>JAQJVK010000001.1:0-600000 GCA_035578135.1 Flexamia atlantica
GGCCGGCTGAGTGAGAACTCAGAACGCGACCAACTAAGCTACGGCACCGTCTGTCCAGACTGAGTGACTAGAGCCGCGGCTGGGAGTTGAACCCGGGCCGGCTGAGTGAGAACTCAGAACGCGACCAACTAAGCTACGGCGCCGTCTGTCCAGACTGAGTGACTAGAGCCGCGGCTGGGAGTTGAACCCGGGCCGGCTGAGTGAGAACTCAGAGCGCGACCAACTAAGCTACGGCGCCTTCTGTCCAGACTGGGTGACTAGAGCCGCGGCTGGGAGTTTAACCCGGGCCGGCTGAGTGAGAACTCAGAACGCGACCAACTAAGCTACGGCGCCGTCTGTCCAGACTGGGTGAGAACTCAGAACGCGACCAACTAAGCTACGGCGCCGTCTGTCCAGACTGGGTGACTAGAGCCGCGGCTGGGAGTTGAACCAGGGGCCGGCTGAGTGAGAACTCAGAACGCTACCAACGAAGCTATGGCGCCGTCTGTCCAGACTGGGTGAGAACTCAGAACGCTACCAACGAAGCTACGGCGCCGTCTGTCCAGACTGAGTGAGAACTCAGAACGCTACCAACTAAGCTACGGCGCCGTCTGTCCAGACTGAGTGACTAGAGTCGCGGCTGGGAGTTGAACCCGGGCGGCTGAGTGAGAACTCAGAACTCGACCAACAAAGCTACGGCGCCGTCTGTCCAGACTGGGTGACTAGACCCGCGGCTGGGAGTTGAACCCGGGCCGGCTGAGTGAGAACTTAGAACGCGACCAACTAAGCTACGGCGCCGTCTGTCCAGACTGAGTGACTAGAGCCGCGGCTGGGAGTTGAACCCGGGCCGGCTGAGTGAGAACTCAGAACGCGACCAACTAAGCTACGGCGCCGTCTGTCCAGACTGAGTGAGAACTCAGAACGCGACCAACTAAGCTACGGCGCCGTCTGTCCAGACTGGGTGACTAGAGCCGCGGCTGGGAGTTGAACCCGGGCCGGCTGAGTGAGAACTCAGAACTCGACCAACTAAGCTACGGTGCCATCTGTCCAGACTGGGTGACTAGAGCCGCGGCTGGGAGTTGAACCCGGGCCGGCTGAGTGAGAACTCAGAACGCTACCAACGAAGGTACAGCGCCGTCTGTCCAGACTGGGTGAGAACTCAGAACGCTACACGAAGCTACGGCGCCGTCTGTCCAGACTGGGTGAGAACTCAGAACGCTACCAACGAAGCTACGGCGCCGTCTGTCCAGACTGAGTGAGAACTCAGAACGCTACCAACTAAGCTACGGCGCCGTCTGTCCAGACTGGGTGACTAGAGCCGCGGCTGGGAGTTGAAGCCGGGCCGGCTGAGTGAGAACTCAGAACGCGACCAACTAAGCTACGGCGCCGTCTGTCCAGACTGAGTGACTAGAGCCGCGGCTGGGAGTTCAACCCGGGCCGGCTGAGTGAGAACTCAGAACGCGACCAACTAAGCTACGGCGCCGTCTGTCCAGACTGAGTGACTAGATCCGCGGCTGGGAGTTGAACCCGGGCCGGCTGAGCGAGAACTCAGAACGCGACCAACTAAGCTACGGCGCCGTCTGTCCAGACTGAGTGACTACAGCCGCGGCTGGGAGTTAAACCCGGGCCGGCTGAGTGAGAACTCAGAACGCTACCAACTAAGCTAAGCTACGGCGCCGTCTGTTCAGACTGGGTGACTAGAGCCGCGGCTGGGAGTTGAATCCGGGCCGGCTGAGTGAGAACTCAGAACGCGACCAACTAAGCTACGGCGCCGTCTGTCCAGACTGAGTGAGAACTCAGAACGCGACCAACTAAGCTACGGCGCCGTCTGTCCAGACTGAGTGAGAACTCAGAACGCGACCAACTAAGCTACGGCGCCGTCTGTCCAGACTGGGTGACTAGAGCCGCGGCTGGGAGTTGATCCCGGGCCGGCTGGGAGTTGAACCCGGGCCGGCTGAGTGAGAACTCAGAACGAGACCAACTAAGCTACGGCGCCGTCTGTCCAGACTGAGTGAGAACTCAGAACGCGACCAACTAAGCTACGGCGCCGTCTGTCCAGACTGGGTGACTAGAGCCGCGGCTGGGAGTTGATCCCGGGCCGGCTGGGAGTTGAAACCCGGGCCGGCTGAGTGAGAACTCAGAACGCGACCAACTAAGCTACGGCGCCGTCTGTCCAGACTGAGTGAGAACTCAGAACGCGACCAACTAAGCTACGGCGCCGTCTGTCCAGACTGGGTGACTAGAGCCGCGGCTGGGAGTTGAACCCGGGCCGGCTGAGTGAGAACTCAGAACGCGACCAACTAAGCTACGGTGCCATCTGTCCAGACTGGGTGACTAGAGCCGCGGCTGGGAGTTGAACCCGGGCCGGCTGAGTGAGAACTCAGAACGGGACCAACTAAGCTACGGCGCCGTCTGTCCAGACTGAGTGAGAACTCAGAACGCGACCAACTAAGCTACGGCGCCGTCTGTCCAGACTGGGTGACTAGAGCCGCGGCTGGGAGTTGAACCCGGGCCGGCTGAGTGAGAACTCAGAACGCGACCAACTAAGCTACGGCACCGTCTGTCCAGGACTGAGTGAGAACTCAGAACGCGACCAACTAAGCTACGGCGCCGTCTGTCCAGACTGAGTGACCAGAGCCGCGGCTAGGAGTTGAACCCGGGCCGCCTGAGTGAGAACTCAGAACGCGACCAACTAAGCTACGGCGCCGTCTGTCCAGACTGGGAGACTAGAGCCGCGGCTGGGAGTTGAACCCGGGCCGGCTGAGTGAGAACTCAGAACGCGACCAACTAAGCTACGGCGCCGTCTGTCCAGACTGGGTGAGAACTCAGAACGCGACCAACTAAGCTACGGCGCCGTCTGTCCAGACTGGGTGACTAGAGCCGCGGCTGGGAGTTGAACCCGGGACGGCTGAGTGAGAACTCAGAACGCGACCAACTAAGCTACAGCGCTGTCTGTCCAGACTGAGTGACTAGAGCCGCGGCTGGGAGTTGAACCCGGGCCGGCTGAGTGAGAACTCAGAACGCTACCAACGAAGCTACGGCGCCGTCTGTCCAGACTGGGTGACTTGAGCCGCGGCTGGGAGTTGAACCCGGGCCGGCTGAGTGAGAACTCAGAACGCGACCAACCTAAGCTACGGCGCCGTCTGTCCAGACTGGGTGAGAACTCAGAACGCGACCAACTAAGCTACGGCGCCGTCTGTCCAGACTGGGTGACTAGAGCCGCGGCTAGGAGTTGAACCAGGGGCCGGCTGAGTGAGAACTCAGAACGCTACCAATGAAGCTATGGCGCCGTCTGTCCAGACTGGGGTGAGAACTCAGAACGCTACACGAAGCTACGGCGCCGTCTGTCCAGACTGGGTGAGAACTCAGAACGCTACCAACGATGCTACGGCGCCGTCTGTCCAGACTGAGTGAGAACTCAGAACGCTACCAACTAAGCTACGGCGCCGTCTGTCCAGACTGGGTTACTAGAGCCGCAGCTGGGAGTTGACCCCGGGCCGGCTGAGTGAGAACTCAGAACGCGACCAACTAAGCTACGGCGCCGTCTGTCCAGACTGGGTGACTAGAGCCGCGGCTGGGAGTTGAACCCGGGCCGGCTGAGTGAGAACTTAGAACGCGACCAACTAAGCTACAGCGCCGTCTGTCCAGACTGGGTGACTAGAGCCGCGGCTGGGAGTTGAACCCGGGCCGGCTGAGTGAGAACTCAGAACGCGACCAACTAAGCTACGGCACCGTCTGTCCAGACTGAGTGACTAGAGCCGCGGCTGGGAGTTGAACCCGGGCCGGCTGAGTGAGAACTCAGAACGCGGACCAACTAAGCTACGGCGCCGTCTGTCCAGACTGAGTGACTAGAGCCGGCGGCTGGGAGTTGAACCCGGGCCGGCTGAGTGAGAACTCAGAGCGCGACCAACTAAGCTACGGCGCCTTCTGTCCAGACTGGGTGACTAGAGCCGCGGCTGGGAGTTTAACCCGGGCCGGCTGAGTGAGAACTCAGAACGCGACCAACTAAGCTACGGCGCCATCTGTCCAGACTGGGTGAGAACTCAGAACGCGACCAACTAAGCTACGGCGCCGTCTGTCCAGACTGGGTGACTAGAGCCGCGGCTGGGAGTTGAACCAGGGGCCGGCTGAGTGAGAACTCAGAACGCTACCAACGAAGCTATGGCGCCGTCTGTCCAGACTGGGTGAGAACTCAGAACGCTACCAACGAAGCTACGGCGCCGTCTGTCCAGACTGAGTGAGAACTCAGAACGCTACCAACTAAGCTACGGCGCCGTCTATCCAGACTGGGTCTAGTCGAGCCGCAGCTGGGAGTTGAACCCGGGCCGGCTGAGTGAGAACTCAGAACGCGACCAACTAAGCTACGGCGCCGTCTGTCCAGACTGAGTGACTAGAGTCGCGGCTGGGAGTTGAACCCGGGCCGGCTGAGTGAGAACTCAGAACTCGACCAACTAAGCTACGGCGCCGTCTGTCCAGACTGGGTGACTAGACCCGCGGCTGGGAGTTGAACCCGGCCGGCTGAGTGAGAACTTAGAACGCGACCAACTAAGCTACGGCGCCGTCTGTCAAGACTGAGTGACTAGAGCCGCGGCTGTGAGTTGAACCCGGCCGGCTGAGTGAGAACTCAGAACGCGACCAACTAAGCTACGGCGCCGTCTGTCCAGACTGAGTGAGAACTCAGAACGCGACCAACTAAGCTACGGCGCCGTCTGTCCAGACTGGGGTGACTAGAGCCGCGGCTGGGAGTTGAACCCGGGGCCGGCTGAGTGAGAACTCAGAACGCGACCAACTAAGCTACGGCACCGTCTGTCCAGACTGAGTGAGAACTCAGAACGCGACCAACTAAGCTACGGCGCCGTCTGTCCAGACTGAGTGACCAGAGCCGCGGCTAGGAGTTGAACCCGGGCCGGCTGAGTGAGAACTCAGAACGCGACCAACTAAGCTATGGCGCCGTCTGTCCCAGACTGAGTGACTAGAGCCGCGGCTGGGAGTTGAACCCGGGCCGGCTGAGTGAGAACTCAGAACGCTACCAACTAAGCTACGGCGCCGTCTGTCCAGACTGGGTGAGAACTCAGAACGCTACCAACGAAGCTACGGCGCCGTCTGTCCAGACTGAGTGAGAACTCAGAACGCTACCAACGAAGCTACGGGCGCCGTCTGTCCAGACTGAGTAAGAACTCAGAACGCGACCAACTAAGCTACGGCGCCGTCTGTCCAGACTGAGTGAGAACTCAGAACGCGACCAACTAAGCTACGGCGCCGTCTGTCCAGACTGGGTGACTAGAGCCGCGGCTGGGAGTTGAACCCGGGCCGGCTGAGTGAGAACTCAGAACGCGACCAACTAAGCTACGGCGCCGTCTGTCCAGACTGAGTGAGAACTCAGAACGCGACCAACTAAGCTACGGCGCCGTCTGTCCAGACTGGGTGACTAGAGCCGCGGCTGGGAGTTGAACCCGGGCCGGCTGAGTGAGAACTCAGGACGCTACCAACTAAGCTAAGCTACGGCGCCGTCTGTCCAGACTGGGTGACTTGAGCCGCGGCTGGGAGTTGATCCCGGGCCGGCTGAGTAAGAACTCAGAACGCGACCAACTAAGCTACGGCGCCGTCTGTCCAGACTGGGTGACTAGAGCCGCGGCTGGGTGTTGAACCCGGGCCGGCTGAGTGAGAACTCAGAACGCGACCAACTAAGCTACGGCGCCGTCTCTCAAGACTGAGTGAGAACTCAGAACGCGACCAACTAAGCTACGGCGCCGTCTGTCCAGACTGGGTGACTAGAGCCGCGGCTGGGAGTTGAACCCGGTCCGGCTGAGTGAGAACTCAGAACGCGACCAACTAAGCTACGGCGCCGTCTGTCCAGACTGAGTGAGAACTCAGAACGCGACCAACTAAGCTACGGCGCCGTCTGTCCAGACTGGGTGACTAGAGCCGCGGCTGGGAGTTGAACCCGGGCCGGCTGAGTGAGAACTCAGAACGCGACCAACTAAGCTACGGCGCCGTCTATCCAGACTGAGTGAGAACTCAGAACGCGACCAACTAAGCTACGGCGCCGTCTGTCGAGACTGAGTGACTAGAGCCGCGGCTGGGAGTTGAACTCGGGCCGGCTGAGTGAGAACTCAGAACGCTACCAACGAAGCTACGGCGCCGTCTGTCCAGACTGGGTGACTAGAGCCGCGGCTGGGAGTTAAACCCGGGCCGCTGAGTGAGAACTCAGAACGCGACCAACTAAGCTATGGCGCCGTCTGTCCAGACTGGGTGAGTAGAGCCGCGGCTGGGAGTTGAACCCGGGCCGGCTGAGTGAGAACTCAGAACGCTACCAACGAAGCTACAGCGCCGTCTGTCCAGACTGGGTGAGAACTCAGAACGCTACACGAAGCTACGGCGCCGTCTGTCCAGACTGGGTGAGAACTCAGAACGCTACCAACGAAGCTACGGCGCCGTCTGTCCAGACTGAGTGAGAACTCAGAACGCTACCAACTAAGCTACGGCGCCGTCTGTCCAGACTGGGTGACTAGAGCCGCGGCTGGGAGTTGAAGCCGGGCCGGCTGAGTGAGAACTCAGAACGCGACCAACTAAGCTACGGCGCCGTCTGTCCAGACTGAGTGACTAGAGCCGCGGCTGGGAGTTCAACCCGGGCCGGCTGAGTGAGAACTCAGAACGCGACCAACAAAGCTACGGCGCCGTCTGTCCAGACTGAGTGACTAGATCCGCGGCTGGGAGTTGAACCCGGGCCGGCTGAGTGAGAACTCAGAACGCGACCAACTAAGCTACGGCGCCGTCTGTCCAGACTGAGTGACTACAGCCGCGGCTGGGAGTTAAACCCGGGCCGGCTGAGTGAGAACTCAGAACGCTACCAACTAAGCTAAGCTACGGCGCCGTCTGTCCAGACTGGGTGACTAGAGCCGCGGCTGGGAGTTGAATCCGGGCCGGCTGAGTGAGAACTCAGAACGCGACCAACTAAGCTACGGCGCCGTCTGTCCAGACTGAGTGAGAACTCAGAACGCGACCAACTAAGCTACGGCGCCGTCTGTCCAGACTGAGTGAGAACTCAGAACGCGACCAACTAAGCTACGGCGCCGTCTGTCCAGACTGGGTGACTAGAGCCGCGGCTGGGAGTTGATCCCGGGCCGGCTGGGAGTTGAACCCGGGCCGGCTGAGTGAGAACTCAGAACGAGACCAACTAAGCTACGGCGCCGTCTGTCCAGACTGAGTGAGAACTCAGAACGCGACCAACTAAGCTACGGCGCCGTCTGTCCAGACTGGGTGACTAGAGCCGCGGCTGGGAGTTGATCCCGGGCCAGCTGGGAGTTGAACCCGGGCCGGCTGAGTGAGAACTCAGAACGCGACCAACTAAGCTACGGCGCCGTCTGTCCAGACTGAGTGAGAACTCAGAACGCGACCAACTAAGCTACGGCGCCGTCTGTCCAGACTGGGTGACTAGAGCCGCGGCTGGGAGTTGAACCCGGGCCGGCTGAGTGAGAACTCAGAACGCGACCAACTAAGCTACGGTGCCATCTGTCCAGACTGGGTGACTAGAGCCGCGGCTGGGAGTTGAACCCGGGCCGGCTGAGTGAGAACTCAGAACGCTACCAACTAAGCTACGGCGCCGTCTGTCCAGACTGGGTTACTAGAGCCGCAGCTGGGAGTTGACCCCGGGCCGGCTGAGTGAGAACTCAGAACGCGACCAACTAAGCTACGGCGCCGTCTGTCCAGACTGGGTGACTAGAGCCGCGGCTGGGAGTTGAACCCGGGCCGGCTGAGTGAGAACTTAGAACGCGACCAACTAAGCTACAGCGCCGTCTGTCCAGACTGGGTGACTAGAGCCGCGGCTGGGAGTTGAACCCGGGCCGGCTGAGTGAGAACTCAGAACGCGACCAACTAAGCTACGGCACCGTCTGTCCAGACTGAGTGACTAGAGCCGCGGCTGGGAGTTGAACCCGGGCCGGCTGAGTGAGAACTCAGAACGCGACCAACTAAGCTACGGCGCCGTCTGTCCAGACTGAGTGACTAGAGCCGCGGCTGGGAGTTGAACCCGGGCCGGCTGAGTGAGAACTCAGAGCGCGACCAACTAAGCTACGGCGCCTTCTGTCCAGACTGGGTGACTAGAGCCGCGGCTGGGAGTTTAACCCGGGCCGGCTGAGTGAGAACTCAGAACGCGACCAACTAAGCTACGGCGCCATCTGTCCAGACTGGGTGAGAACTCAGAACGCGACCAACTAAGCTACGGCGCCGTCTGTCCAGACTGGGTGACTAGAGCCGCGGCTGGGAGTTGAACCAGGGGCCGGCTGAGTGAGAACTCAGAACGCTACCAACGAAGCTATGGCGCCGTCTGTCCAGACTGGGTGAGAACTCAGAACGCTACCAACGAAGCTACGGCGCCGTCTGTCCAGACTGAGTGAGAACTCAGAACGCTACCAACTAAGCTACGGCGCCGTCTATCCAGACTGGGTCTAGTCGAGCCGCAGCTGGGAGTTGAACCCGGGCCGGCTGAGTGAGAACTCAGAACGCGACCAACTAAGCTACGGCGCCGTCTGTCCAGACTGAGTGACTAGAGTCGCGGCTGGGAGTTGAACCCGGGCCGGCTGAGTGAGAACTCAGAACTCGACCAACTAAGCTACGGCGCCGTCTGTCCAGACTGGGTGACTAGACCCGCGGCTGGGAGTTGAACCCGGGCCGGCTGAGTGAGAACTTAGAACGCGACCAACTAAGCTACGGCGCCGTCTGTCAAGACTGAGTGACTAGAGCCGCGGCTGTGAGTTGAACCCGGGCCGGCTGAGTGAGAACTCAGAACGCGACCAACTAAGCTACGGCGCCGTCTGTCCAGACTGAGTGAGAACTCAGAACGCGACCAACTAAGCTACGGCGCCGTCTGTCCAGACTGGGTGACTAGAGCCGCGGCTGGGAGTTGAACCCGGGCCGGCTGAGTGAGAACTCAGAACGCGACCAACTAAGCTACGGCACCGTCTGTCCAGACTGAGTGAGAACTCAGAACGCGACCAACTAAGCTACGGCGCCGTCTGTCCAGACTGAGTGACCAGAGCCGCGGCTAGGAGTTGAACCCGGGCCGGCTGAGTGAGAACTCAGAACGCGACCAACTAAGCTATGGCGCCGTCTGTCCAGACTGAGTGACTAGAGCCGCGGCTGGGAGTTGAACCCGGGCCGGCTGAGTGAGAACTCAGAACGCTACCAACTAAGCTACGGCGCCGTCTGTCCAGACTGGGTGAGAACTCAGAACGCTACCAACGAAGCTACGGCGCCGTCTGTCCAGACTGAGTGAGAACTCAGAACGCTACCAACGAAGCTACGGCGCCGTCTGTCCAGACTGAGTAAGAACTCAGAACGCGACCAACTAAGCTACGGCGCCGTCTGTCCAGACTGAGTGAGAACTCAGAACGCGACCAACTAAGCTACGGCGCCGTCTGTCCAGACTGGGTGACTAGAGCCGCGGCTGGGAGTTGAACCCGGGCCGGCTGAGTGAGAACTCAGAACGCGACCAACTAAGCTACGGCGCCGTCTGTCCAGACTGAGTGAGAACTCAGAACGCGACCAACTAAGCTACGGCGCCGTCTGTCCAGACTGGGTGACTAGAGCCGCGGCTGGGAGTTGAACCCGGGCCGGCTGAGTGAGAACTCAGGACGCTACCAACTAAGCTAAGCTACGGCGCCGTCTGTCCAGACTGGGTGACTTGAGCCGCGGCTGGGAGTTGATCCCGGGCCGGCTGAGTGAGAACTCAGAACGCGACCAACTAAGCTACGGCGCCGTCTGTCCAGACTGGGTGACTAGAGCCGCGGCTGGGAGTTGAACCCGGGCCGGCTGAGTGAGAACTCAGAACGCGACCAACTAAGCTACGGCGCCGTCTCTCAAGACTGAGTGAGAACTCAGAACGCGACCAACTAAGCTACGGCGCCGTCTGTCCAGACTGGGTGACTAGAGCCGCGGCTGGGAGTTGAACCCGGTCCGGCTGAGTGAGAACTCAGAACGCGACCAACTAAGCTACGGCGCCGTCTGTCCAGACTGAGTGAGAACTCAGAACGCGACCAACTAAGCTACGGCGCCGTCTGTCCAGACTGGGTGACTAGAGCCGCGGCTGGGAGTTGAACCCGGGCCGGCTGAGTGAGAACTCAGAACGCGACCAACTAAGCTACGGCGCCGTCTGTCCAGACTGAGTGAGAACTCAGAACGCGACCAACTAAGCTACGGCGCCGTCTGTCCAGACTGGGTGACTAGAGCCGCGGCTGGGAGTTGAACCCGGGCCGGCTGAGTGAGAACTCAGAACGCGACCAACTAAGCTACGGCGCCGTCTATCCAGACTGAGTGAGAACTCAGAACGCGACCAACTAAGCTACGGCGCCGTCTGTCGAGACTGAGTGACTAGAGCCGCGGCTGGGAGTTGAACTCGGGCCGGCTGAGTGAGAACTCAGAACGCTACCAACGAAGCTACGGCGCCGTCTGTCCAGACTGGGTGACTAGAGCCGCGGCTGGGAGTTAAACCCGGGCCGGCTGAGTGAGAACTCAGAACGCGACCAACTAAGCTATGGCGCCGTCTGTCCAGACTGGGTGAGTAGAGCCGCGGCTGGGAGTTGAACCCGGGCCGGCTGAGTGAGAACTCAGAACGCTACCAACGAAGCTACAGCGCCGTCTGTCCAGACTGGGTGAGAACTCAGAACGCTACACGAAGCTACGGCGCCGTCTGTCCAGACTGGGTGAGAACTCAGAACGCTACCAACGAAGCTACGGCGCCGTCTGTCCAGACTGAGTGAGAACTCAGAACGCTACCAACTAAGCTACGGCGCCGTCTGTCCAGACTGGGTGACTAGAGCCGCGGCTGGGAGTTGAAGCCGGGCCGGCTGAGTGAGAACTCAGAACGCGACCAACTAAGCTACGGCGCCGTCTGTCCAGACTGAGTGACTAGAGCCGCGGCTGGGAGTTCAACCCGGGCCGGCTGAGTGAGAACTCAGAACGCGACCAACAAAGCTACGGCGCCGTCTGTCCAGACTGAGTGACTAGATCCGCGGCTGGGAGTTGAACCCGGGCCGGCTGAGTGAGAACTCAGAACGCGACCAACTAAGCTACGGCGCCGTCTGTCCAGACTGAGTGACTACAGCCGCGGCTGGGAGTTAAACCCGGGCCGGCTGAGTGAGAACTCAGAACGCTACCAACTAAGCTAAGCTACGGCGCCGTCTGTCCAGACTGGGTGACTAGAGCCGCGGCTGGGAGTTGAATCCGGGCCGGCTGAGTGAGAACTCAGAACGCGACCAACTAAGCTACGGCGCCGTCTGTCCAGACTGAGTGAGAACTCAGAACGCGACCAACTAAGCTACGGCGCCGTCTGTCCAGACTGAGTGAGAACTCAGAACGCGACCAACTAAGCTACGGCGCCGTCTGTCCAGACTGGGTGACTAGAGCCGCGGCTGGGAGTTGATCCCGGGCCGGCTGGGAGTTGAACCCGGGCCGGCTGAGTGAGAACTCAGAACGAGACCAACTAAGCTACGGCGCCGTCTGTCCAGACTGAGTGAGAACTCAGAACGCGACCAACTAAGCTACGGCGCCGTCTGTCCAGACTGGGTGACTAGAGCCGCGGCTGGGAGTTGATCCCGGGCCAGCTGGGAGTTGAACCCGGGCCGGCTGAGTGAGAACTCAGAACGCGACCAACTAAGCTACGGCGCCGTCTGTCCAGACTGAGTGAGAACTCAGAACGCGACCAACTAAGCTACGGCGCCGTCTGTCCAGACTGGGTGACTAGAGCCGCGGCTGGGAGTTGAACCCGGGCCGGCTGAGTGAGAACTCAGAACGCGACCAACTAAGCTACGGTGCCATCTGTCCAGACTGGGTGACTAGAGCCGCGGCTGGGAGTTGAACCCGGGCCGGCTGAGTGAGAACTCAGAACGCTACCAACTAAGCTACGGCGCCGTCTGTCCAGACTGGGTTACTAGAGCCGCAGCTGGGAGTTGACCCCGGGCCGGCTGAGTGAGAACTCAGAACGCGACCAACTAAGCTACGGCGCCGTCTGTCCAGACTGGGTGACTAGAGCCGCGGCTGGGAGTTGAACCCGGGCCGGCTGAGTGAGAACTTAGAACGCGACCAACTAAGCTACAGCGCCGTCTGTCCAGACTGGGTGACTAGAGCCGCGGCTGGGAGTTGAACCCGGGCCGGCTGAGTGAGAACTCAGAACGCGACCAACTAAGCTACGGCACCGTCTGTCCAGACTGAGTGACTAGAGCCGCGGCTGGGAGTTGAACCCGGGCCGGCTGAGTGAGAACTCAGAACGCGACCAACTAAGCTACGGCGCCGTCTGTCCAGACTGAGTGACTAGAGCCGCGGCTGGGAGTTGAACCCGGGCCGGCTGAGTGAGAACTCAGAGCGCGACCAACTAAGCTACGGCGCCTTCTGTCCAGACTGGGTGACTAGAGCCGCGGCTGGGAGTTTAACCCGGGCCGGCTGAGTGAGAACTCAGAACGCGACCAACTAAGCTACGGCGCCATCTGTCCAGACTGGGTGAGAACTCAGAACGCGACCAACTAAGCTACGGCGCCGTCTGTCCAGACTGGGTGACTAGAGCCGCGGCTGGGAGTTGAACCAGGGGCCGGCTGAGTGAGAACTCAGAACGCTACCAACGAAGCTATGGCGCCGTCTGTCCAGACTGGGTGAGAACTCAGAACGCTACCAACGAAGCTACGGCGCCGTCTGTCCAGACTGAGTGAGAACTCAGAACGCTACCAACTAAGCTACGGCGCCGTCTATCCAGACTGGGTCTAGTCGAGCCGCAGCTGGGAGTTGAACCCGGGCCGGCTGAGTGAGAACTCAGAACGCGACCAACTAAGCTACGGCGCCGTCTGTCCAGACTGAGTGACTAGAGTCGCGGCTGGGAGTTGAACCCGGGCCGGCTGAGTGAGAACTCAGAACTCGACCAACTAAGCTACGGCGCCGTCTGTCCAGACTGGGTGACTAGACCCGCGGCTGGGAGTTGAACCCGGGCCGGCTGAGTGAGAACTTAGAACGCGACCAACTAAGCTACGGCGCCGTCTGTCAAGACTGAGTGACTAGAGCCGCGGCTGTGAGTTGAACCCGGGCCGGCTGAGTGAGAACTCAGAACGCGACCAACTAAGCTACGGCGCCGTCTGTCCAGACTGAGTGAGAACTCAGAACGCGACCAACTAAGCTACGGCGCCGTCTGTCCAGACTGGGTGACTAGAGCCGCGGCTGGGAGTTGAACCCGGGCCGGCTGAGTGAGAACTCAGAACGCGACCAACTAAGCTACGGCACCGTCTGTCCAGACTGAGTGAGAACTCAGAACGCGACCAACTAAGCTACGGCGCCGTCTGTCCAGACTGAGTGACCAGAGCCGCGGCTAGGAGTTGAACCCGGGCCGGCTGAGTGAGAACTCAGAACGCGACCAACTAAGCTATGGCGCCGTCTGTCCAGACTGAGTGACTAGAGCCGCGGCTGGGAGTTGAACCCGGGCCGGCTGAGTGAGAACTCAGAACGCTACCAACTAAGCTACGGCGCCGTCTGTCCAGACTGGGTGAGAACTCAGAACGCTACCAACGAAGCTACGGCGCCGTCTGTCCAGACTGAGTGAGAACTCAGAACGCTACCAACGAAGCTACGGCGCCGTCTGTCCAGACTGAGTAAGAACTCAGAACGCGACCAACTAAGCTACGGCGCCGTCTGTCCAGACTGAGTGAGAACTCAGAACGCGACCAACTAAGCTACGGCGCCGTCTGTCCAGACTGGGTGACTAGAGCCGCGGCTGGGAGTTGAACCCGGGCCGGCTGAGTGAGAACTCAGAACGCGACCAACTAAGCTACGGCGCCGTCTGTCCAGACTGAGTGAGAACTCAGAACGCGACCAACTAAGCTACGGCGCCGTCTGTCCAGACTGGGTGACTAGAGCCGCGGCTGGGAGTTGAACCCGGGCCGGCTGAGTGAGAACTCAGGACGCTACCAACTAAGCTAAGCTACGGCGCCGTCTGTCCAGACTGGGTGACTTGAGCCGCGGCTGGGAGTTGATCCCGGGCCGGCTGAGTGAGAACTCAGAACGCGACCAACTAAGCTACGGCGCCGTCTGTCCAGACTGGGTGACTAGAGCCGCGGCTGGGAGTTGAACCCGGGCCGGCTGAGTGAGAACTCAGAACGCGACCAACTAAGCTACGGCGCCGTCTCTCAAGACTGAGTGAGAACTCAGAACGCGACCAACTAAGCTACGGCGCCGTCTGTCCAGACTGGGTGACTAGAGCCGCGGCTGGGAGTTGAACCCGGTCCGGCTGAGTGAGAACTCAGAACGCGACCAACTAAGCTACGGCGCCGTCTGTCCAGACTGAGTGAGAACTCAGAACGCGACCAACTAAGCTACGGCGCCGTCTGTCCAGACTGGGTGACTAGAGCCGCGGCTGGGAGTTGAACCCGGGCCGGCTGAGTGAGAACTCAGAACGCGACCAACTAAGCTACGGCGCCGTCTATCCAGACTGAGTGAGAACTCAGAACGCGACCAACTAAGCTACGGCGCCGTCTGTCGAGACTGAGTGACTAGAGCCGCGGCTGGGAGTTGAACTCGGGCCGGCTGAGTGAGAACTCAGAACGCTACCAACGAAGCTACGGCGCCGTCTGTCCAGACTGGGTGACTAGAGCCGCGGCTGGGAGTTAAACCCGGGCCGGCTGAGTGAGAACTCAGAACGCGACCAACTAAGCTATGGCGCCGTCTGTCCAGACTGGGTGAGTAGAGCCGCGGCTGGGAGTTGAACCCGGGCCGGCTGAGTGAGAACTCAGAACGCTACCAACGAAGCTACAGCGCCGTCTGTCCAGACTGGGTGAGAACTCAGAACGCTACACGAAGCTACGGCGCCGTCTGTCCAGACTGGGTGAGAACTCAGAACGCTACCAACGAAGCTACGGCGCCGTCTGTCCAGACTGAGTGAGAACTCAGAACGCTACCAACTAAGCTACGGCGCCGTCTGTCCAGACTGGGTGACTAGAGCCGCGGCTGGGAGTTGAAGCCGGGCCGGCTGAGTGAGAACTCAGAACGCGACCAACTAAGCTACGGCGCCGTCTGTCCAGACTGAGTGACTAGAGCCGCGGCTGGGAGTTCAACCCGGGCCGGCTGAGTGAGAACTCAGAACGCGACCAACAAAGCTACGGCGCCGTCTGTCCAGACTGAGTGACTAGATCCGCGGCTGGGAGTTGAACCCGGGCCGGCTGAGTGAGAACTCAGAACGCGACCAACTAAGCTACGGCGCCGTCTGTCCAGACTGAGTGACTACAGCCGCGGCTGGGAGTTAAACCCGGGCCGGCTGAGTGAGAACTCAGAACGCTACCAACTAAGCTAAGCTACGGCGCCGTCTGTCCAGACTGGGTGACTAGAGCCGCGGCTGGGAGTTGAATCCGGGCCGGCTGAGTGAGAACTCAGAACGCGACCAACTAAGCTACGGCGCCGTCTGTCCAGACTGAGTGAGAACTCAGAACGCGACCAACTAAGCTACGGCGCCGTCTGTCCAGACTGAGTGAGAACTCAGAACGCGACCAACTAAGCTACGGCGCCGTCTGTCCAGACTGGGTGACTAGAGCCGCGGCTGGGAGTTGATCCCGGGCCGGCTGGGAGTTGAACACGGGCCGGCTGAGTGAGAACTCAGAACGAGACCAACTAAGCTACGGCGCCGTCTGTCCAGACTGAGTGAGAACTCAGAACGCGACCAACTAAGCTACGGCGCCGTCTGTCCAGACTGGGTGACTAGAGCCGCGGCTGGGAGTTGATCCCGGGCCAGCTGGGAGTTGAACCCGGGCCGGCTGAGTGAGAACTCAGAACGCGACCAACTAAGCTACGGCGCCGTCTGTCCAGACTGAGTGAGAACTCAGAACGCGACCAACTAAGCTACGGCGCCGTCTGTCCAGACTGGGTGACTAGAGCCGCGGCTGGGAGTTGAACCCGGGCCGGCTGAGTGAGAACTCAGAACGCGACCAACTAAGCTACGGTGCCATCTGTCCAGACTGGGTGACTAGAGCCGCGGCTGGGAGTTGAACCCGGGCCGGCTGAGTGAGAACTCAGAACGCTACCAACTAAGCTACGGCGCCGTCTGTCCAGACTGAGTGAGAACTCAGACACTACCAACGAAGCTACGGCGCCGTCTGTCCAGACTGAGTAAGAACTCAGAACGCGACCAACTAAGCTACGGCGCCGTCTGTCCAGACTGAGTGAGAACTCAGAACGCGACCAACTAAGCTACGGCGCCGTCTGTCCAGAGTGGGTGACTAGAGCCGCGGCTGGAAGTTGAACCCGGGCCGGCTGAGTGAGAACTCAGAACGCGACCAACTAAGCTACGGCGCCGTCTGTCCAGACTGAGTGAGAACTCAGAACGCGACCAACTAAGCTACGGCGCCGTCTGTCCAGACTGGGTAACTAGAGCCGCGGCTGGGAGTTGAACCCGGGCCGGCTGAGTGAGAACTCAGGACGCTACCAACTAAGCTAAGCTACGGCGCCGTCTGTCCAGACTGGGTGACTTGAGCCGCGGCTGGGAGTTGATCCCGGACCGGCTGAGTGAGAACTCAGAACGCGACCAACTAAGCTACGGCGCCGTCTGTCCAGACTGGGTGACTAGAGCCGCGGCTGGGAGTTGAACCCGGGCCGGCTGAGTGAGAACTCAGAACGCGACCAACTAAGCTACGGCGCCGTCTCTCAAGACTGAGTGAGAACTCAGAACGCGACCAACTAAGCTACGGCGCCGTCTGTCCAGACTGGGTGACTAGAGCCGCGGCTGGGAGTTGAACCCGGTCCGGCTGAGTGAGAACTCAGAACGCGACCAACTAAGCTACGGCGCCGTCTGTCCAGACTGAGTGAGAACTCAGAACGCGACCAACTAAGCTACGGCGCCGTCTGTCCAGACTGGGTGACTAGAGCCGCGGCTGGGAGTTGAACCCGGGCCGGCTGAGTGAGAACTCAGAACGCGACCAACTAAGCTACGGCGCCGTCTATCCAGACTGAGTGAGAACTCAGAACGCGACCAACTAAGCTACGGCGCCGTCTGTCGAGACTGAGTGACTAGAGCCGCGGCTGGGAGTTGAACTCGGGCCGGCTGAGTGAGAACTCAGAACGCTACCAACGAAGCTACGGCGCCGTCTGTCCAGACTGGGTGACTAGAGCCGCGGCTGGGAGTTAAACCCGGGCCGGCTGAGTGAGAACTCAGAACGCGACCAACTAAGCTATGGCGCCGTCTGTCCAGACGGGGTGAGTAGAGCCGCGGCTGGGAGTTGAACCCGGGCCGGCTGAGTGAGAACTCAGAACGCTACCAACGAAGCTACAGCGCCGTCTGTCCAGACTGGGTGAGAACTCAGAACGCTACACGAAGCTACGGCGCCGTCTGTCCAGACTGGGTGAGAACTCAGAACGCTACCAACGAAGCTACGGCGCCGTCTGTCCAGACTGAGTGAGAACTCAGAACGCTACCAACTAAGCTACGGCGCCGTCTGTCCAGACTGGGTGACTAGAGCCGCGGCTGGGAGTTGAAGCCGGGCCGGCTGAGTGAGAACTCAGAACGCGACCAACTAAGCAACGGCGCCGTCTGTCCAGACTGAGTGACTAGAGCCGCGGCTGGGAGTTCAACCCGGGCCGGCTGAGTGAGAACTCAGAACGCGACCAACTAAGCTACGGCGCCGTCTGTCCAGACTGAGTGACTAGATCCGCGGCTGGGAGTTGAACCCGGGCCGGCTGAGTGAGAACTCAGAACGCGACCAACTAAGCTACGGCGCCGTCTGTCCAGACTGAGTGACTACAGCCGCGGCTGGGAGTTAAACCCGGGCCGACTGAGTGAGAACTCAGAACGCTACCAACTAAGCTAAGCTACGGCGCCGTCTGTCCAGACTGGGTGACTAGAGCCGCGGCTGGGAGTTGAATCCGGGCCGGCTGAGTGAGAACTCAGAACGCGACCAACTAAGCTACGGCGCCGTCTGTCCAGACTGAGTGAGAACTCAGAACGCGACCAACTAAGCTACGGCGCCGTCTGTCCAGACTGAGTGAGAACTCAGAACGCGACCAACTAAGCTACGGCGCCGTCTGTCCAGACTGGGTAACTAGAGCCGCGGCTGGGAGTTGATCCCGGGCCGGCTGGGAGTTGAACCCGGGCCGGCTGAGTGAGAACTCAGAACGAGACCAACTAAGCTACGGCGCCGTCTGTCCAGACTGAGTGAGAACTCAGAACGCGACCAACTAAGCTACGGCGCCGTCTGTCCAGACTGGGTGACTAGAGCCGCGGCTGGGAGTTGATCCCGGGCCGGCTGGGAGTTGAACCCGGGCCGGCTGAGTGAGAACTCAGAACGCGACCAACTAAGCTACGGCGCCGTCTGTCCAGACTGAGTGAGAACTCAGAACGCGACCAACTAAGCTACGGCGCCGTCTGTCCAGACTGGGTGACTAGAGCCGCGGCTGGGAGTTGAACCCGGGCCGGCTGAGTGAGAACTCAGAACGCGACCAACTAAGCTACGGTGCCATCTGTCCAGACTGGGTGACTAGAGCCGCGGCTGGGAGTTGAACCCGGGCCGGCTGAGTGAGAACTCAGAACGGGACCAACTAAGCTACGGCGCCGTCTGTCCAGACTGAGTGAGAACTCAGAACGCGACCAACTAAGCTACGGCGCCGTCTGTCCAGACTGGGTGACTAGAGCCGCGGCTAGGAGTTGAACCCGGGCCGGCTGAGTGAGAACTCAGAACGCGACCAACTAAGCTACGGCACCGTCTGTCCAGACTGAGTGAGAACTCAGAACGCGACCAACTAAGCTACGGCGCCGTCTGTCCAGACTGAGTGACCAGAGCCGCGGCTAGGAGTTGAACCCGGGCCGGCTGAGTGAGAACTCAGAACGCGACCAACTAAGCTACGGCGCCGTCTGTCCAGACTGAGTGAGAACTCAGAACGCGACCAACTAAGCTACGGCGCCGTCTGTCCAGACTGAGTGACTAGAGCCGCGGCTGGGAGTTGAACCCGGGCCGGCTGAGTGAGAACTCAGAACGCTACCAACGAAGCTACGGCGCCGTCTGTCCAGACTGGGAGACTAGAGCCGCGGCTGGGAGTTGAACCCGGGCCGGCTGAGTGAGAACTCAGAACGCGACCGACTAAGCTACGGCGCCGTCTGTCCAGACTGAGTGAGAACTCAGAACGCGACCAACTAAGCTACGGCGCCGTCTGTCCAGACTGGGTGACTAGAGCCGCGGCTGGGAGTTGAACCCGGGCCGGCTGAGTGAGAACTCAGAACGCGACTAACTAAGCTACGGCGCCGTCTGTCCAGACTGAGTGAGAACTCAGAACGCGACCAACTAAGCTACGGCGCCGTCTGTCCAGACTGGGTGACTAGAGCCGCGGCTAGGAGTTGAACCCGGGCCGGCTGAGTGAGAACTCAGAACGCTACCAACTAAGCTACGGCGCCGTCTGTCCAGACTGAGTGAGAACTCAGACACTACCAACGAAGCTACGGCGCCGTCTGTCCAGACTGAGTAAGAACTCAGAACGCGACCAACTAAGCTACGGCGCCGTCTGTCCAGACTGAGTGAGAACTCAGAACGCGACCAACTAAGCTACGGTGCCGTCTGTCCAGAGTGGGTGACTAGAGCCGCGGCTGGGAGTTGAACCCGGGCCGGCTGAGTGAGAACTCAGAACGCGACCAACTAAGCTACGGCGCCGTCTGTCCAGACTGAGTGAGAACTCAGAACGCGACCAACTAAGCTACGGCGCCGTCTGTCCAGACTGGGTAACTAGAGCCGCGGCTGGGAGTTGAACCCGGGCCGGCTGAGTGAGAACTCAGGACGCTACCAACTAAGCTAAGCTACGGCGCCGTCTGTCCAGACTGGGTGACTTGAGCCGCGGCTGGGAGTTGATCCCGGGCCGGCTGAGTGAGAACTCAGAACGCGACCAACTAAGCTACGGCGCCGTCTGTCCAGACTGGGTGACTAGAGCCGCGGCTGGGAGTTGAACCCGGGCCGGCTGAGTGAGAACTCAGAACGCGACCAACTAAGCTACGGCGCCGTCTCTCAAGACTGAGTGAGAACTCAGAACGCGACCAACTAAGCTACGGCGCCGTCTGTCCAGACTGGGTGACTAGAGCCGCGGCTGGGAGTTGAACCCGGTCCGGCTGAGTGAGAACTCAGAACGCGACCAACTAAGCTACGGCGCCGTCTGTCCAGACTGAGTGAGAACTCAGAACGCGACCAACTAAGCTACGGCGCCGTCTGTCCAGACTGGGTGACTAGAGCCGCGGCTGGGAGTTGAACCCGGGCCGGCTGAGTGAGAACTCAGAACGCGACCAACTAAGCTACGGCGCCGTCTATCCAGACTGAGTGAGAACTCAGAACGCGACCAACTAAGCTACGGCGCCGTCTGTCGAGACTGAGTGACTAGAGCCGCGGCTGGGAGTTGAACTCGGGCCGGCTGAGTGAGAACTCAGAACGCTACCAACGAAGCTACGGCGCCGTCTGTCCAGACTGGGTGACTAGAGCCGCGGCTGGGAGTTAAACCCGGGCCGGCTGAGTGAGAACTCAGAACGCGACCAACTAAGCTATGGCGCCGTCTGTCCAGACGGGGTGAGTAGAGCCGCGGCTGGGAGTTGAACCCGGGCCGGCTGAGTGAGAACTCAGAACGCTACCAACGAAGCTACAGCGCCGTCTGTCCAGACTGGGTGAGAACTCAGAACGCTACACGAAGCTACGGCGCCGTCTGTCCAGACTGGGTGAGAACTCAGAACGCTACCAACGAAGCTACGGCGCCGTCTGTCCAGACTGAGTGAGAACTCAGAACGCTACCAACTAAGCTACGGCGCCGTCTGTCCAGACTGGGTGACTAGAGCCGCGGCTGGGAGTTGAAGCCGGGCCGGCTGAGTGAGAACTCAGAACGCGACCAACTAAGCAACGGCGCCGTCTGTCCAGACTGAGTGACTAGAGCCGCGGCTGGGAGTTCAACCCGGGCCGGCTGAGTGAGAACTCAGAACGCGACCAACTAAGCTACGGCGCCGTCTGTCCAGACTGAGTGACTAGATCCGCGGCTGGGAGTTGAACCCGGGCCGGCTGAGTGAGAACTCAGAACGCGACCAACTAAGCTACGGCGCCGTCTGTCCAGACTGAGTGACTACAGCCGCGGCTGGGAGTTAAACCCGGGCCGACTGAGTGAGAACTCAGAACGCTACCAACTAAGCTAAGCTACGGCGCCGTCTGTCCAGACTGGGTGACTAGAGCCGCGGCTGGGAGTTGAATCCGGGCCGGCTGAGTGAGAACTCAGAACGCGACCAACTAAGCTACGGCGCCGTCTGTCTAGACTGAGTGAGAACTCAGAACGCGACCAACTAAGCTACGGCGCCGTCTGTCCAGACTGAGTGAGAACTCAGAACGCGACCAACTAAGCTACGGCGCCGTCTGTCCAGACTGGGTAACTAGAGCCGCGGCTGGGAGTTGATCCCGGGCCGGCTGGGAGTTGAACCCGGGCCGGCTGAGTGAGAACTCAGAACGAGACCAACTAAGCTACGGCGCCGTCTGTCCAGACTGAGTGAGAACTCAGAACGCGACCAACTAAGCTACGGCGCCGTCTGTCCAGACTGAGTGACTAGAGCCGCGGCTGGGAGTTGAACCCGGGCCGGCTGAGTGAGAACTCAGAACGCTACCAACGAAGCTACGGCGCCGTCTGTCCAGACTGGGAGACTAGAGCCGCGGCTGGGAGTTGAACCCGGGCCGGCTGAGTGAGAACTCAGAACGCGACCGACTAAGCTACGGCGCCGTCTGTCCAGACTGAGTGAGAACTCAGAACGCGACCAACTAAGCTACGGCGCCGTCTGTCCAGACTGGGTGACTAGAGCCGCGGCTGGGAGTTGAACCCGGGCCGGCTGAGTGAGAACTCAGAACGCGACTAACTAAGCTACGGCGCCGTCTGTCCAGACTGAGTGAGAACTCAGAACGCGACCAACTAAGCTACGGCGCCGTCTGTCCAGACTGGGTGACTAGAGCCGCGGCTGGGAGTTGAACCCGGGCCGGCTGAGTGAGAACTCAGAACGCGACTAACTAAGCTACGGCGCCGTCTGTCCAGACTGAGTGAGAACTCAGAACGCGACCAACTAAGCTACGGCGCCGTCTGTCCAGACTGGGTGACTAGAGCCGCGGCTGGGAGTTGAACCCGGGCCGGCTGAGTGAGAACTCAGAACGCGACCAACTAAGCTACAGCGCTTTCTGTCCAGACTGAGTGACTAGAGCCGCGGCTGGGAGTTGAACCCGGGCCGGCTGAGTGAGAACTCAGAACGCTACCAACGAAGCTACGGCGCCGTCTGTCCAGACTGGGTGACTTGAGCCGCGGCTGGGAGTTGAACCCGGGCCGGCTGAGTGAGAACTCAGAACGCGACCAACTAAGCTACGGCGCCGTCTGTCCAGACTGGGTGAGAACTCAGAACGCGACCAACTAAGCTACGGCGCCGTCTGTCCAGACTGGGTGACTAGAGCCGCGGCTAGGAGTTGAACCAGGGGCCGGCTGAGTGAGAACTCAGAACGCTACCAATGAAGCTATGGCGCCGTCTGTCCAGACTGGGTGAGAACTCAGAACGCTACACGAAGCTACGGCGCCGTCTGTCCAGACTGGGTGAGAACTCAGAACGCTACCAACGATGCTACGGCGCCGTCTGTCCAGACTGAGTGAGAACTCAGAACGCTACCAACTAAGCTACGGCGCCGTCTGTCCAGACTGGGTTACTAGAGCCGCAGCTGGGAGTTGAGCCCGGGCCGGCTGAGTGAGAACTCAGAACGCGACCAACTAAGCTACGGTGCCGTCTGTCCAGACTGGGTGACTAGAGCCGCGGCTGGGAGTTGAACCCGGGCCGGCTGATTGAGAACTTAGAACGCGACCAACTAAGCTACAGCGCCGTCTGTCCTGACTGGGTGACTAGAGCCGCGGCTGGGAGTTGAACCCGGGCCGGTTGAGTGAGAACTCAGAACGCGACCAACTAAGCTACGGCGCCGTCTGTCCAGACTGAGTGACTAGAGCCGCGGCTGGGAGTTGAACCCGGGCCGGCTGAGTGAGAACTCAGAGCGCGACCAACTAAGCTACGGCGCCTTCTGTCCAGACTGGGTGACTAGAGCCGCGGCTGGGAGTTTAACCCGGGCCGGCTGAGTGAGAACTCAGAACGCGACCAACTAAGCTACGGCGCCGTCTGTCCAGACTGGGTGAGAACTCAGAACGCGACCAACTAAGCTACGGCGCCGTCTGTCCAGACTGGGTGACTAGAGCCGCGGCTGGGAGTTGAACCAGGGGCCGGCTGAGTGAGAACTCAGAACGCTACCAACGAAGCTATGGCGCAGTCTGTCCAGACTGGGTGAGAACTCAGAACGCTACCAACGAAGCTACGGCGCCGTCTGTCCAGACTGAGTGAGAACTCAGAACGCTACCAACTAAGCTACGGCGCCGTCTATCCAGACTGGGTCTAGTCGAGCCGCAGCTGGAAGTTGAACCCGGGCCAGCTGAGTGAGAACTCAGAACGCGACCAACTAAGCTACGGCGCCGTCTGTCCAGACTGAGTGACTAGAGTCGCGGCTGGGAGTTGAACCCGGGCCGGCTGAGTGAGAACTCAGAACTCGACCAACTAAGCTACGGCGCCGTCTGTCCAGACTGGGTGACTAGACCCGCGGCTGGGAGTTGAACCCGGGCCGGCTGAGTGAGAACTTAGAACGCGACCAACTAAGCTACGGCGCCGTCTGTCCAGACTGAGTGACTAGAGCCGCGGCTGGGAGTTGAACCCGGGCCGGCTGAGTGATAACTCAGAACGCGACCAACTAAGCTACGGCGCCGTCTGTCCAGACTGAGTGACTAGAGCCGCGGCTGGGAGTTGAACCCGGGCCGGCTGAGTGAGAACTCAGAGCGCGACCAACTAAGCTACGGCGCCGTCTGTCCAGACTGGGTGACTAGAGCTGCGGCTGGGAGTTGAACCCGGGCCGGCTGAGTGAGAACTCAGAACGCTACCAACTAAGCTACGGCGCCGTCTGTCCAGACTGGGTGACTAGAGCCGCGGCTGGGAGTTGAACCCGGGCCGGCTGAGTGAGAACTCAGAACGCGACCAACTAAGCTACGGCGCCGTCTGTCCAGACTGGGTGAGAACTCAGAACGCGACCAACTAAGCTACGGCGCCGTCTGTCCAGACTGGGTGACTAGAGCCGCGGCTGGGAGTTGAACCAGGGGCCGGCTGAGTGAGAACTCAGAACGCGACCAACTAAGCTACGGCGCCGTCTGTCCAGACTGAGTGACTAGAGCCGCGGCTGGGAGTTGAACCCGGGCCGGCTGAGTGAGAACTCAGAGCGCGACCAACTAAGCTACGGCGCCTTCTGTCCAGACTGGGTGACTAGAGCCGCGGCTGGGAGTTTAACCCGGGCCGGCTGAGTGAGAACTCAGAACGCGACCAACTAAGCTACGGCGCCGTCTGTCCAGACTGGGTGAGAACTCAGAACGCGACCAACTAAGCTACGGCGCCGTCTGTCCAGACTGGGTGACTAGAGCCGCGGCTGGGAGTTGAACCAGGGGCCGGCTGAGTGAGAACTCAGAACGCTACCAACGAAGCTATGGCGCCGTCTGTCCAGACTGGGTGAGAACTCAGAACGCTACCAACGAAGCTACGGCGCCGTCTGTCCAGACTGAGTGAGAACTCAGAACGCTACCAACTAAGCTACGGCGCCGTCTATCCAGACTGGGTCTAGTCGAGCCGCAGCTGGAAGTTGAACCCGGGCCAGCTGAGTGAGAACTCAGAACGCGACCAACTAAGCTACGGCGCCGTCTGTCCAGACTGAGTGACTAGAGTCGCGGCTGGGAGTTGAACTCGGGCCGGCTGAGTGAGAACTCAGAACTCGACCAACTAAGCTACGGCGCCGTCTGTCCAGACTGGGTGACTAGACCCGCGGCTGGGAGTTGAACCCGGGCCGGCTGAGTGAGAACTTAGAACGCGACCAACTAAGCTACGGCGCCGTCTGTCCAGACTGAGTGACTAGAGCCGCGGCTGGGAGTTGAACCCGGGCCGGCTGAGTGATAACTCAGAACGCGACCAACTAAGCTACGGCGCCGTCTGTCCAGACTGAGTGACTAGAGCCGCGGCTGGGAGTTGAACCCGGGCCGGCTGAGTGAGAACTCAGAGCGCGACCAACTAAGCTACGGCGCCGTCTGTCCAGACTGGGTGACTAGAGCTGCGGCTGGGAGTTGAACCCGGGCCGGCTGAGTGAGAACTCAGAACGCTACCAACTAAGCTACGGCGCCGTCTGTCCAGACTGGGTGACTAGAGCCGCGGCTGGGAGTTGAACCCGGGCCGGCTGAGTGAGAACTCAGAACGCGACCAACTAAGCTACGGCGCCGTCTGTCCAGACTGGGTGACTAGAGCTGCGGCTGGGAGTTGAACCCGGGCCGGCTGAGTGAGAACTCAGAACGCGACCAACTAAGCTACGGCGCCGTCTGTCCAGACTGGGTGACTAGAGCCGCGGCTGGGAGTTGAACCCGGGCCGGCTGAGTGAGAACTCAGAACGCGACCAACTAAGCTACGGTGCCATCTGTCCAGACTGGGTGACTAGAGCCGCGGCTGGGAGTTGAACACGGGCCGGCTGAGTGAGAACTCAGAACGGGACCAACTAAGCTACGGCGCCGTCTGTCCAGACTGAGTGAGAACTCAGAACGCGACCAACTAAGCTACGGCGCCGTCTGTCCAGACTGGGTGACTAGAGCCGCGGCTAGGAGTTGAACCCGGGCCGGCTGAGTGAGAACTCAGAACGCGACCAACTAAGCTACGGCGCCGTCTGTCCAGACTGGGTGAGAACTCAGAACGCGACCAACTAAGCTACGGCGCCGTCTGTCCAGACTGGGTGACTAGAGCCGCGGCTGGGAGTTGAACCAGGGGCCGGCTGAGTGAGAACTCAGAACGCTACCAACGAAGCTATGGCGCCGTCTGTCCAGACTGGGTGAGAACTCAGAACGCTACCAACGAAGCTACGGCGCCGTCTGTCCAGACTGAGTGAGAACTCAGAACGCTACCAACTAAGCTACGGCGCCGTCTATCCAGACTGGGTCTAGTCGAGCCGCAGCTGGAAGTTGAACCCGGGCCAGCTGAGTGAGAACTCAGAACGCGACCAACTAAGCTACGGCGCCGTCTGTCCAGACTGAGTGACTAGAGTCGCGGCTGGGAGTTGAACTCGGGCCGGCTGAGTGAGAACTCAGAACTCGACCAACTAAGCTACGGCGCCGTCTGTCCAGACTGGGTGACTAGACCCGCGGCTGGGAGTTGAACCCGGGCCGGCTGAGTGAGAACTTAGAACGCGACCAACTAAGCTACGGCGCCGTCTGTCCAGACTGAGTGACTAGAGCCGCGGCTGGGAGTTGAACCCGGGCCGGCTGAGTGATAACTCAGAACGCGACCAACTAAGCTACGGCGCCGTCTGTCCAGACTGAGTGACTAGAGCCGCGGCTGGGAGTTGAACCCGGGCCGGCTGAGTGAGAACTCAGAGCGCGACCAACTAAGCTACGGCGCCGTCTGTCCAGACTGGGTGACTAGAGCTGCGGCTGGGAGTTGAACCCGGGCCGGCTGAGTGAGAACTCAGAACGCTACCAACTAAGCTACGGCGCCGTCTGTCCAGACTGGGTGACTAGAGCCGCGGCTGGGAGTTGAACCCGGGCCGGCTGAGTGAGAACTCAGAACGCGACCAACTAAGCTACGGCGCCGTCTGTCCAGACTGGGTGACTAGAGCTGCGGCTGGGAGTTGAACCCGGGCCGGCTGAGTGAGAACTCAGAACGCGACCAACTAAGCTACGGCGCCGTCTGTCCAGACTGGGTGACTAGAGCCGCGGCTGGGAGTTGAACCCGGGCGGGCTGAGTGAGAACTCAGAACGCGACCAACTAAGCTACGGTGCCATCTGTCCAGACTGGGTGACTAGAGCCGCGGCTGGGAGTTGAACACGGGCCGGCTGAGTGAGAACTCAGAACGGGACCAACTAAGCTACGGCGCCGTCTGTCCAGACTGAGTGAGAACTCAGAACGCGACCAACTAAGCTACGGCGCCGTCTGTCCAGACTGGGTGACTAGAGCCGCGGCTAGGAGTTGAACCCGGGCCGGCTGAGTGAGAACTCAGAACGCGACCAACTAAGCTACGGCACCGTCTGTCCAGACTGAGTGAGAACTCAGAACGCGACCAACTAAGCTACGGCGCCGTCTGTCCAGACTGAGTGACCAGAGCCGCGGCTAGGAGTTGAACCCGGGCCGGCTGAGTGAGAACTCAGAACGCGACCAACTAAGCTACGGCGCCGTCTGTCCAGACTGAGTGAGAACTCAGAACGCGACCAACTAAGCTACGGCGCCGTCTGTCCAGACTGAGTGACTAGAGCCGCGGCTGGGAGTTGAACCCGGGCCGGCTGAGTGAGAACTCAGAACGCTACCAACGAAGCTACGGCGCCGTCTGTCCAGACTGGGAGACTAGAGCCGCGGCTCGGAGTTGAACCCGGGCCGGCTGAGTGAGAACTCAGAACGCGACCAACTAAGCTACGGCGCCGTCTGTCCAGACTGAGTGAGAACTCAGAACGCGACCAACTAAGCTACGGCGCTGTCTGTCCAGACTGGGTGACTAGAGCCGCTGCTGGGAGTTGAACCCGGGCCGGCTGAGTGAGAACTCAGAACGCGACTAACTAAGCTACGGCGCCGTCTGTCCAGACTGAGTGACTAGAGTCGCGGCTGGGAGTTGAACTCGGGCCGGCTGAGTGAGAACTCAGAACTCGACCAACTAAGCTACGGCGCCGTCTGTCCAGACTGAGTGAGAACTCAGAACGCTACCAACTAAGCTACGGCGCCGTCTATCCAGACTGGGTCTAGTCGAGCCGCAGCTGGAAGTTGAACCCGGGCCAGCTGAGTGAGAACTCAGAACGCGACCAACTAAGCTACGGCGCCGTCTGTCCAGACTGAGTGACTAGAGTCGCGGCTGGGAGTTGAACTCGGGCCGGCTGAGTGAGAACTCAGAACTCGACCAACTAAGCTACGGCGCCGTCTGTCCAGACTGGGTGACTAGACCCGCGGCTGGGAGTTGAACCCGGGCCGGCTGAGTGAGAACTTAGAACGCGACCAACTAAGCTACGGCGCCGTCTGTCCAGACTGAGTGACTAGAGCCGCGGCTGGGAGTTGAACCCGGGCCGGCTGAGTGATAACTCAGAACGCGACCAACTAAGCTACGGCGCCGTCTGTCCAGACTGGGTGACTAGAGCCGCGGCTGGGAGTTGAACCCGGGCCGGCTGAGTGAGAACTCAGAACGCGACCAACTAAGCTACAGCGCTGTCTGTCCAGACTGAGTGACTAGAGCCGCGGCTGGGAGTTGAACCCGGGCCGGCTGAGTGAGAACTCAGAACGCTACCAACGAAGCTACGGCGCCGTCTGTCCAGACTGGGTGACTTGAGCCGCGGCTGGGAGTTGAACCCGGGCCGGCTGAGTGAGAACTCAGAACGCGACCAACTAAGCTACGGCGCCGTCTGTCCAGACTGGGTGAGAACTCAGAACGCGACCAACTAAGCTACGGCGCCGTCTGTCCAGACTGGGTGACTAGAGCCGCGGCTAGGAGTTGAACCAGGGGCCGGCTGAGTGAGAACTCAGAACGCTACCAATGAAGCTATGGCGCCGTCTGTCCAGACTGGGTGAGAACTCAGAACGCTACACGAAGCTACGGCGCCGTCTGTCCAGACTGGGTGAGAACTCAGAACGCTACCAACGATGCTACGGCGCCGTCTGTCCAGACTGAGTGAGAACTCAGAACGCTACCAACTAAGCTACGGCGCCGTCTGTCCAGACTGGGTTACTAGAGCCGCAGCTGGGAGTTGAGCCCGGGCCGGCTGAGTGAGAACTCAGAACGCGACCAACTAAGCTACGGCGCCGTCTGTCCAGACTGGGTGACTAGAGCCGCGGCTGGGAGTTGAACCCGGGCCGGCTGATTGAGAACTTAGAACGCGACCAACTAAGCTACAGCGCCGTCTGTCCAGACTGGGTGACTAGAGCCGCGGCTGGGAGTTGAACCCGGGCCGGCTGAGTGAGAACTCAGAACGCGACCAACTAAGCTACGGCACCGTCTGTCCAGACTGAGTGACTAGAGCCGCGGCTGGGAGTTGAACCCGGGCCGGCTGAGTGAGAACTCAGAACGCGACCAACTAAGCTACGGCGCCGTCTGTCCAGACTGAGTGACTAGAGCCGCGGCTGGGAGTTGAACCCGGGCCGGCTGAGTGAGAACTCAGAGCGCGACCAACTAAGCTACGGCGCCTTCTGTCCAGACTGGGTGACTAGAGCCGCGGCTGGGAGTTTAACCCGGGCCGGCTGAGTGAGAACTCAGAACGCGACCAACTAAGCTACGGCGCCGTCTGTCCAGACTGGGTGAGAACTCAGAACGCGACCAACTAAGCTACGGCGCCGTCTGTCCAGACTGGGTGACTAGAGCCGCGGCTGGGAGTTGAACCAGGGGCCGGCTGAGTGAGAACTCAGAACGCTACCAACGAAGCTATGGCGCCATCTGTCCAGACTGGGTGAGAACTCAGAACGCTACCAACGAAGCTACGGCGCCGTCTGTCCAGACTGAGTGAGAACTCAGAACGCTACCAACTAAGCTACGGCGCCGTCTATCCAGACTGGGTCTAGTCGAGCCGCAGCTGGAAGTTGAACCCGGGCCAGCTGAGTGAGAACTCAGAACGCGACCAACTAAGCTACGGCGCCGTCTGTCCAGACTGAGTGACTAGAGTCGCGGCTGGGAGTTGAACCCGGGCCGGCTGAGTGAGAACTCAGAACTCGACCAACTAAGCTACGGCGCCGTCTGTCCAGACTGGGTGACTAGACCCGCGGCTGGGAGTTGAACCCGGGCCGGCTGAGTGAGAACTTAGAACGCGACCAACTAAGCTACGGCGCCGTCTGTCCAGACTGAGTGACTAGAGCCGCGGCTGGGAGTTGAACCCGGGCCGGCTGAGTGATAACTCAGAACGCGACCAACTAAGCTACGGCGCCGTCTGTCCAGACTGAGTGACTAGAGCCGCGGCTGGGAGTTGAACCCGGGCCGGCTGAGTGAGAACTCAGAGCGCGACCAACTAAGCTACGGCGCCGTCTGTCCAGACTGGGTGACTAGAGCTGCGGCTGGGAGTTGAACCCGGGCCGGCTGAGTGAGAACTCAGAACGCTACCAACTAAGCTACGGCGCCGTCTGTCCAGACTGGGTGACTAGAGCCGCGGCTGGGAGTTGAACCCGGGCCGGCTGAGTGAGAACTCAGAACGCGACCAACTAAGCTACGGCGCCGTCTGTCCAGACTGGGTGACTAGAGCTGCGGCTGGGAGTTGAACCCGGGCCGGCTGAGTGAGAACTCAGAACGCGACCAACTAAGCTACGGCGCCGTCTGTTCAGACTGGGTGACTAGAGCCGCGGCTGGGAGTTGAACCCGGGCCGGCTGAGTGAGAACTCAGAACGCGACCAACTAAGCTACGGCGCCGTCTGTCCAGACTGAGTGAGAACTCAGAACGCGACCAACTAAGCTACGGCGCCGTCTGTCCAGACTGAGTGACTAGAGCCGCGGCTGGGAGTTGAACCCGGGCCGGCTGAGTGAGAACTCAGAACGCTACCAACGAAGCTACGGCGCCGTCTGTCCAGACTGGGAGACTAGAGCCGCGGCTGGGAGTTGAACCCGGGCCGGCTGAGTGAGAACTCAGAACGCGACCAACTAAGCTACGGCGCCGTCTGTCCAGACTGAGTGAGAACTCAGAACGCGACCAACTAAGCTACGGCGCCGTCTGTCCAGACTGGGTGACTAGAGCCGCGGCTGGGAGTTGAACCCGGGCCGGCTGAGTGAGAACTCAGAACGCGACCAACTAAGCTACGGCGCCGTCTGTCCAGACTGAGTGAGAACTCAGAACGCGACCAACTAAGCTACGGCGCCGTCTGTCCAGACTGGGTGACTAGAGCCGCGGCTGGGAGTTGAACCCGGGCCGGCTGAGTGAGAACTCAGAACGCGACCAACTAAGCTACAGCGCTGTCTGTCCAGACTGAGTGACTAGAGCCGCGGCTGGGAGTTGAACCCGGGCCGGCTGAGTGAGAACTCAGAACGCTACCAACGAAGCTACGGCGCCGTCTGTCCAGACTGGGTGACTTGAGCCGCGGCTGGGAGTTGAACCCGGGCCGGCTGAGTGAGAACTCAGAACGCGACCAACTAAGCTACGGTGCCGTCTGTCCAGACTGGGTGAGAACTCAGAACGCGACCAACTAAGCTACGGCGCCGTCTGTCCAGACTGGGTGACTAGAGCCGCGGCTAGGAGTTGAACCAGGGGCCGGCTGAGTGAGAACTCAGAACGCTACCAATGAAGCTATGGCGCCGTCTGTCCAGACTGGGTGACTAGAGCCGCGGCTGGGAGTTGAACCCGGGCCGGCTGAGTGAGAACTTAGAACGCGACCAACTAAGCTACGGCGCCGTCTGTCCAGACTGAGTGACTAGAGCCGCGGCTGGGAGTTGATCCCGGGCTGGCTGAGTGAGAACTCAGAACGCTGCCAACTAAGCTACGGCGCTGTCTGTCCAGACTGGGTGACTCGGTTCATTGTTCATCAGTTAGGAATTTTGTATTTAATTATAAACATCCTTTGCCGTTTTGAATATCTTCTACTGAAGAAATTTACTAGGTGTCCAGAAATCACAAACTGCCGAAAAACTTTGGCTCAGTATTGAAATTAAGTCCCTTTACTGTACGAAAAACATGTTAGATCCCTTTACTGTAAGAAAAATATGTCAAAAAAAGTTTGTATAAGAAACATCTCGAACTCATAAACAAAATACATCGTCTCAATCATGATATTTTTGACTGGATTGATGAAATTGTGAGTAAACAATGTAACAAGAAAATTAGAACCCGAGAAAAAAGTTTCAGATATTGATTTGAACCCAAAAGACCAACAAAGAATTGGCTCTTTTCACTCACAAATTTTGTTCTAATGACTTAAATAACACAGAAATAACATTCAGTAATGATGCACTTTAATGTTTAAAGAGAGGCCGAAATTTTAAAAACTCCAAAAAAATAGAAGCTTACAAACATTCTATAATTTGATTAATGCTGAATCCGCTATCAGAATGACCCCAAATAATGAAAACCAAAATATTGTAAGGTCTTTAATCCACAGAAAAATGCAAAAGATTTTTAGGATTGAACCAAAAAAAGACCCATTTTGAACACCAATGAAAAGGCTGAACTCGATGGTATAAAGGAAAAACTTACATCAAACAATGCTATTTTAACTAAAGCAGACAAAGGTAACTCTTTAGTTGTCATGTACCTACCAGATTACAATAACAAAGTATTTGAATTTAAAAATATGAATGGAATAGTTCAAATCAATAAAGATTCTACTAATAAGTTTCAAAAGAGCACAAAAAACATAATCAACAAGAGAAAATATTTGTTTTCTGATTATGAATATTAATTATATAAAAATGATTAATCCTGCACCAAAGCTTTGTGGGCTAATAAATATACACAAGGTAAACACACCTGTAAGGCCCCTAATTAATTTCACTTCAGCTCCTTCATACCAAGTAGCTATGCAACTTGAAAAGATCCTTAAAACTTTGGTTATATTAAACATACATATAGCATAAAAATAGTTATGATTTTATCAACAGGACAAAACAGCTAAATGTAAAAATGCACCACACTTTGGCCTCATTTGATGTTGAAAACTTTTACAGTAAACTCCCGATTATCCGCAAGCGGATTATCCGCGCAACGCTACAAAGAGCGAAAAAATACGTATTTATAAAAAAAATTAGACTGAACTGACAAGAATTTTTAGTACAAAACGCGCTCATGCTTTCTTCGTCTACTGTTATGCGAAGACGATTTTCGTTTACCGCGACGCAAGGACGATGTTTGTCTACCGCGACGTGAAGACGATTTTCGTCTACCGCGACGCGACAACTATTTTTGTCAACTGCGATGTGACAATGATATTTATGTATTGCGACAATGGTATTCGTCTACCGCAACGACCTTATTCGTCTACTGCGGCGTCTACCACAACGACGATACTCGTCTAGCGCATCGACGAATTTTACCTACCACCAAGTCCATATTCGTATAACCAAACCTGACAACAATATTTTTTCTACGGCGGCGACGATACTCGTCTACCGTGACGACGATATGCTTCTACCACGACGATTTTCGTTTATTGCGACGTGAAAAAAATATATGTCTAGCGCGACAATGATATTTGTCTACCACGACGACGATATTCATTTACCGCGAAGTCCATATTCGTCTATTGTGACGCCTACTGCGACGTTATAGGATATCCCCCCCCCCCCCCCCGAAATCAAATCTGGGTTCGCCCCTGACTGTATTAAATAAATTGATTTTTAATGTTGAAATTGTTTTTCTCTTTTATTCTCTCCCATTTTCAATACTTGCGGATTATCCGCGATTTTCGTTATCCGCGGTAGTCGCGCCACCCAATTCCGCGGATAATCGGGAGTTTCCTGTAAACAAATGCTCCAATAGATGAAACCATACAAACACTTGAAATAATCTTAAGTCACAATAAAAGTAAAAAAACAATGTTATAAAAAAATAATCTTGTTAACCAAAGAAGTACTGGGACAAAATTATTTTACATTTAATGGAGAATTTTTTATACAAAATGAAGATTGGTCATGGAGTCCCCATTGTCTAGCCTCCTCTCTGGAATTTAATTGAATCACTTTGAGAATGAAAGTATTTTTCAGATAAGAACAAACAAAAATAAGATTTTATTTTATCACCAATATGTCAATGACACAGCTGTTCTATTCAATGGCAACAACAGACAACTGGATGTCATGAAAAACTATTTAAATAGTATTTCTCCTAAATTAAATTTCACACTTGAAACCATGGGTGGATTTAGGTCTTAATTTTTGGGGATGCCAGGTCACCTCACTTATGAAGTATTGAATGCTTAAATTCAAACATCAGCTCTTATTCAAATAGACCGTTGCAGGCATACTCAACTAATATCTGTTTATTTTATTTGAGAACAACCCAGTTGTAACTTATGTAAAACCTTATTCAAAGTTGTGTTGGAAATTGATTTCCGTTTTTCTGCCAAACAATCCAGCAAAAATCAGAAATCCACCCATGCTTGAGACAGAGGAAAATAATATGCTAAACCTTCTAGATGTTACAATAGAAAAGTTAATGACAGTTTAAAGTACATTATATTCATAAAACCTACAGCAACCTGCCACACCATCCACCATAAATATGTTATCTCATCCGCAGTCCCAAAAAATGGCTGGATTTAACAGTATGGTTTAAAGGCATTTGAAATTTCTACTGACATATTAACGGACTTTGACAACAGGGTGAAAACAATAAAACAAATAGCCATAGAAAATGGACACTCCCCTGACATCATCAATAAACTCAATAAAAAAAAGAAGACCAAAAACAAAAACGATACAGAAAATGAAAAATAAGTATCCACAGAATTTAGCCAAAACTTGCATTACACTTTGAAGAATGAGCTTAACATGTTCGCTGCTGCGGACGTTCCGGAACGTCACTGGTAACATGGCGCCAGGAGCTAGGAACATTCCGGAACGGCACCGTTCATTGCTGTTTAACATTGTCATGGATTAGCCAGCTCCTCATGAGCGATTTATATTTCCTTGCAGCTCTTGGGGACATACTTTTCCCACAATAAAATTATTATTTCCAAAAATTACCATCAGGGTCATTTAGATAAGGGCTTGCCTCACATAGTTCAGCTCTTGGCACAGCCGCGCCATCTAGCGGCCAGCAGCGAACGTGTTAATAAAAATGGGATCATTTTATCATGTAAAGCTTGAAACCAATTAGGTAATATTTGTAAAACATCTCTGACACAAAGAAGGAAACAGGAAAAACAAACAGGAATTTATAAAATTAATTGCTTTGATCGTTCAACTTTTTATACAGGCCAAACAGAGAGAACTTTCAAAAAACGGATCTCTGAACATCTACCAAAACCTCACCTGAACAGAAGTGCAGTTTCGCTTAGCACCTTGTTAATAACAATCATTCTACAGATCAAACTAATTTTGAAATCCTAAACATATGTTGCAAAAGCAAAATCATGGATACATTTGAGGAATTCTTTATTTTTAAGGCCTTCAAAGCCAGCCCCCAGGATGTTCTCAATGTACAACTAAATTTCAACTCTAATAGTCTTTTTAATATTATGATAAGGTTTCAACAACACAGGATGACGAAAGGCGGGGTCAGCTGATGGCCCAAGTCCACTCCAGTGGCCAACATCTGAACTGGCAGTATACAACCCTCCACGTCTCGCTCGTTTACTAGGCCTAGTTTGTGTGTTGTGTAATGTGTCTTTAATGTTTTACGCATCATCAAAATCCTTCAGATGGATTGTTTTAAATATTGGTTCCTGAAGAAATGGATATGATTATGGATTAGATAAATCCGAAACCCGGGTCATTCAGTCAGGACAAGTTGGAACTGCAACGGATTTTGGTATGGAACCATTTTATAATCTAAATCGGCTCTCAACATTAAATAAAAATCAAAGACAGCCACCAGCTCTGATAATTATTTACTTACGATCCATAATTATATTATATATACTTCTGAAACCGAAATAAACAAATCTTTAAATTATTTGGACAATACTGAATAAGAACATCAAACACCAGTTTAAAATATACAGAAAGCCTACCCAGTCTGCTCGAGTTATGCATGAATTTACATGTATAACATCCCCAAACAGAAACTTTCAGCTTTTAATTCAATAGTACATAGGCTAGTCGACATTCTGATGAAAACAGATAGTATAATTGAAGAATTTAATATAATTAAATACATCGCCAAACAGATGGGTTACAACCCTTCACTTATAGATAACTTTAAAACAGAAAAATTAATATTCGTTCGCCTTCCAGAAAAAATGTTTTTGTTAGGTGCTCTAAAACAGTAGAAAATGCTGCCAGGAAAAGTAAGAAAAACTATGTAACTGTGGTTTTTTGAATCTGAGAGCAATCTCCAAAGAAATTTAGGCTTGTCTAAAAATCCAACTTGCTTAACCAAGGTGAACAAAAGCAATTTAGACATCTAATCCAGAAGATCCAGAAGAAATGGTCCGCTGTAAGTGTGCGCCCACCTTAATTACCCAGATAGCACAACAATGAAAAAATCACGTGAAAATAACGTTTTCTTTGAACATTTTTAACGTGATTTTCACGTGAAAAAAAGTAAATATCACGTTTATTTCGCGTGAAAATATAGTGAAAATGTCACAACTTTGGCCGTGTTTTTCACGTGAAAAAAATACGTGAAAATTACGTTTTCATTTCACGTTATTTGTATATATTGTACATTTTTCACGCAAAAATCACGTTTCTATTTCACTTTATTTTATCATTTTTAACATTTTCACGTAAAAATTACATTTTAATTTTGTTTTATTTTTACATGGTGTACATTTTTATGTAAAAATTACGTTTTAATTTCGTTATGTTTTTCACATATTTGAAATTTTTTGGTTAAAATTACGTTTTATACACCTTATACCTTCACCATCTTTAACACTTTTTACATAAAAACATTTTTGTTAATTTTATGTTCAAATAACTACTTCAAAAAGTTGTTAGCATGAATAGCATATTTTTATTCAAACTCATTAAAAAAACTTAAAAGTCAACATATTTGAATTCTGTGATATTTAACAATAAAAATGTTGTAAAATTTACAAATTACTACTAGGCCTTATAACCAAGGAATAATACTGAAAAAGTATTACACCAAACACTGTTGTTTTAAAGAGAACATTGAGATTGTATATAAATATTATCAATTATTATCGTTATTATTATTATACATTATTTCAAAAATTAGAACTAAATACCCATTAATCATGGTATAATTTAATGCTAAGCACGAATAAAACCACGGAAAAAGGGTATTTTGTTCTACTTTTTGTAACAACCATAATATCCCTTATCAGTGAATCTGTCTGAAATATATATATAATTTCAAACCATAATATCCCTTATCAGTGAATCTGTCTGCAATATATATATAATTTCAAAGTGAGCAGTTATTTTAACTTATTCTTGACTAATTAAGGCCTTGTGAAATAAATAGAACGATGATTGAATAAATTTATGTATTGACATGAAAAATGTTAAAAAATTAACATATACTCAATACAGTGTAGGCTAAGTTTTTTTTTATTAAACCTTAATAGGCCAACACAACATTAGTTTGTACGCTTCCTCATGTTCCATTTTCAACCCCATCTTCCACAAAATCTTGCTTCCTGTAAATCAAAACAGATCCAATTAATATTATAAAGCAAACTAATATCATAATCAAAATTTACTGGAAGACTACACTGTAAAAATATTTTTACTTTGGTCTATCAAGAAAAGCCATGCAAACTCGGTATAGCAGGCAGGAGGTTACTGGGTCAGTGAATTAATAATTACTGTTTTATGGGGAATAAAGGCAGGAAATAGAGAAATAATAGTATATTTCACTATTAGTCTTGATGTGAAATGGGACTTTAGTGATGAGTTGTGAACAATACATTTCATTATGATGCAAATAAGTAACCAAACTTATAAAAAATCATCCAAAATTTCATAATTTAGTCATTTCTCTATAAGAAAACACAATAGGGCTGAACTGTCTATTTTAGTTTAGAGCCAGCTGGTTGAACTGTCAAAACCGGAACTTCGTTTGTTTGGGTACGAGAATGCAAAGTTTGGGTAACAAAACTCCGCTGATCATTATTTGCTTTGATGTAAGAAGTCGAGGGTTTTCGTAGATTTCAGCTGTACGGTAACGGGCAATCTTTGTATACAGAGTGATGAAAAATGCTTTCTGAGGTCATAAAAACGTTAAATAAGTTTAAACTGTTTTATTGCAATCAAATATATGGTAATGCTATAATAAGGAACTTAAAGTTTCACCTAAATTTATTTTGAATTGCTGTTTTAGTAAGTAGACTTCTTGGCAGGTTATCTGTGTTAGTTAACACTGGGTTTGCAAATTATCGTGGCCTATTTATATCCAATTCACATTTATAGTTTTTCACTCCAGGAAGAAAGCTTGTAGTTACAATACATGCTTGCTTACCTACATTAGGCCTAAATGCAAATTAGTTAAAAATTAGCAAAAATGTCTAAATACCAAGAATATTTGCTACCTAACATTATTTGTCAACCTCGGAACATCATATCGTCCAAGAGAAAACAAACCTTTGTATCATTATACCATAGTTTTTTTAAATTCCTTACACACCACATGAGAATTTCTGCAGATTGATGAAACATCCAAATGAAAATAATCTTTAGTGTAATATCGATTAAAAAATTAGAGCCAATAAGTAATCTGAAGAATGTTATGGAGTTTTCCGTGCGCTGATCATAAAACATCATAAAAAATATAAGACAAAAAGGAATCATAAGACACCCACAGAAAGCAATACTAAAAACCTACCTGAATTTTTTCTCCTTAAGTAAGTTGTGTTTTGAAGCCAACTCATAGACTGGATCGATTCTCACAATTTCTCCAAAAAGCCTAGAAACTTGTAATCTTTTCTTGGTGTTAAAAATGTAACAGCAAGCTCCTTCCTAAAAGAAACACAAAAAAACATAAAATTACAAAATAATCAAACATTATTAAATTGCAGATAAACAAATGTAAATTGCTTGAAGGCTACTTCAATATTTAAAAAGTTAAGTTGGCTAAGGTACTCATTACCAACGTTTCCGAATAGGCGGGTGCAGTTTTCCAAGCGGTCTAAATTTTATTGGAAATAGGCTATCAATCTGAAACTTTTATACGTCTGTAACCGAAATTAAGATTATTCAATTTCATCGAGAACAAATCAAAACGCTCTAAAAAACATCAATATCTAACCTAAATAAACAAAATAATGTAATCAAAAGCATTAAGGTGGAGTCTGATAAGGTCTCACCAGATGGGCCTACTCAATCAGAGTATATTTAAGTTAGGCCTTTGATAAGTGCTAGTGACGGGCAAAAATAAACAGTAGAAGTAATTTAGGTAATATGCTTTAGCAGAACGAAATATAATCATAGGTTATGCAGTTGGTGCGTTTCATCTTGAGCTTTGGCCTATTCCGTTGCCGAAGCTGTCAAACATTATTTATTTATTCTTAATGATCTGGGGCACTAAATAATGAAAAAGTTAATCTCAACAAATATTAAATGTGATTAAATACAAATTACAGTAAATAGGTATATAGACAGCTATTAAAAAATGTTAACATATCAGGTTAACTTTAGGTACCGTATCAGCTATAGTGTTCTGAACATATTCACTCCACTCCAACCGCTTCAGGTGTAGGCCTAAACGGTTCCCATAGCTCAAGATAAAACGCCCAAACTGTATCCAACAAGAAGTTCAAAATTTAGTAATAAAGCTGAGGCTTAGGTTAGGGGGTACGAGTTTCATAGCCTATCTGATCTTCTGCCGTTTGTTCCTATGGCAGACGATTCAACATCTGATTTTCTAAGAAACAATATCGAACGTTCTACCAATAGTCGAAGTTCGATGTACTGTCTGTTGGTCAGAACTTAACACCTGTCTTTGATATCGATTGATTTGTTACTTTACGAAAATATGTTTATCGACAGTATTTTAGTACAAGATGGCAGATGATGAGAAATAAGGTAGTAAGTTGTGTTTAGTTAGTTAATTATAGGCCTAGTAGTGTTTTAATTTAGTTTTTATATTATTAGGCGTATGTTTAATATAATTTTAGTTTTATTATATTTACGTTTGGTATGATTTGTTGTTTGTGAGAGAATCAAATGATATAGGCCTAGATATAATTGACAATGGTTTCGGTATTTGTTTGTTATTGAAGTTTCTTCACTAGCCCACTGACGGTTGTTTGTTAAAACAGTACATCAGTTAGTTGAGTTAAACATGATAGGTTGATAGTTAATATCGGATAACCGAAATTTGAACTGAGTACCTAAAACAAAACTGATCTTTGCCCATGTTAAATCCTATTGAGAAGTTCAGTTATCAAACCTATAATAAGCATTTAAGGTAAACAATCGACAATAAACATAAACCTAGAAGATCAGATATGAAACTCGTACTGAATTATCACATGGGAGTGTTTTGGAAAAGGCTAGGAGAGTTGTTATGATATGCATAATTACCAAATTTGTATCAACTAATCAGAAAAACTATAATGGAATGCTGAAAGTTGAGGTTAGGTTATCTTGATTTCACAATAGATGATTAAATAAATATCCAAAGTATAAACTTACCAAGAACGATGAAAGCCCGTAGTAGGGTTAACTCATTGTTCGCAGTTACTTGAAGACCGCAATTAAGTCTAAACTTCCAATTTAAAACCTTAAAAGCCGTTATGACTTTAACTGAAACTGAGGCCAACGGCGTCTCACTCCTCACTCCACACTCAGGCTCCAGTTCAGTCCACCGCACCGCACCGGTTAGCCGCGGCGTCGTCTGAGGGGAGGTTTGTCTTGACACAATTCACGATTTATGGCCCATATTATTTTGGCAGGGTGATTTAATTTTTTTTATAATTTGAAATAAATAGCTTTTATTGTGTCAGGCATTTTTTAAATAGTAAACTATTTTAAAACATAATAAGTATAACGAATAACAATTTAACAAATAGTATAATAATTTTATATAAATAATTCATAACATAATTATTTATAAATCCATTAAATTTTTAAAAATTATTTTTTATATTTTTGAATTTTAGTTTGGACTAAATAAACGATTACTGTTGAATTTGTGTATTTTACGAGGGTGATAGTTTTTTATAAGCGCACAAGATTAATCAAAACGTATAAAAATCGAAATGAAGAAACAAGAAAATAAAAAATATAAAAAAGTTATATTTGTTATTTCATTTGATTATACTTTTGATTCATATTTTTCCCGTGAAAATAACGTTTTTAATTTCACTACATTTTTCACTTTACATTTTTTCATCATTTTCACGTAAAAAATATGTTTTGCTTTTTACTTTTACGTTTTTTTACTTTTTTCACGTGAAAATAACGTTATTTTTACAATGTGTGCTGACTGGGTAGTCTTAGGAAAAGGTAGGTGTTGATTTGTTTCAGATAGAAAATAATCAGTTTATGTTTGTTATAGACTACTTTTTAAAATACCCTGAATTAGTTCAATTTGAAAATGCAACCACCGCTGCCGTGATCAGCCATTTAAAGGAAATATTTAGTAGGAATGGAATAATTCCACGAGTTGTTCTTACAGATAATGCTACACAGTTTCCACAAAGCCGTAGTCAGAAAATTTCCGGAAAATTTCAGACTGAATTTCCGGCTGACTGATTTTTGGTGACTTTTTTTACTCGTGCATCTCATTTTCAGGCCCTTTCTTATCGTTTTTACCCTTTTCCGGGACCTACGCGTTTCGCCTTTCTCAGGGGGGGGTTCGACTATTTTGGGGGGGGGGGAGGTTTTCACACCCGCTTACTACTCTTTCAATGCTATTCCTACTATTTCAGGGGGGGTTCTGACCCCCTAACCCCCCCCCCCGCTGGCTACGGCCTTGAGTTTCCAAGTGATTATTTAAATAATTTGCTAGTAATTGGGAGTCTTGACTTTATACATCTAGTCCTTCACTTCCACAGTCAAATGGTATGGTTGACAGGGGAGTGCAGTCTGTAAGAAATCTTTTGAAAAAGTGTCACCGTGAACTTGGTGACCCTTATAATGCTATGTTAGAGTATAGGAATACCCCCATTTCAAGTGAATTGCCTTCACCTGCTCAGATCCTTTTCAGTAGGAAATTAAGAGCCACTGTGCAATGTGCTTGCTTAAGTTTGAAACCAAAAGTAAATCATAATGTATGAAGGGTTTGTTAAAGAGTAAAGTGACTCAAAACTTTTTCTAGATGATGATTGGTGTGACCAATCGAAATCGATCACCATTTTTCACGATTTTGTGTATATTTACGGTATCGTATGTAAATACAGTATAAGTTTTAATATACTGTATTTTTAATAATGTATGATGTTTTTACTTGCATTTGGTGAATAAAACAACACTTATCATGATAATCAAAAATTTATTGAATAATTCGATAAATATAATTGCAATTTAATAACAGCTTCCAATTAATAAATAGTAACAAATTTTTAGCAAACAATTTTGTAACTAGAATAAGACTGACTGTATAGAAAATTGTGGTGAACAAGGCCCTTGCACAAATCAGTCTAAAGCTTATAAAATAAAATAGATAATGATGCGGAAAGTGAAAAGGGACCTCAAGTCGGAAATTTCAGGTTTTGAGTTAACATCCTGAAATTCTGCATTAAATTGCGAACGATTTGATATATAATTTATAGTGCTATGATTTTTTGTCTTTGAATTATTGGCGTTTGAATTTTAAATAGTCAAAACGGGCATTTTAGGAAATCAAGGCCCAAAACTCCAAACGTTCACAGAAAACTTATCATTGATATGTAAGAAATGAATTTGGTATCAAAATAAAGCTGAAAACTAGATCTTTAAATCTAAGCTGAAACAGACGAGATACACTCACAATTTCATTAAAAAAAAAATGAGAAAGTGAGAAGATTGAAAAGGGACGTCAAGTCGGAGGGCAGAATACTGAAGAATAAAAGAGAAATACTCTGTCAATACGGTGATTTTTGGACTCAGACAATGTTCTTCTTCAGCGAAAAACTCAAAGTAGTTCACTTATCCTCCGATAGATGTCAGGAGACACTAGTTTTGTAATGCCCCTGACGACACTGTCAGTACGGGCCTGCACATTAGGGAAATAGGACCTGAAGTCGCCCGCCATGTTATTTTCCATATAAGCGACTTGAGGTCCCTTTTTGTTTCCATGACATTAGCTACTAAATCGATTATTTTTTAATATTTATCAGATTGTTATCGCTGAAATAACCGAATGAATATGTACAGGAAAGATTAAGGAATTGTATCCAATTGAAACCTAAAAATCAATATTTTTGACCCGATTCGACTAAAATGCCCGTACTGTAAAATTTACTCCAGCGACTTGAGGTCCCTTTTCACTTTCCGCATCAAATCGATAAATTAATCACAGAAAGCTATCCTAAACAAATGCATTAACAAAATTATTTTTAATTAACAATAATATATTAGCTGTCAAAATACATTCTTACTCTACCCAAACCTATCTTTGGTCTCAACTGTGCAAAGATTAATTAAATTTTTTTTAAATACATTTTTAACTCTTTGCTAAAGTGATGTGTGTGTTTCCTTTAAATAATAATTTGTAATGAAAATTGTTACTTTCCTTCTTGTTTACCTTTTGATATTTTATTAAATAAATAAACGATATTTCTCCTCCTATCTATTGAGTATGATTATTTTATTATTATTAGTAGGATTGTATTAAGGTAAGTGGATAATATCTCTTACTTCTTTAACTATCTACACTTAAATCTAGGCTATTTTAAAATAATTAGGCTGAGGTACAACAGAAATATGAGTTTATTGACAATTAAATCACAAGTTTTCTCTCTTTTTAAATAAAAAGGGGATTTACAAAGTTTCACAATTTAGGGGTCTTATAGTTGAAGGCTAATTATACAAAATATATTTGAATCATGCTCAGGCTAGTTATCAAGGATGGCAAGAGTCTCTTGGTTCGGGTCTAAGGTAAGTGCTGGTCGAAACATTGAATATCTAACTTGATAATATATTTGATACTTTTAATTTTGAAAATGGTTAATTATCAAATGTAATTATAGCTTGAAAGTCTATGGAAGGATAATTATGATCTCTATAAAATAATCACTAATCAGGAGTTTGTTTATAAACCAATATGTCTTCCTCAACAATAGTCTTGATGGGAAAATTTTATTAAGAGTCAAAATTTATGAAGTTTCTCCAATCAAAGTTTATTATTAAATTTCTTGATGTCAGGATTTATTCTTGATGTATGTAGGTTATATATTTTCTTTAGTCTTTATTTAATTTTAATATCAATTTAAAATCACTGGTAGGCTAGTCCAATGGAGGTAAAGATGAATAAGGGCAGATCTTACCAAAATATTAACTCTTCACCCAGGTCACTATATTTCTTCTAGGCCATTAAAAAGGGACAACTGTGACCTGGTATACCGCTGGCTACCAAAAATATAGGCTTATTAAGGCCTAATACTTTCTTTAATGGGAAATAAATTAACACTTGGACAGAGGTCCTTACAGAAAGATGTTAACACTAGGCCATTCTCAATTGGACTCCCCCATCTCCTTTGTTGTAACAATGTAGCACATGTTTTCACTGCACTGGGGTTCACAAATCATTGAAGTATGATTTCCACTTTTGGTAAACATTTAAAAAGAGATCATTTTTGAAAATTTAGGTATTATATGAAATAATTATTTGAGATAGCTTTATTCCTACTTAATAAATAACTTACATTAAAATTAACTATGGGCAAAGGTATTGTATTATGTAATTAAATTTCTCAAGTGATTTACATTAACTAAGCAATAAATTTCCTTCTGATTTTATTTATAGGGTAAAATAATAATTAATAAATATTTGTCATTAACTAGCATCTGTTTACATATATTATAAATAAATAATTATTAATGTTTATTTACAATTTCAAAGTAAATATTTGTGAACTATTGCAAAATATTTTGAAGCCCAAATGAAAAAATAGCAACAGGTGTAATAAACATAAAATACCTTATTGTATTCTAGATAAACAAATGCTGACTGAATATGTTTCATTATGATTTAAGTTAATGCTACTGACAATTCACTATTGACAAGATTATAGAGGAGAAAAGAATGGGCAAAAAAACTCATGTAGAAAATATGACAAGTTTTAATGACAGAAATGTAAACAATTTAAATGACCCATTACACTAATTGATTTAGCCACACCTATTATATTTGTTTCTAGTTTACAGGTTATTACAAGACCTTAAAAGATTTAAATATTTATTTCAATTCAATTGACTGGAGAAAGGCTGATAAATATATTAAATTATTGCTTCTTGAGCGAGCCGCCCACAGACCTCAGGCTGGTGGTACAGCGTGTGACGCCACTGCCGCCACCGCCTGTCAGTGTTCTGACCACTACAAATACCTTGGCGTGATTTTAGATTCAAAAATTAAATTGGGAATATCAAATAAATTATTTGAAAACCAGACTCAGAAAAATGACTTTTCTTTTTTATTAATTAATCGATGTGTTCAATTAAAATGAAATTCCGACTACTTATTTTGCATATGTCCAATCTTTACTGGAATAGGAATCATTGCTTTGGGTGGGTTCAACAATTATCGAAGCTGCATTTGAAAAACAAAAACGCTTCCCTTCAAATCTGTTATTTTCAGAAACAAAATTTCTTTCAATTAGACAACTGTATGTCAAATCATTGTTAACTTACATTTAACCTCATAAAGATTTAGTTATGACACCTGTGACTGTGGCAATAACTATCGAACTAGAGCTGCCTCCAATGTTGACCTCCAGGTACCACGAGCAGACAAATCAATAAGCCATTCAATCTAATTTTTTATTGCTAACTTTATCTACAGGATCATTCCTGCTGAATTAGGGACTTGCAAGTATCGGTTAAAGTTTTTAAGGGATTGGTCCATGACTGGCTGGTGGGGATCAGTTCAGAACAACCTGAGTCCCTAATTTGTTCTTAGTACTACAATAATTAAATTACTTACGATTGCTTTACTAAACCAACTGACTATTTTACTAGCCTACTCAACTACTTTCTAGCCTGGTTCCTTCACTACTTATTTTATTTAATTTCTTACATTCTGTGTATTATTGGCAAATTGTTTACTTGCTTTCTCAGTTAATAGTTAATGTATGTTCTAAGGTGTCATTATTTATTTATTTTCCTTTCTTGCCTTTTGTTTGTAGCTGGAATTTGAATAAGATTTTGATTTTTTTATTTGAATATTTTTCCTTTTTTACATCATGCTATGGATTTAGTGGTAAAGAGTACCTGGTTATTAATCACAACGAGCACGTTCTCACGCACAGGATATTGGTAACCTATGTGAGAATTTTGTTTCCTTTTTTGTACTCAAATAAATGGGTAAATATGAATTATTATTGGAAATAAACTTTGATTCTATTCTATTCTCTTTTTCGTTGATTAGCCTATACTTATTGTTAAAAATAAATTTTCAAATTAGTAAGGGTAAAACAAGGTTTTAAAGAGAAACAAATTATTCCGTTCATGAAATTTTGCATGGACATTCTATCTGGGATATATATCAACAATCAAAAGTTTCCCTAGTGATTGAGAGGGTGAAAGTTTTATATTGGAGGGTGGGAGTTTGGGGAGGGGATTTATACTGAAATAATTGTATTTATGATATGCTTGTTTTTGCTGGCTTGTAAATACTTAATTTGGCCAGGTACTAATTTTCAACCGCCACCTTGGATCTATCATATTGGATAAAATATATTTATTTTTTAAAATAAAAAGATAGTGATGTGGCTCTTCATGACAAACTTAATTTGTTCACTAATTACAATGCCCTCATATTTTTTTGAAAATATCACATTCCTTACATTTCTGTATATTCCTTAAGGGCATTTACGAATAAAACTATATTTTTTATTGATTTTTTAATATCTCCAGCATGAAGATTTGATTTGATTTTTTCATCACAGCATGAAGTTCAGTATGAATAAAGTTTGAACCCAATATGGCGGCTGAAAATTAGTACCGTACCCAGTCAAAATTAACTATTTACCACCCAGCAACTATCGGCGGTTGACCCAAGTCAATATCATGAGGACTGTATTTGGATACCATAAATAATTTTTTTCAATATCACTCCCCTCTCCAAACCCAAAATGGGACTTCCACTCTCCAAACCACTAGGGGCTCTTTTGATTGTCGATGTATATGCCAAATGAAATTTTCATGCAATGTTTCCCGAAAGGACCAATTTTTTCCTTTTGATTCATCTTTATGTTTGGTAAAATGTTATTTGTTTAAAATATGAAATGTTATAACTTCAAAATAAATATTTGATAAAATACACCTTCGAGTTTTATTTTGGTTAACTATTAGCCTGGAAAGGTGTAACAGAAGTACAGAATAACATTTTGTTTTCATCAAAAATCTGGGAGGAAGAACTTTCATATTTCCAAGGATGGTCCTAGCCGGGGTCATCGTAACACTTTCTCAGTTAAACATTTTTAGTGAAAGCTGGAATTTCAAATTCTTCATTCAAACCACGAAAATTCTAAACATTGGGAATCGCCTTCCCCTAAGAACACCCTTGGTTACATCTCATCCTAATGATTGGAAGCTTTAGAATCCGTCTGTTTGAATCAAGTGCATGAACTCGGTTGTGCAGTTACGAATAATAAAAAACAAACTAAATAACTGAAACTCAATTGCCTGTTTTTTAGGGGTTTACAATGACTACTGTCAGTCTGTTTCAAGTTTCAAACCTCCACTTAATGTGCTATTTATCGAGTTGGTTTCTGTTAATAACTACATAGCAAGTTTACGGGTTATAAAAAGTAAAAAAATTAAAATTTGGTTAAGTTAAAAACATAAATAATTCAACTGCTAATCACCAGTTTTATTACGAAGAGTCATCAGTTTAAAAACTAATATTACAAAATTTCAAACAAACAATTGAATAGCTTCAGCCAACAATGTTAAAAGGGTCAAAACTTTCAGGAGGTTTCATTCCATGGCATATCTTCTTTAAACGGCGATTCATGCCAAAAAATTAACATTACTTGGCTTGACTGATGACTTTATGTTGTAAAGTTGCTTGGGAGGGCAAGCTGCAATGAAGATTCATGCTGTCACCGTGAGACCGTAATCCCCTAAAACAGAAAAACAATCAATTCTGTATTGAGTAGTGAAAATGCAAATTTTGCAAGTGTTGCCAGGTAAGGTATCCGCAAGCATTAGCAAAGACAGCTACCAAAGCAGGGAGAGACCTTTAAATTTGGGTCAAAATCAAGACTGTTAGCATTAAAACAAATTTTACACACCAAAATCATATATCGAGGTTGAAATCTGCTTAGAAAAAAGTTTAATAAAATGTTAATTGAGTCAAATTCTAGAAGTATTATTACTGATACAAAAAATGTACAACATCTTTGAGAAACTCATTATGTTGGAATGGTAACTGGTTTAATGTTTTAGTACAAACAAATTAATTAACTGTTCCAAGAATTAACTCTAATAATTTATATTAATAGTGTCTTAAAATTTTCACATCATAAAATATATAATATTAACTGAATATAAAAAAATAAAAAAAGGACATTAGCTAACAGTGACTAAAAAATTGTATAAAATGATCCTATTGTCTTTCCTCGATATAATTTATAAAACAATAACCGTGGGCATGGAATAAAAGCACATCAAATGTGAAAATCTAGCATTTACAACATTGTTAGTTGGTGATTCAGAAATGGACAGTAAAAGATAAAAAATTCAAATTCAAAATCTTGTAATGTGAGGCTTTACAAAAGCAGTACAGGCTACTTGAAATCTTTGAAGACCTAAATATGGCAAAGACAACACCAATTTTCATACAACAATTAAGGCACTTTTATATCGGTGAAGTTTACGAATTGAATTTTTTTACACAGAGCCTGTACTATAAGTTTAAATATTAAAACTAATTTGAATGAACAATTATTCCTTTTTAATGTTAAGTTTGGTCAAGTTTTGTGTTGGTGTGGTCTTAGCAATTTTGTTTGTCCAATACCAATTATTGCAAATTGGTATTGGTTTTGTAAGTGAATTTGAGAGCAGCAATTAAAGCATTTGATATTGAAATCTTATATAAATAAACTGTTTCTAATCAGTATTCAAACTAAGTCCTTCTCTTCATTTTAAGGAACTCCAATAATGAATACCATAAAAACAAGATAGATATCAAATTGTTTTGAGAACAGCACCATTTTTCAGTTTTATTGATTTAGTAGGTAGCAAAATTGTCTTGAATCAGAGGTTGAAAAACAGGGTCAAAAGGTTGGAGTGTGAGAGTACTCAAGTATTAAGTTTTTAGCTGAGTAATGAAGTTTATAATACTCCACTCAAAATTTGGCAAAGTAGGATAAAGGCGGGTGTTATTGGCACTCACTCGTTATTGGCACCCCATTTTTATTTATTTTTTATAGTAAAATTAAAGGCATAAAAAATTCTAAAGGCAGTGGTTCATGTTCCTTAATGGATGGCCTTGCAAAAACGCATACTCGGCTGTTTAAATATGCTCTAGTAGTCAGATGGTGACAGTTTTTAAAAAACAGTGCAAAAATACTTCAAAACGACTGTGATCCTTAGTAAAATCTTAAGTAGATAACTTTTCTACTTTGATCTCTACTTATGTATATTTTTTAAATTCATGCAATCACAGGCTATGTCGTGGTTTGTAAGGGTTCATTCTATACACAGCCTCATTTTTTTACTCCTAACCTTAAATTCTCGTATTTAAGGGGGGTGCCAATGTCTGGTTCCTTTTCATATACAAAATCCAATTATTGGCACCTTACTGGCAGTGCCAATGACAGGAGTTATTGGCATCCCAAAGGTGCCGATAACTTGAGCTATTGGCATGCCAATACTCAATATTTTTTAAAGTTATGATTGGCAGTGCCAATTATAGGTCTTATTGGCATGCCAATCTACTACATTTACATAAAATACTCTTGCATTACACAAAATCAAGTCTTGTTAAGGTGAGCGAAGCCGCGAGTACCGTTATATGCTAATTAAAGGTAAAAAAATCCTCGGTAAAAAATACGGAGGAAACACCATATGTGGTGTCATAAAAAAATGGAGAGACAAGTGTGAAGAAAAAGAGGAGAAAAGAAGCTAAAAGAAAAAAAGAGGAGAGTAAACCGAAAAAAAGGGAAAAAGGAAAAAGAAGCATCAAAAAAGGAGAAAGAATGCTAAAAAGAAAAGAGAAGAAAAATCAAGAAGAATCAAAACAGCAAAAAGGTTCAGAATAGTTCTAAGATAAACTTTGAGAAGAAACAGTTTTTAAAAGTGAGCAAAATCCAGGGAATACTGTCATACCAAAACTAAGTCACCCAAAAATCAAGTATCGGAAAATACAATAATGATTCAAGTGGACTTTGCTACAAATTTGCTGTAAACTTCAAATGCCTAGAACTTGAATAAATCAAAATCGTCTGTGATTTGTGTGATAAAACTCTTCATAAGAAGTGTTTGGAAGGATGACATCAATTTTGATGAATCAACTGCAATCTAAGTTTAAAAACAGTGTGTTGATTTTAAAAATAACATTGTTAAAAACTTATAATAATTTAGGCAGTTAAAGCTTTAAAAATGGACGAACAAGGTTATACAGACTAATTAGTAAGCTATTAAGCATACTCTACATTTAATTTTACAAGATTTTACAATTTTTATTATTTTACATCTATATATCACAGCTACAGGATAGGTATTTAATTTAGTACAATTTTTTTTATTGTAACTAGTCTATTCACCCAACAATAACGTTTCATATTTCTTATGAATTTACATTTAAAATTTTATAAATTGATTATACACCAAACAGTACCTATCAAAAACAAATATTATTACTCCTATTGACAAGTACTGAATAGCACATTCCATAATGGCTTACAAAATAATTATCAAAACGGTGCCAATAACTGGTATCTGACCATGCCAATAACTAGTGATTAAGTGCCAATAACTGTAGTTTTTCATGTTTTTTTATTTTAAAATATTTTAATTAATAAATATGAACAACTATGTTATTTCTAACGCATGTACCCTTTAACACATCTACTCCTCCTTGCAAAAAACATTTTTGTTGGTAAAAAACAATAAAGGTAAGTCGTACACAGTGTATTTAAAAGATTCAGAACGCTTAAAGTGCCAATAACTGGTGATTTACCCTACTTTGTCTCCCGCCAGGACACAAAGAAACCACTTTATTCCCGCTCAGAGACAATAGTTATTTGTGCATCTAGGAACTATTTTTTAGTCCCGAGATACACACAAAATTTTTCCTCCACCTACACCATTAACAATAACTAGGTATAATACTGTAACTTTACCTTCAGATGACCCTTTGCTTCAACAAACTGCATTACAATCACATAGCCTATATAAATGAATAATGCAAGGTATTTAGGCTTTAATTTTAACCATTTTATTCACACTCTTCTGTAAAAATACTCTAGGCCTAACTTATTTTTTCACAAATATGCAGGAATATAACCTAAACTGCAGCAAACTCAAAATGAATATGCTGTCCTCGTCCTGTGGACAACGGAAACGGACTCTCGGATGCTGTGACACTCTCTTCAACGTAGAGAAACAAATTAAAATCGACAGTGTTGCCATATTTTCTCACTGACCACCGCGGCGTTGCCGGATTTCTTCCCATGTATTTCTTATGAGATTACTTTTAGTCCCGTGGGACTAAAAGTAAGTAAGTAAATCCCATGGAGTATAAACTAGTACTTTAGTATTCTATTCCAGGGACTAAAAGACGACTATAGATAGTAGGTGGAGGAAAATTATTATTTTACTCGCCCATTGCAAGGAGTAAAAAGTGTCTAAACATAGTAGGTGGGGGAAAATAGTTTTACATTGTTCTTTGGATATGCGTTTGAAAGCAACACTTTTGTTTCGTCCTTTTGCATCAAACCGTTCATCTACAATATGTTGAGGACCGCTTGGAACACTTACCCTAAAATGAAAATGATTAAAATTAAACAAATCATCAATGAATCCATGGGAGCTGCATCAATTTCCAACAAAAGGAAAATGGTGAAAAAAATTCAAAAGTTTATGTAAATATTGCGAATATATTGGATCTTATATCCAACCTGCACCACTAAAAAAATCCTTTATTACTGTGGGGATATTAAGTAGGATACACAGATTAATTTTTTGAACAGAATGTATCGAATAAAGACGTACTGTCAGAGAAAACCTTTTACTATCGAAAATAAATTGGCTGTAACTTATTTACAGCCAATTTATTTTCGATAGTAAAAAGTTTTCTTTGAAAATACGTCTTCATTCAATGCATTCTGTTAAATAATTAATCTGTGTATCTTACTTAATATCCCCACAGTAATAAATACATGTAACATATTATGATACACTAAAAACCTATATGAACCGTAAACAACGCTTTATACATTAATTCCCCTAAGAATCATCGCAACAGCGTGCGGGTGCTCACGCACATTACTTGCTGATGTATTTTGTGCTCTAGTAATTTGATGGTTCGTATGAGGAAAAATTTCTTAAAACAAAAAACAACAATTGCCTCTTTTCCTGCAAAATCGTGGGTTCGAATCAGTTCCGTCTTTGAAAATAAAAGGTACCATGCAGGCTTGAATTAATCGAATACATTTATTTTATATCCATACATCTACATTGAAATTAATGTAAAAAATTTCTTTTAAAGTTTCCACCATGATCGAATCGCTGTTATAAAGTATATTTAATAAAGAACCCAAATATATAAAGTTTATAACAATCGCTCAAGTTTTGGTGGGTAAAACGACAGTTTTAGCGGAAGCCTGCAAATGCAATCCCGTCGTACCGCCTAGCTGACGTCCCGCGCGGGGCAGAAGCACATCTGATATACTTCCTTAATCTTACTACTCGGCGGACTGAGTCTAGCTCAGTCCGCCGAGCAGTGAAGCCACTCTGCTGATAAGCTCCGCAGTGATAAGGTTATGCCTGTTTAGTCGTGACTGTTGCAACCTGATTTAAGTGATCGTTCTAAATAATTATATGTGTTTTTTGTTAATTGCATTGTTTATATAACAATGTCGTCATTTTGTGGTGTCTGCAACAAGGTAATCCTTGAAGAAGAAACCGTTTCGTGTGTGAAATGTGTTGGTGGATGCGAGAAGTTATTTCACGCTCTGTGTATTAAAGATGATTTAGAAGGTAAAAAAACTCGCTCAAATCGGGATTGGAAGTGTAAAGACTGTCGTAACATGTCGTCCGGCACAAGCTGTGAATCTCACTCTAAGGAATTCCTCAGCAAAATGTTGAATGACTTTAAAATTGATTTTTTTAAAGAGTTGAAAGCCTTCAAAGATGAAATGGGTGAACTAACAGAAAGCGTTAAGTTTATTTCAGATAAACTTGACGAATCCCTATCTGTCATGAAAGAAATGAAGACCGAGTTTGCTGTTTTAAAGAAAGAAAACGAAGAGCTCCGCACCAAGAATGTGAGCCTAACGAGTGAGGTGCAGAAAGTGAATGACAAAGTGAGAGCGTTAGAACAATATTCGAGAAAAAACAATGTCGAAATTAGCGGTCTTCCAGTCACCCCCCAGGAAAATGTCATCGAGCTTGTTAAAGACGTTGGAGCAGCTCTAGGGATGGAGATCGACAAGAAGGACATCTCAGCTGCTCACAGAGTTCCGTCATTCAGGAAGGATCGCCACCCTCCACTCATCGTGCAATTCGTGAGTAGATCTACTCGGGACAACGTTGTCGGCAAGTTTCGAGAGAAGAAAAAGATGACAGCCCAAGAAGTCAACGTGTCCTTTCCCAAAGACAATGTATACGTAAATGAGCATCTGTCTCCAGAGAATAAGGTATTTCTCTCACAATTAAAAAATAAATGTAAAGAAAAAGGGTATATGTACGCATGGTGTAGGGACGGCAAGTTTTTTGTGCGAAAATCTCATGGGGAGAAGTATAAAAAAGTTGACACTTATGATGAGCTAAACAACCTTCAGTAAGTCATTGTTGATAAACTTAAAAATCAATGTCTTATTTTTCAACAGTTATTTCCTTATTTTACTTTATTTATAGACGAATATAATTGCATTAAATCATAGTATGTCAGCTACTTTTAATTTAGATATAAATGATTTTTTTACCCCCCAAAATAACTGTAATAGTCTGAATTTTATTCACATTAATATTAGAAGTATGCGTAAAAATTTCGATACTTTTATCGCAGAAATAAATAGTATAAACACAAAAATCCATATTATTGTAATTAGTGAAATTTGGATAGGTTCTGACGAAATTAATTTATATAATATTCCAGGGTATAAATTGTTTGTTAAATGCAATGATACATACAGATCAGGTGGTGTTATTTGTTATTTAGATAATAGCATAGAGTGTAATAGATTAGAAATAGATATGACTTCGGCAGATGTCTTGTTGTTGAATATTACTTTAAATAAACTTTACTTTAAATTATTTTGTTTATATAGGCTTCAAAACACATCAGAAAATTTGTTTATTTCAGAATTGTCTGATATAATAAAAAATATGCATAACAATGTTGTCTATGTAGGAGATATTAATATTAACATCTTGGATAATAAACCTACTGTAAATAGCTACCTCAATCTACTTAGTAATCACGGTTTTGTATCACTAATAAACACCCCTACTAGAATTACTGCTACATCACAAACGTGTATAGATCATATTTTTATTAGAAGCAAAAACATAAATTCTTTCAAAAGTGCAGTTTTTGACCATGGAATTACGGATCATTGTATTTTGGGTCTTGTTTATATTAATATGTGTCAGTATCCTAATATAAATAGCTCAAACAACAAGTCTTTGCACAATAACTTTAAAGTTGATTTTAAATTAGTAAAAGAAAAATTAAAAGAAATAAACTGGGATATAGTGTATAATGATGAAAATGTGAATAGTTGTTTCTGTAAATTTAGTGATGTTTTGAGTTCGATTGTAACTTTAAGTAGTAGAAAGATCACCAGAGAAAATAAATTACAAAAAGCCAAGTCATTGAGCCCATGGATAACTCTTGATATTTTGAATAGGATTAAGAGACGTAAGAAACTTTATAAAATTAGTAGAAGAAGATTATATGACACAAATTTTAAAAATTACTATACAAAGTTTTGTAAGGATTTAAGCCAGAAAATTGTTTTTGAGAAAAACCAATATTATTCCAAATTATTATTAGATAATAATAAAGATGCATCACAACAATGGAAAATAATTAATAATTTGACAGGTCAAGTCTCAGATAAAAGTATTGACAAAATTGAATTAGCAGACGGAACTATTGTAACAGATCCTTGTGTTATCGCTGAAGAGATAAACAACTACCTTATCTCAATTCAGTCTGATCGGCCTAGTTCAGTCTCAACTACCAACTTGCTTCCTTTACGCACTTCCCAACAATCCTTTTTTATTGCGCCAACTACTGAGGACGAAATTAAGTTAGTTGTTAGAAGTCTTAAAAATAAAAAATCTACCGGATATGACAATATATCTACACAACTACTTAAATTTATTATTGATGAGTTAGCACCAGTACTAACAAATGTTATCAATAAGAGTTTCAGTCAGGGTATATTTCCTGAAAGTCTGAAATTGAGTTCTGTTGTACCAATTCCTAAAAGTAAAAATTCTTCCAAATTAGACAATATTCGACCAATTAGTTTACTTTCAATTTTTTCCAAATTATTTGAAAAATTAATGGTTATACGATTAAATAAATTTTTAACAAAAATAAATTTCCTAAGTAGCAATCAATTTGGATTTGTTAAAGGTAAATCAACTGAGGACGCTTTGTTAACTGTCACAGAAAACATCTATAGCAGCCTTAATTCTAATAGTAAAACATCAGGACTTTTTATAGACTTCAAGAAAGCTTTTGATTTAGTTGATCACGAAATTCTTTTAGGTAAGCTCGAAGCCATGGGTATTAGAGGAACTGCTTTGTGTTGGTTTAAAAGTTTCCTAGTAGGAAGGAAACAAAAAGTAAAAGTATTAAATAGTTACAGCTCTCCGAAAGTAGTTGAATCTGGTGTCCCTCAAGGGTCAGTGACCTCTGCCATTCTTTTCTTAATTTTTTTGAATGATTTATTGGAACTTAATTTTAATGGCAAAGTAAGCGCTTTTGCAGATGACATAGCAATTTTCTACTCCAATAAAGATGCTGTTATTCTTGGTGAATTAATCAATAATGATCTCTTGCTGCTAAGGCAATGGTGCCTCCAAAACAAAATGCAAGTGAATGTAAATAAAACAAAATTTGTTAATTTTAATCTTCTTGGATTTGACATACAATTTCCCCTTATTTATCATTCTGCCTCATGTAACTTCATATCGTGTGACTGTCGACCTTTGGAAAGAGTAACCAGTTTTAGATATTTGGGCATTATTTTGGATGAGAAAATGAGTTTTGAACATCATATCAATAGTTTACATGCAAAATTAAGATCATCTATTAGAACATTTTATTTTTTAAGAAATTTTTGTAGTATTCAGTTGTTACGTTCACTTTATTTTGCTTTGATAAACTCTAGATTACAGTATGGTTTGATATGTTGGGGAGGGACGTATAAGTATTTGATAGATAAATTAAGAACAACGCAAAACCACTTTTTACGGATCATTTTGAGAAAGCTAAAAAGAGAGAGTTCTTTTCCCCTTTACTTACAATTAAATATTAAACCCATACAGCATCTTTTTGTTTTCAAAGTTTTAAGATTGTTTTTTATTAGAAGTGGGAATTTAGGTAACACCAATAATAATAATATGCATTACGTTACGAGGTATGTTAGAGGCAACAATTTTAGATTACCCAAAGTTAATAAAACTATTTTCCGCCATTCCTTCCAATATTTGGGACCAAAGATTTTTAACCAAATTCCACTTAATATGAAAAATATTTTGAATTTAAAAGAATTTTGTCGAAAAACAATTATTTGGCTTAATCAGCAACAGGAAGTAATCTTTTTGACAGAAGTGATTTCATAATTTGTTTTTTTTTTCTAAACTGAGTTCTAGACAAAATCGTATATCCCATGTTTCTGTGTTTATGAGATCTGGTTATTATTGTTATTTATTATTTACGTATATTTATTGTTATTTATTGTTGTGTATATTTATTTATTTATTTATAATGTATTAATTTTTTGTGTATTGTTACATTACTCTTCATTCATTTTTATATATTAATTAATAATTTAGTAAATTGTTTTAGCAGATACCCAAATGGTGGCTTAAAGTGAATGTTTTTTGATGCTAGACTCTTATATATTATTTATTTGTTATATTTCCAGTAACTGGCCACACTACTTGAAAAAGTGGCCAGTAAATTTCCAAAAAATGCATTGTTTTTTGAAATGTTTATATTGATTGGAAATAAATTCATTTATTCATTTATTCATTTATTCATTAACTTCCACCATGCTACGAGCAATCCACATTTGTCCTTGGAAAAATTGAAGACCCTACCTCTTGTATGTGTTAGCGGAATATCATGAATTTAACGCCCTCTTAAAAAAAAGCATCTTACAAAATTACTATACCGAATAATTACAAACTTTTATTTTCTGTTGTCTCCCTTTTTCTCCGCTTCTCGATAATTTTTGTTAAATATCTTATAGTAATCGATTTATTAGAATTAATTTCAGTGATGCAAACTATAATGCATTCAAGAGCAGGAAACATTACCTTGTTGTAACCGTAAGGCCCACAAAAATAAATAATTTAGAACAAAATGTACAGGGTAAAAAAATACGCCGTTGCAGCAGACCTGCATGCTCAGTGAATTTCAAATGAAAAATAAACTGTATCAGGAAACTGGCACATACTTTCTCCCTTCAAGTCATTTATAACCAGAAAACATATATAGTGAAATAAAACAAATTATCAATTAATTATCATACAAGTATAAACCAAATTTTATCAAAATCGGTTAGTAAGTAACGGAGATATCGGTTTTTAAATATTTGCCATAAGAATAACATTGGACAACGTACTGCGTTTACTGCCAAACTAAATTTCAATTACCTCCGCAACCAGTTGACGTGAACTAATGATTCAAAATACTAGATTATTTAGTTTTTCAAGTCGAATTTAATGGTTGCAAGTATATTTTCTTTAGATGTTACAGATTTTGTGAAATTTGAGAAATATCAATTTTTTAACACTTAAACCCCCATAACTTCTGAACCTGAATTTTTACAAACATGCGGGTGGTGTCATTTTGTTTGTCATCTTAAGCACTAAAAACCATGAAATTTTTATCAAAATCGTTAGAGCCGTTTTTAAAAATTTGGATTTTTGTAATTTTTTATGGGTTTTTATGGGGTAAATGCCCTTAAAAATCAAAAATTGAAATATATGAAAAATACGCCTGGAGGTACTATGGCTTTATACCTACATGCCAAATTTAATGAAAATCAAACCACTGGTGTCGTCTCTAGCTTTGTTTACACACACACACACACACACACACACACACACACACACACGCACGCACGCACGCACGCACGCACGCACGCACGCACGCACGCACGCACACACACACACACACACACACACACACACACACACACACACACTAAATTCTAGTTTCTAAAGCCATATTTTAAGAATATAAATAAATACCTCCTCGAGGGCAGCCCCACTTTTCATGTTCTCTTAGTGTCTTGTATTGATATGTGTTTCCACACCCGGCGGGGCATTTTACCCTGGGTCCATCTGCAACAACATTAGAAATGTTTTGTTTAAAATTGTTGTAATCGAAAAAGTTACAAATAATGTCCAATTATATTAATTTTATAATTATAATAATAAGTTTACATCAATTAAAAATCAAATAATGAGATTAAATTAAATTTTTTTATCTTTTTCTTTTATCTCTTCTGATAAAAAGTCCCGATCTGTATAAAAATAAAAATCACTCCCTGTTCCTAGGTAATAAAAAAACTTGTTAACGTGTGCACTGAATTGGATCATTCTTTTTTATTTGTGTCCATCATTGCTAGGACAAGGTTCGACCTCAGGGCTCTGGCCCACTGGCCTAGAACATGTCTACACATTGTGGAGTAATTTGACAACTTTTTAAATCATAACCATATTTTGAAATGTTAAAAATATGTATTTGAAATAGTTTGCAGGATCAACAACAGAATTCAGTTCAAACTCTGGAATTTTTAAAATATGGTCCCGAACGTCAGAAAGGAACATCTAAAGTAAATGAAAAGAGCTTTGTTGTATTTTAATACACAGTACGATTATTATATTTTACATTTTATGTATTAACTTCATTCCAGAAATCCTAAACCTATTTAGTTTAATACGCTAAATAGGTGTCTTGAGTTTATTGAGCTATTGAGTTTAAAAAAGCTCAAAATATAACACAATGTATATTGCTTTGTGTCAAAAAGTGGACTGTTTATTGTTATGTAAACAATATTTTAATATGACCATTAAGGATTTAGACCTAAAAATAAGGCTATTAAATTCGGTATTTTTGCATCATATGGAACCACTTCCAATGAGAAGTGGGATTGAACAAAATCGGAATGCTATAATCTGGATGTTAAAACCTTTAAAAATAACTTTTTAAAAATATAATAGAATATATTTTATTGGATTTTTGCAGACATTTGCCATCACTGATTAGTAAAAAACGAGATTCACGACGTTTCGGGATCTGGAATCTGATCCCATCTTCAGCATAATAGAATATGATCCCTATTGTGTTTGAAAGTTCAAAAAGATTTTACTCAAATTTGGTCCATCCAGTTTTAAACCGCAATTGCGTTTAAGTTTCATTTAACGAGGTTTGTTAAATTTTCATTCTTTGAAATGCATTCAATTAGAATTACTAATGTAAGTCATAGAAGCATCAATGCTGCAAATCAAAGATATGTGCAGGATTTAAGCTAACGAACAACGCGAGGCAAAAAATTACACTTAGCGGAATTTAAGTTAATGTCTGAATGTTTTGTTTGGTTCCCATTGAATTGCATTTGTTGTAACAAATCAACTTCAACTTAGTTCAACTTTAGTTGATTTTAGTTGCAATCAACTAAAGTTTATAGTGTAGCAAAGAATGTTATGTGTCCACATTAAAAAATATTAATTCAAGTTTAAAAGATGAAGTACCTGGACACTGGTGAACTCATGGCCAATGCCTAAATGTTGCTATTGGTGGTGCAATGAGAACCAACAAATTCAATGGTTTTCGGTTATGGGCCAGATCCTATTTTGGAATCATGCCTAGCAATAAAATAATTGCTTTCATATGACATAATTTGAATATTATATGACATAATTAGGGTTATATTGTGCCTTTCATCGTTGAATCTGATGTTAGCCTTTCTCATTAGGTTTAACCTTTTTGACTTGTATTTGGATGCCAATTTTGTCTGACTGACTTTATCCATTGTGGCTGATGGCTACCAGGAATTGCTTTATAATAAAGTAAAAACTCACTGTCTTTAGCAATCCGGCAATGTTCTGAGCGAACAATTGTTTCGCCGCTATTTATTCAGGGGCATCATCGGCGCTAATTCGGGTCTTCAGGTTAAAACATGTCTTGAACTTTGTTGTTCATGTCATTACAATAAAATTTCCTGTTGAATATATATGCAAAAAACACTAATAGAGACATCACATAAATTAATACTGCAATTTGTATCCTAACCTAAACCTAACCTCAAACTTGCAGACCTTGTACTCTAACAATGGAACACAGGAAAACAGAGCTACTATAACAACCATAAAGTTTATAGCACAGCAAAATGGTTACAGTCCCTCGTTGATAGATCATATGTACAGTAAGATGTTGTTCAGGCCTACCACTACAGAACATGTTGATCGCTAATCTGTTACCATCGACTACAGCTATACTGCAGGCAAAGAGGCTAGTTCCTTCTTTAAGGATGCTCCTCTTACGATTGCTTTTAGGAGGTTGGTACGACTGTTATAAGTGCGGGGAGTAACTCCAGTGCCGGTGTCGGAAATAAAGTGTTTTATGTGGGAAAAAGTGCTTTTCATCGAAATAACGGAACTAATTTTCAAATTTAAATACTCAAGGAAGCTTTTCAAGTATAAATTTCAGCGAGGGATTAGATCATAGTCAAGAAATGTCATCTTGAACACTCAGACGACAAATCAGGGAAGACATGACCAGCTCGAATTTTCAATGCCTATAATCCCAATAATTCATCTGTTACAAATTGAATCTTATGAATCAGTTTTCACTATAAACCTGTGGAAGTAATTTTTTTATCGAGTTAACGCTAATTACCCACTCATTAATTCAGTAATTAGGTCTATCATAAATGGCTCAAAAGGTTTCAATATGGCGGATATGAAGTTTCCTTGTTGAAGCACCAACCAATCACAGAAGTCCACAGTGTTTCCCATCAGCCACTTCAGTCAGCTGGGTACTGGCAATTTGGAAACTGTCATATAAACTCACAGACAGCCCTAGTCACCCTAGGGTTACCCCAAAAATATTCCCTGTCACTTGTTCTTCATCACAAGGTGTGTGATTTTTCAACATCACACTGATGCATAGAGTACTGAGGCACCAAAAATAACTTAGGATATTTTAGAGCAAATATCATGAACTCATTAACTGTTGCATAGCCTAGACCAACATAGACTGATGCATTAATTTAGAAACTTTGAGGTTGTATGGAAATATCTTATTGCATTAATTATTATTAATATAGAGGAAATATAAGGCTGTTATGAAATGTTTTCATGATTGCTTAAAGCCTAGGACAACATAGACTGACACATTAATTTTATAAATATCACTACTGTTATGAAAATGCTTATTTTTGACCTCATCTTACCTAGATACTGAATTAGGCCTATTAAGCCAATACCCATGTATACGTATTTACCCTACTCTTGATTGATCATATTTTTGTGCTAAGTAATACATTTTAAATAAATGTTCTAATGACCACAACTGATTAATAGGCTAGGGCTAAAATGAATTGAATTAGATTAGATGAGTTTATTTATTGACTGCCCTTTTGCCATTTGGGGCCATTTTTAGCGAATTTCCTAAAAGGAATAAGCTATTACGGTAGTACTCACGGTAAGTCCTAAGTCCGAGATCATGTTAAATTTTCATTTTGGGGTCCCCAGAAGCAAAAAACACCATTCCTTCGAATTTTTATATATATATCTATATATATGTCTGTTAACACAATAGCGGCCGTAAATATGGTCCGATCTTAATGAAATTTGGTACAGACGTGTAAAGTGATAATCACTCGGACGAGTTCGTGAACCAGCCCAATCGGACCACTGGAAGGGGGGGTAAAGGGGGATAAACCCCCCAAAAATGGGTTTTTTGAGTTTTTCACATAGAAAAATAAAATTTATCAAATTTTTGTTGGCACCATTGAATTCAGCTCAAAAAAACAAACAATTTAGTATTTTGAATTACTGCTCTATGTCCATTGGTTACCGAGATATTGAAAGTGGTAAACACTGTACGTTGTCTCAATGTTAACCTTATGGGAAATAAGTAAAATCCGATATTTCGCTTATTTCTCAACATATCTTGATAAAACTTGGTAAATGGCTTCTTCTAGTTCAGATCTACTTAATATTGAATTACAACCAACCAGTTTAAACATACCTGTAGCAGCAAACCTGCATTCTCATTCCCCATGTTATTCTTATGGAGCTTACAAAAACATGTCAAATCTCGCTATGTTGGATTGAAATATGTTGTTTTGCACTTGAAATTCGCTGAATATGCAGGTCTGCTGCAACGGGGGTATTTATAATTGTTTTTAATTCTGTTAATCTGCTGACATTGCCGTTCACCATTTCACGGCACCATTTCACTAAAATGGACAGCTCAATTATGGTCTGTGGACAGTGTGACCTTGCTATTATTGACTCGGAATGTGACTCCATATGTTGCGATGGTTGCGGTACCTACATGGGTACATGCATGGGAAAAATGCTGTCAGTTAAAAAAGACAGCCTTCAGGATCATGAAAACAGTCGATCGGGCCTGCCCCAGCTGTATAGAAATATGTAAGAAAAATAGGGAAAACAATTTGGTGACTACATTACAGAATAAACTTAAAGAAGTTAGGGATGTGAATCGCATCTTTTATGACGAAAACCAAAAGTTAACTGCTAAGGTACAGACATTGAGAACAATAATTTCTAACATTAGAGAACAAAATATTACACTCTTAGCTCCTCTTTCGGTATTGGTCCTGACGATACCCTCCCTAACCTAGATTCTAGGCAAGATAGTACTGATCTCTCACAGGCTTCTCATAAAAATAATGATAGTTTTCACATGAATAACAATAGGCCTAATCCAGCAGATCTCAAAAGGTCAGATAGACCTTGCACTGAAAATTTAATCGATTCTCCAGGCGATGCTAGTCCTGTCGCTGGTCTTTCAGAACTTAGAATTTCAACTAGTCAAGAACATAGACCCAATCGAAAAATATATTTTAATTCGGACAGTAATGGGAGATACTTGGGACACAAAATTGAACTTGAGTTGAAGGGTGATTATTCGGTCACATCTGACGTCAGACCTGGTGCCCCTATGTCTGCCGTGCTGCATGGAGGCCGCGAGGGTTTTAGGGGGGAGGAATGGCTCATGGTGTTGGGCATTGTCAACAACCTTGTACCCGAAGAGTCTGAAAATACCGTCCTTTTGTGCAAACAGCTCCACGAACATCTGGTTACCCACAATAATGAGAGCGCCAGTTTAAAGACGTCTCCAAACATCTTGATTGTCGAAACACCTTACAGATACGACAACACTTATCTGAATCACGGAATTAAGAAGCATAATATTCTCTTGCGAAATATATGCAGGAATTATGGCTGGAATTTCCTCGAAATAAATCCCTTCCTGTATAGGTTCCACTATACTTCCCAGGGCCTACATCTCAACAACAAAGGAAAGCGACTTATTGGAAAACTGATCTCAATGTTAGTTAAAGAACATTTTTTAGGATCAAAGTCGGCCTAGACTTAGGCCGAATTCAGCATCAACTTACCCCTAATGAAATCTGAATGAATGAATGAATGAATGAATAATTTATTTCCAAAAAATAACTACAATATACAATAATACATACTACAAAAAATAAAAATTGGAAATTAGTCCCCAAATGGGCTTTCGCCTGTGGTTGGGGACGAGTCGACAGCCCATGATTCTGTTATAAATAACGATTTTAAGGTACAAAAAAAAACTAAGAAAATAAAAGAAAATAAACTAAAAAAGTAGATGCATGCATATGATAAACAATTCGCTAATTACAAAATTATGTGCCCCTGAAACTTTATGTTTGATAGTTCAACTGAAAACTTGGCCCAGTCGCTCACACATGCAAATACAGACGCACAAGGAAACAACAGAAACAACCGTCCGTCGTACCACCACACACTCTCTCTCTCTCTCTCTCTCTCTCTCTCACGCGCGCACACAACACACACACTCACTCCCCTCCCCACCCCCACACGCACGCTCAAAACCTGTACTTCTTTGACATTGTCAAGAATTCAAACGTATCGGGAAGTGATATAATCTCGAATTTTTAGTCGACCAATTTCCAGCAACCATTTGTCAATAATTTTTTTGTAAGTACGAAGACTGCAAATAGGTGGTGATTTTATAATAGTTGGAAGTTGTGGATAAATAATGTTCGCAAGATAAAAAGATGACGTAATATTTATTGTTTTTGATAATCTTGGAGTAACAATTCCAAAATTTACCGATGATCTCGTTGAGTATGAATGCGTAATATGTTGAAAAATACTATCTTTATTTTTGAAAATATACAGAATTAAGGTTTTTATAAACAACTGAGAAATATTAAATACTTTAAAATCATCAAACAAAATCTCAGAAGGGTAGCGACGATCTTTTTGGAGTGCAATTTTTATTATGGATTTTTGAACAGTTTCTAGGGGTGATAATACAGATTGAAAACAACCACCCCATGCTAAAATTCCATACTGCAACAACGATTGGACGTAAGCATAATAAACAGTTTTTAATAAATCTGGAGGAAGTAATTTATTTATACGTGAAAAAATAAAACAGAATTTACGCAACTTGTTCCTGAGATACATAACATGACTATTCCATTTCAGACGGTTATCAAAAAAGACACCTAAATATTTATATTCAGTCACTCTCTCGATACACTCACACAACACGCAGCCATTCAAGTTCACACCCCCGCACGTGTGCAAGCATAGATGCAGGTTCATCGGATCGTGGTCGGCTCTCAAGGAAACAGGCATATATATTTGGTTTTAGAAATGTTTACCGAGAGCCGACTTTGATCGAACCACTGCTTGACGGTGCGAAGGCCTCGCTCCGCCACACGGTACACTTCCTCCCAGCTGTCACCCTCAAAAAGCAAAGCAGAGTCATCGGCATATAAAAATAAGTTCCCTTTGTCTAAATTTACCCTTCCCAAATTATTTATATAGATAAGGAATAAGAGAGGCCCTAACGTGCTGCCCTGTAAAACTCCGTATTCAATATTTAATGGGACACTGGATTGCCCCAAAATCGATACCACCTGGGAACGATCACTGAAATAGCTTTTAAACCAGTCCAGCGCTACCCCTTTAACTCCAATTAAGTTTAATTTTTTTTAAAGAATTCCTCTGTCGACAGTGTCAATAGCTTTAGCAAGATCAATGAAAACCAAAAGTGGTTTTTTATTACGTCCAATTACATCATGAATATTTTTAGTGAGAAGGAAAAGATCGTCGTTGAGGTTTTTGTCTTTTCTAAAGCCAAATTGATTTTCAAATAAAATATTATGCATTAATAGATAATTTTCAAGTTGAAATCTTACACATTTTTCTAATAATTTTGACAGCACGCTTGCTAACGTAATAGGTCTAAAGCTTACACATTGGTCCTTTTCCCCACCTTTATAAATTGGAATTACTTTCCCCATTTTAAATGAATTAGGAAAAACCCCGGAAGTCAAACTTAAATTGATACTATGAAGAAGAGGATATTTAAAAAAATGAAAGTTATCCTTAATCAACCAAGCAGGAATTCCATCTACCCCGGGTGCCGATCCACCTTTAATATTATTCACCAAATTTGCTAGGTGTTGTTCGGAAATTGGCTCCAGCTGGAAGCTGGAGTCCACCATAAAGTCTTCATCCCTCACAATAATATCAGTCACAGGGGGGACGGCACTGGCTAAGTTGGCTCCAACATTAACATAGTATTCGTTCAGTTTATTAGCAACAGCTCTAATATCCTCAACCTCAACGCAATCCTTATTATTTAAAAACTGATTTAAAGGGAAATCATCTTTTACTTTTTTCGTCCCCATCACTTCAACAATATTTTTCCACAATTTACGATTATCATTCCTGGAATCTAAAATTTTGTCACGATAGTATTTATTTTTTGCTGTGCTAATTACTTTACTTAATATATTTCTATACCGTTTGAAGCGTAACTTAAGAGAAACATTAAAAGGCTCAGTTTTCAGTCGCCTGCTCATCCCATCCCTGACACGGATTGACCGGACAATACCTCCAAATATCCATGGCTTTATTTTAAAATGCTTTGAAGAATAGGTTTTTATTTGAGAAGAATTCTCTATTATATTTTGTATCTTGAGAGTAAATAATTCACATGCTACGTTAGTGTCAGATGAATTTGTAACCTCCGACCAATCCGTGTCAGAGATAAGACGACCGGCCACTTCTGGGTCTAAAACTATATTTTCTTTAGTTACAGGAACTGAATTATTACAAGGTTTGTTAACGTCACTTTGAATTTGTGCAATAGTAAAAAAGTGATCTGTTAATCCACATTTTATAATAGCAGATTTAATTAAATTTGTATTTTTAGAATCTGTAAAAATGTGATCTATACAACTTTCTGTGTTTTCCGTAACTCTGGTGGGGACGTTAATGCAACTAATAAAACCTGCTCCTAATCCGTGCGGTTTCAATACGGTTAACAATACAGTTTTGCGCTTTATCTCCCAAAGCCCCTTCAATTCGGTCCGCTGCAACCCCAACGCACAGCTGTGTTGGCTCGGAAATCACTACACGAGCCTTACGGGGAGCGCGCTACCCAGGTGTATTTATTTACATCGATGGTTATAAGACTTGTAAAACAAGATTATTCCTTCATCAGGGCCTGATTAACCTGCGGCGAACTGGACCAATAATTTGATATTGATTTAATATTACTGCGTAAGAACAGCTCCTGTCAGCCGCGATCCCACAAGCAAATGAACCTCCCTCGTTCGGAATTAATGAGAAGCCAGCTTTAATGAGCGATTATTTAATGTCTATTTATTACGTTAACTTAATATATCTGATACTTAATATTGCTGGCTCCCAGTCCCTAACCATTTTAACTAATGTTCAAACATGCTAAATTGTAGGTTAACACAATCCAATATAATCCCTTGATAACTATTACATTCCCTATTAATTAAATTAATTAAATATTATGACAATTACCAATTATTATTATTGCCTACCCCATTATTGAAAAGGTCCCTGCCCCGGCCTAGCCCCTCCTAATTTACCTTAACCCCTCATGATGATGTCCTGCTGCTCTGTTTGCGGAAGTTCACCTCGAGTGCCCACAGACGAATCCCGCCGCCGGCCAGTCCAGCGGGCCGCGCGGCTCGCGCATGCGCGGACGGACGTGGTCAGTGAGTCGAGATTGACCTTTGACTTGTAGGTGGATACTCACTGCTGACTTACCTTGGCTTAATTATTAGGTGGCCGCTGGACTGGCCGGCGGCGGGATTCGTCTGTGGGCACTCGAGGTGAACTTCCGCAAGCAGAGCAGCAGGACATCATCATGAGGGGTTAAGGTAAATTAGGAGGGGCTAGGCCGGGGCAGGGACCTTTTCAATAATGGGGTAGGCAATAATAATAATTGGTAATTGTCATAATATTTAATTAATTTAATTAATAGGGAATGTAATAGTTATCAAGGGATTATATTGGATTGTGTTACCTACAATTTAGCATGTTTGAACATTAGTTAAAATGGTTAGGGACTGGGAGCCAGCAATATTAAGTATCAGATATATTAAGTTAACGTAATAAATAGACATTAAATAATCGCTCATTAAAGCTGGCTTCTCATTAATTCCGAACGAGGGAGGTTCATTTGCTTGTGGGATCGCGGCTGACGGGAGCTGTTCTTACGCAGTAATATTAAATCAATATCAAATTATTGGTCCAGTTCGCCGCAAATGGTAGCAGACCGACACAGGCAATGAATTTTCCTCGTTTCCTAATTAAATAATCAAAAATAAATTCCCAAAGTCATGTTTTCAACAATGCACAAACGTGCCGTATTCATGTCGCCGTATACGGCCGCGTGTGCATGTCGCCGCGGGCGTCTCTGGCCGCGGCCGACCACGTGCACGCTTAAATTATCATCGTAATATTTTTCATAAACAATTGATTACCTTTTCTTAAATTAAATTAAATTTTGAGTTCAAACAAGTAATATTTTTTTCCAAAACCAGTTTTGAAATTAATAAAAAAAAACGAGATACAGTGTTGGCGATTGTTTTCAGTTTGAATATCTCGGGAAAAATAGGTAGGCCTATTAAAGACATTTTAAGATCTCTCATATTTTATTTAGGCGATCTAAGCGGCCTTATGTATTAAATTTCCCTTATCATTTTGTTTCAATTTTTAAATGCCTGCCCCAATTTAACTTAGTAGTATATAACGTAGTAATTCGATTTTAGATTTAGTCAACGATTCTGTAGAGTTTATCACCAAAAAAATAGTAAAATATAAAAAAATAAAGAAAGATAATGAGAACTTGCTATTTAGGCTACACTAGCAACCTTTTCATAAGCTTGTTTTTTATTTGGTTGATGGGTTGTATATTTCGCCGTTAATTGATTTAAGGTATTTTATTGGACTAAGAAAACATAGTGTATTGTTGTCAATGGTGAAGTATTAAATTTCTATGATACCCTATTTACCTATGTCAACTTCGATCAGCCCCATGTGTAATTAATTTCTCACAAGTTAGCCTAGCAAAAAAAGTTATAAAACGATATTCCCTGCAGAATTGTTTGTTGGTTGTTGATTTTAAATCAGAATTCCAGGTAATAAACAAAAAGTAAATTAAACCCTTGTTCCCACTGAATCACTGAATTATTATTATATAGCTGTAATTTAATAAACCCTTTGTATTTATCATTTAGTTTCAAAGTTTACAAACATATTTACATCACACGTAACCACAACATTCCCTTATCAACAAAGGAAGTGATTACGTGATACCTGCAGACCCCCTCAAGGTCGCTGACCTAGCTGATAACCTCCAAACTGGTTTCTAAGCAACCAACCAAATTGAAAAGCCTTTCCCAGCCAGTGTAAGATTTACAAAATGCATTACATAAATTTAATTGGAGACTCTCAATTTTGCCGATATTACGATTTTTTTCAAAATAGGTGCAATGTTGCATATAATTTTGCCATTAAAGACAAATTGGTGACATCTGGTGCTACCATTGCAGTTGTAAAACGTCAAATAAAGCTATCCCTTCCTAAATTTGAAGCTAATTATCCTTTAGTATTATTCCTTGGTACAAATGATGTGTTGCAAGGAGTAACTCTGCAGACCTTCCAAGGCCAAATAAAATCGCTGATTCGTTTAGTAAAGACAAGATTATCAGCTTCTCAGCTTATTCTGCTTGCCTTACCACCTTTCCCGAGACTTGCACACAATCACCTTGCACTGACTTTGATTGACGAAATTAATAAATTTCTATCTACTTTACAATCAGCTGACACACATCTCCTGCGAATTCCTATTTCAAGAGAAAATGCGACTCATTATTTTCACAAGAAATATCGCAACTCGAACAGGCGTGATGGAATTCACTTCAATGACCAAGCATTTTATATGTTATCAACTGAGTTAGATAAAATCTTTACTGTTTGAACTGATTAAATAAGTCTATTCATTTAGGCCTCCTCTCAAGAATTTAGGTGAATTATTTGGTTTTTCCCTTGGCCTAAAATAACTGGTTATGATTTTGCAAATTATTTTTTAAACAAATTAAATAAAATAAGATTAATTAAATTAAAATAAAGTTAAGGCTCTTGGATTAGAATTTATGTACAGTAACTGCTAGCTTTGATGTTACCTTAAATGCTGAATAAATACTCAAGAACACTTAATTAACAATATATCAAGGTAACAAATTATATTTAAAAAAAACCTTATACAGGTATAAAATATTAGACCTTGAGATAATTTTGAAATAGTTGATTTCCTTATAAACTCCGTACTCTGTTTACCAAAATATTTTACTCCTACTAACAGCTCAACCTTGATGCTTTACCTCTTATACCTTTATAGATTAGCAAGCCGCTCATATTAGGGATCTGTCTGAAACTTAGAGAAGTCGCTCGACTTCAAACATGAATTAGGGCGCTGACAAATTTGGTATTTCCTCATACAAGGCACCATCCATTTAGGGAAGGTTTTGGCGCTCCCCGGTGAATTTCCTCATGCATCAATCTGCTAGGTATGTACCAAAAAAATAATAATAAAAAAATACAAAAGTAAAGAAGTTGTTAAATATGAATTTGTGAGCACATATCCTTTTACCTATAGCAACCTGCCTAATACCCTTTTATTAAACCATGGTTCTACAACACAGAATAGACTAATTTCCATGGTAAGACGGGTACTAACCCCCCCTTGTCGGCCCATTAGCCTGTGGCAACTGTGCGTATGCAATGAGAAAGCGTACCGTTTGGCGGAGCGGGGCCTATCCTCTGTCAAGCGGTGGTTTGATCAAAGCCGGCTCTCTGTAAATATTTCAAAAACAAAGCACATGCCTATTTCTCTGAGAGCCGACCACGATCCAGTTAACCTGTATCTACGTTTACATACATGTGGGAGTGACAGGGCGAATGAATGTAAAACGTGTGAGTGTATTGAAAGCGTGGCCGAATATAAATATCTCGGTGTTATCTTCGATAATCGTCTGAAGTGGGCTGGACATATTACATTTTTAAGAAATAAGCTGCGTAAATTCATTTTTATTTTTTGGAATATAAATAATATCCTTGCTCCAGATCTAATTAAAATTGTATATTTTGCTTATATTCAGTCTTTGTTGCAGTATGGAATCTTAGCCTGGGGCAGCTGTTTTCAAAGTATTTTATCGCCATTAGAAATTACCCAAAAATCCATCATAAAAGCGGCATTAAAAAAAGATCGACGATATCCTTCAAACCTATTATTTGATGAATTCAAAGTTTTCAGTATCCCCCAACTTTTTATGAAAACGTTAATTTTATACATCCGTGGTAGTAATCTGAATTCTTTGTTTCGTCGTCCTGCTCATACATATTCTACAAGATCTGCTGTCAATATCGGCATTGTTGCCCCTCGATTGAATAAAACAATAACTACTACCTCATCTTTTTATGTAGCTAATCTAGTATTCCCTCGACTTCCGAATCATATTAAATATCCCCTACCCTGTAGCAACCGCACGTATAAAAAAATCATTGACAAATGGTTATTGGAGATAGGGCGAGATAAAATTAAGACTTTTTTTACTTCCCCGTATACCTAGGGTCAAGGTCACAGAGCGATTGTAATTGCGTATGGGTGTGTGAGTGCGTGTGCGTGTGTGTGTGAGTGAGGGTCCGTCCGTCCGTCGAGTGCGTGTTTCATGTGAGTGTGAGCATGACTGGGCCGAGATCTCGGTTATTTCAATGGCGTTTTTATACTTTTGTATTATCCTGTATTACTCTCTACATCCGTCCTTAATGTTAATTACTGTTTCCCGTTGTATTTGCGTGCATATTTTACTTTGTTAAATTTATCTCTATACTTTTCTGTTTAATTTAAATTTTCTATTCTTAATTGTTTTATTAAAAATTCCTCTACAGTGGCTGATTGTTGACTCGTTCCCCACCCACAGGCTTTGACCCATGTGGGGAACTAATTCCTATTGTTAAAACATGTATTGTGAATAACACTGTTGTATTGTTTGTTGAAGGAATAAACAAATTTCAATTTCAATTTCAATGAGTTGGTTAAAAAAATAAATAAATAGGCCTAAATAAAATAAGCCCTCATTACATGCCCATGGGTCAGGTGCTTGCCTCTGGTCGCCACTAATAAATTTTTTTTTAAAAAAAGGCATAATCCCAGGTGGTAACTCTTGATGCCAGCGATGAGTCGACGGGGAAAATGGAAAAAATTAGGATAATTTCGAATGCTTCCAGGTAATCAATCCTTACTCTGATTTCCCTTCCCACTTGCTCACTCAAAAAAATATAAAAAAAACAAATAAAAAAAAATAAAAAAAATAAATGGTACCGGTACTTTACTTAGCAGATTGGAGAGGCCTCAAATCCCGAAGCTGACACCGCACATCATGGCCGCGTGATTTGTCCATGGGTTGAGCTGCCATAGCTAGTTGACTCCAGCAAAAAAAAGGAAGTCTGCAGTCTTGTCTGTTGGTTAGGAATGGATGCGTTTTGAGGAAATACCTAAACCAACGTTGATTATTCCTCTTTTCCAAGTGTGTTTGTGGGTGAATTAGTTAGGGAGCTGGCTTGACTACTCATTCCCACTCATTCCTTGCCTTAACTTCTCCTACAGCCCCACTTAACCATAATTAAGTTCCACAGTTGTATGGATAGATACTCCAGCAACATACAAAGATAAATTAATAAAAGCATTTGCTTATTTTAAAAAAAAGTATACAGCTATTCAAGAGCCATAAATAAATATAATATTTAGCAATATTATTTAACTTTTACCAAATAAACTTGTAAATAAGTAAATGATAGTTAAACAGATACAAAATAAACAAAGCAAACCCCTTTTTGGAAGGGTTTCCTCCCCTTCCTGCCCCTGCACGTGCATTTGAGAGTTAGATGCCCTTCGATAAAGATAACGTACCGGCAACGGTTTCCTGGATAAAAAATTTAACCGCCGCTCAGGCTATCGAGCAATGTATCGCGTGGTCGATTCAACCCGCAGCCCTCCTTGAGGAAAACCGACTTTACAACTCAGCCTTTTTGGTTTGTAAATATAAATAAATAAATAAATATCTTTAATTATAAGTACAGGTAGGTGACTCTTATATTTTCTTCTTAATTCTAATTAATTATTATTGTTCAAGATGGCATCATTATAATTAGTGTGATACTAGCCTATTTAATATTTAAATTTGAAATAAAAGAATGGTAATCTGTTACAAAACTATTATTTATTCAACAATAACAATAAATATGAATATCAAAATTGAGCTCTAGGGGGACGTACAAGGATTATTACAGTGGATGGGGTTAGATAAAATTACTTATGCTAATTGGATTAATATGGTACAATTTAAGGGCATTAGCTCAGTTCTTGAGAAGCATGATCTCTTCACATAGGGTTCTGGGAATCGTGCGGGCATGACATTGAAAAATTAATTTGTTTGAATATCACAATCATAAATACTTTTAAATAGAATAAATAATTTTGATAATAATATAAATTGCCAATTCTGATCTCTTTTTATATTTAATTAAATCAAGTCTTTGTTTGAAAGTCTGTTCCTCTTCAACAATGGTTGGTGAAGTAAATTTTGGATTGGTCTTACCAAGAGTTTATCTCTTCACCCTGATCTTTTCTTCAGATAGATAAATTTGGCCACTTAAAGGGGAATCAACTAAGATCAGGTTTACCGCTGGCTAACCAAAAAAAAAAATCTACTAATTAAGGGGGATGAAATTTAAAATTGGAACGAGGTCCAGGTACAATGAAGTTAACACTTGGCCATCTCTCTCTCTGGAATAGAAGCTGGAGTCCTTTACAATGGTTCCACTTTTCACTTTAACAATGTAACACATGGTTCACTAACTTGGTCTTTGGTAAACACTTCACTGAATTATTAGAGATCAAATTTTGAAAAACATGCTATATAAAATAGATAATTTGAGATAGCGTTCCCTGACCCATAAATATAAATTATATTAAATTATGAATACAGCTGATCTAACTTAACTTATCTAAAATTTTTATGGTAGATGGTAATAAATTAATGAATGATTTTAGGAAAATAACATTATCAAATAATTTATATTAACTGAGTGATATACTAGGTTGACATATTATATACAAATAATTATTAAGCTGTGTGTTTGTTTATTTATATGGGTGTTCATTTATGAAATTTAAATGTAAATGTTTGTGAACTATTACAATATCCCCTCAGAGTTGAATTAATTTAAAGAATTGAAATTAATGAAAACTCGATAATAATAGGAACAAATATTTACAAAACTATACTAAATGATAAAATATTTATTTATAATTTAAAATGATGATTTCTTAAAACTAAATGGATTATATGACCTAATATTTACAATCATAACTTCAGGTCCTAATACTGTCCACGCGCACTTCACTTATTTCAAATTTTGTTTCACTGTTCAACATTTATTACACTATTGTTTATATTTACTGGAGTCTTTTATCCCCTCAATCCATAAATAAACAAATTAATCTACAACTTTTAATTAGTTGTCCGTGTATTGTCCAAATGTTTATATAACTGTTAATAACACTATTTACACTGTATTTATTGTTGATCTCGGTTTGGCGTTATATATTTTCTAAGAGCAGTTACATGGTAGGGTCCAAACTCTTGTTCTTCATTTAACTTTTGTACAAAATAAGTCGAATGTCCCAGGATACTTGAGATGCGGTACGGTCCTTCGTATATGGCGAATAGTTTGGCTGTTTCTCCAAATGCTGCATTTGATAGTTGATGATTTTTGACCAATACCAAATCGTTTAAATTGAATAATGTTGGTAATACACCGCGGTTAGCTCTTCTTGCTCGTGTTCCCTTCTTTTCTCGCATGACTGCGTCTTGGTGTGCTAATGGTACTGGGTAAGTATGACATTTAAAATTTTGAGGATTTTCGACTCTTAATACATGCTGGTATTTGTTACATAACCCAGGTTGGTCGGAGAATACATCTTGAAAGTCCAATAACAAATCAGTTAATTGTTGTTTTTGAATACTATTTAGATTTAAATTATTTTTGAGGGATTCTGTAATTATTTCAGGGGATAATTCACATGATGTTCTGGGGTTTGTTTCTTCAATATAATAACACTCTTCGTATGGATCTTCATTGCAGCAGTAATCTTCTAAATTATCCACATTTTTATCATTAGTGATTATATGGCATAAAATTCCAGCTCGATTTGTGTTATTGAATTGAATTACTAAATCTGTATCATTAATATTCATATGCATTTCACCCTTTTCAAAATTTATCTTCATCTTCCAGGCACTAAGTGTATCTATCCCGATAATTACTGATTGTATTAGTTTTGGTACTACGAGCATTTGTGTTAATATAGTTTGTTGACCAATGGTAATAGGAATCATTACGATTTTTGAAATTTTCCGGGATTTTTCATTGGTTGCTGTTCTAATGTGCATATTATTTACTGGTAATTCTTCTATTTTTCCTAATTCACTCCGATTTGATATGTACCAATCTTCTGCTAGACATGTAATGTTAGAACCTGTATCAATGAGAGCTGTAACTTCTTTGCTTTTGATCTTTATTCTTATTTCGGGGCATTTTTGCGATATAGTCGTATGAGTATTTTGTTCTGTTTCTTCTTCAAATAAAAACTCCCGATCACAATAAATATTGCTCAAAGTTAAACTATTGGTATCTGATTCATTATGCATGTTATTTACATTATTTACAATTTCAATTGACCTCTTATGTCCGACTTCTTTCTTATTTTGCACTGAAGATGTGTTCTTCTGATTTGAGCTATTTACATGGAGAATGAGGTCACCACCATCATCAGTGCCTCTCAGTTTAAATCCTGATTATTTTCCTCTGGCACTAGGTTTGCGTTCTCCTCAATAATGGCAGCGCACACCTGGTTTTGTTCTTGTGTCGGGTGGTATCTAGGCAGTGGTCTTCTCTCTTCAGACGGCGGTTGGTTTGATGGTAGATTGGGAAACTGTCTTAGGTCACGGTAATCGTTTCCAAATCGATGGCGTCGGTCGTCTCTTTGGTACCGATTATCGTGGTGGAGGTGATTCTCATGTCTCCGATTGTACGGGTGGTACTTAGGTGTGTACGCTCGATTGTCCGTGTTTCTTTCATTGTAGTGTTGGTTATGACCTTTTCTACCGTGTTGGTGGTGGTTTCTATTTACATGATTTTCCTCAGGTGTATTTTCCTTTTTATGTTTATGGTTTTCGTTCCTTTGATGGTTAGGTGACCTTGCTTGTTCTCGCAGATCTTCTCTCTGGAGTAGAGCTTCAAAATCGCAGACCGTCTGAATATTTTGAACTCTATAGGCATCTTGGATTATGTCTCCAAAGTGGTTTGATAGGCAATCGAGGATTTCTTTTTCGTCCAGGGGAGGGTTTAGCGATTTAAGGGTCAACACCCGCTCTATAAAATACTCTGATCGGTTCAGATAACCATTTGGCCGATATCGTTCATTTTCGATCCGTTGTTTGACGCCTCTTTGGATATCTCGGTTCCAATATTTCGATTCAAACATATGTTGAAAATCATCCCATGTGTGAATATCAGTTTTGATTAAATTGAACCACTTTGAGGCATGTCCTTCTAGGCACATTTCAATGAGATCAACTAGGCTTTCCGCACTATTATTTTCTGGATTTAACTGTAGGTTTTTCTCATAATATTTCTTAAGTTTGTTTAGAAATTCCTGGGAATTATGTGTCTTTCCATTAAATTTTGGGTGGGTCATTTCCGGTGTTAATGTCGATCTGCCGTTACACACAATATTAATAGGGACGGGCGCTTGTGTTGTTTGAATGTTGGGTGTAGTAGGTATTTCTAATATTTTCTTATGACACGCCTCCACGGACTCAGCCAATTTCGCAATTTGGTATTCATTGGATTTAATGTTTGGGTTCAGTTCTAATTTGACTTGGTTGATTTCAGCTGTTACTTGTTCTTTGATTTGTGTATAATTTTCCTTACAAATGTTTTCTACCTCCCTGTGTGTCTCTAATTGAATCTGTTTAATTTGTTCAGTGATTTTTAATTGGGTTTTACAATTTTCTGATACGATGATTTGACTAACCTCCTGTTTATGTTGAATGAGGTCTTGTATTAAATTTTCTCTGATTTTGTATTCCCCTTGTTCTAATTTAGTATCAATTTGATCGACTTCCTTAGCCAAATTTTCCTGAAGAATTTTAAGTTGATTTATGTCAGTTTTAAGATTTGACTGTTCATTGTGAATTTGCTGAATTTGATTTTCGACCCGGGCAGAGTGATTTTGAAATTCAGATCTTAAGTTTGCATGTTGTATTTTAATATCAGATTTGATTGCGTTCATATCGGCTTTAATTTCATTTCTTAACTCGGTTTTAAGCGCATTCATGTCAGTTTTAATCGCAGCATTGCTCGATTTAATTTCATTCATGTCGGTTCTAAGTGCATTGATCGCCGCTGCTATTTGTACGAGTGGGTCGACACTGTCGACAGCTGATTCAGTACGAGTATGGTCTGGAATCAGCACAGGAGGGACGGTACTTGTGTCGCTCGTCAAAGAAACTAGCGTTCTGATTGGTTGTTCCGTTCGGTATATTTCGCTCAATGACGATGTAGCGGGGGAAATCGCCGCGGAAGTAGTGGTAGCACTGATTGAGGTTGGCGTTGGTGTTGAAGTGGGAGACGCCGGCTGGGACAAAATGGCGGAACGTTCTGACATTTCACTCACGGCCGAAATTGTTGTCTCATTATTAGAATCACTCGCGTTGTCGGAATTATTTGAGTCGCCTACCGAAACAATGTTTTCTTTGTTCACTGACGGGTCACTGTCCGATTCGCGGTGTACATTTATTGGTTCCGTGTTATTGCCGAATAAAACAAAACTTGTCTGCTCGGACTGCGTCGTTGAAACTTTAGGTTTGTCGGTTGATCTTAAATGGTATTTATGTTCGTCGCCCATATTGAGGTAGTAAGCACGCAATTAGGATTATTATACAATAAATTGGATATTATACTTATATCTAAATGAGGTGAGATGAGTCTTAATCTAGGCTATCTCCTACAAAATTATCTTCTTGCTATCTCAAATAATGTCTGCGATCATTAACTTTTCATTGTCAATGCCCTTACGTTGCGGCGCCAATTACAACTCAGCCTTTTTGGTTTGTAAATATAAATAAATAAATAAATATCTTTAATTATAAGTACAGGTAGGTGACTCTTATATTTTCTTCTTAATTCTAATTAATTATTATTGTTCAAGATGGCATCATTATAATTAGTGTGATACTAGCCTATTTAATATTTAAATTTGAAATAAAAGAATGGTAATCTGTTACAAAACTATTATTTATTCAACAATAACAATAAATATGAATATCAAAATTGAACTATAGGGGGACGTACAAGGATTATTACAGTGGATGGGGTTAGATAAAATTACTTATGCTAATTGGATTAATATGGTACAATTTAAGGGCATTAGCTCAGTTCTTGAGAAGCATGATCTCTTCACATAGGGTTCTGGGAATCGTGCGGGCATGACATTGAAAAATTAATTTGTTTGAATATCACAATCATAAATACTTTTAAATAGAATAAATAATTTTGATAATAATATAAATTGCCAATTCTGATCTCTTTTTATATTTAATTAAATCAAGTCTTTGTTTGAAAGTCTGTTCCTCTTCAACAATGGTTGGTGAAGTAAATTTTGGATTGGTCTTACCAAGAGTTTATCTCTTCACCCTGATCTTTTCTTCAGATAGATAAATTTGGCCACTTAAAGGGGAATCAACTAAGATCAGGTTTACCGCTGGCTAACCAAAAAAAAAAATCTACTAATTAAGGGGGATGAAATTTAAAATTGGAACGAGGTCCAGGTACAATGAAGTTAACACTTGGCCATCTCTCTCTCTGGAATAGAAGCTGGAGTCCTTTACAATGGTTCCACTTTTCACTTTAACAATGTAACACATGGTTCACTAACTTGGTCTTTGGTAAACACTTCACTGAATTATTAGAGATCAAATTTTGAAAAACATGCTATATAAAATAGATAATTTGAGATAGCGTTCCCTGACCCATAAATATAAATTATATTAAATTATGAATACAGCTGATCTAACTTAACTTATCTAAAATTTTTATGGTAGATGGTAATAAATTAATGAATGATTTTAGGAAAATAACATTATCAAATAATGTTATATTAACTGAGTGATATACTAGGTTGACATATTATATACAAATAATTATTAAGCTGTGTGTTTGTTTATTTATATGGGTGTTCATTTATGAAATTTAAATGTAAATGTTTGTGAACTATTACAACTTTTGTTGAGAAATTTTGTTCTCGAAGCAAAAGGAAAGGTCGAGGATGAAGACACAACCCCTGAAGAACAAACACCTCAACCGACACTCACTACGACTCAACCAGAAAACATTCCTACACCCACTACTACTGACTCAGTTATTCAGACACCTACTCCTTCCACATCCATGTCTGATCCAAACCTAAGGTTATTGATTGAGTCACTTCAAAGTATAACCATGAATGCTGTCACGGAAACGGCCAAAATAGTAGCTAAAGAGGTCCAGAGTTCTTCTTCCTCACATAGATGTCAGGATGAAACCAAAATTCCTCCTTATATCAGAGACATGATTAAGGGTGTACCTAAATTAACAGGTAATGACCACGACCAAATTGTGCAATTCTTAAAAAGGGTTTCCAAGATTATTAGTCTTAAATTATTCCCTGAACGTGCCATACTGTTAAACTTGGGCGCATCTGTACAAAACAGAATGCATGAATTTTGGATGAATAAAGTAGCTCAACATACAACTTGGGATCAGCTTTTAAAAGATATACGGCAAACCTTTTTCACTCCTGAGGCACTTAGGCAACTCCAAAATAAATTCCTCTACCGTCACCAAGCTTATCAGGAGGACCTAGCTGAATACATTAAAGACATTCAATGTAATTTCCAAATTTTGTCCCCTGATACACATGAGTCAGAAGTTTTCAATGTAATATTTAGAGGAATAAACTCAGACACAAGAACCACCTTTGCAGGTTTACCCCCAGTAACGACTGTCCAACAGCTTATCGACATAGCTCCCTTATCAGCCAGTTTATTATCTAGGCAGTCAAATCAAAACAGTCGACCACAAAATTCTTCCCCATTTGCAACCAGATATTATGCACAACCAAATTCATCACATGGTTACAGAAATCCCAACAACACCCAGCGATCAGCTAACCCCTTCTTTTCAGGAAATAGAAACCCACCCCCCAACCCAAACCTTCAGCACATAAATAATCAAGGAAATCCTTTTCCCGAGGTTCAACCCCGTGCTGTCTATCCAACCCCGCCTACATACCACCATTGACTTTGAATCTCTTGAGACATCTCATTCTGTACAAAAATCTGTCGTCAACAAGCGTAGCGGATTTCAGCCGAACTAGTCGGGTAAAGCCTCCCATGCAGTGTCGCTCCTAGCGGCCATGGCTTGAAGCTCGCCCGGCTCCGCCCTCAGCGCGCGCACGTGGCATGACGTAACTGACGTGCGTAACCCCTCTCTCCCCCCACCCCGCTGTCGCTGCCGCAGCGCCAGCGCCGTGAGCTCACCTTTCACTTCGCCGATGTATCTGTTTACGATTCCGTCACCGCCTCTGAATCACAAGCCTTGCGCTCGGAATTCATAGAGTAGGACAGAGCCCAAGAATGGGAAACGATTAAGAGTTTATTTATTCTTGCCTATTTATGTTGGTAATCATTAGAAAAATTATAAAGCTTGTCATTTTCCTTTGAGGGTGTTATTTTAAACACACCTCAACCATCATTAAAGGAACAACACCAACCACAAACATCTGTAGAATAATAGTTGTTTATTGTTTAAGAATACAATTAGTTGTATTTGTACCTGAATGAAATTCCCCAAGTAATCTCTATACCTTTTTATAAAACCAAGCAAGAACCGTTCCGATGTAGATTCAATTTTATTGACTTTACAATCATAAGCTGGGTAACTGTATTTATAGAATAAAATACACTGGCAATCAGTGTGACTATTTTTAAAAAGCCGATGATAACTAGCTTTAAAAGATATCTAAATTAAATAACAGGTATCGATTTACTTTAAATAGCAGCCAAGGGACTACGCCGTAAAGCCCCACCCGGAACTGGGAAAACTTAAATTTATGTATAACTGGCGCCAATTCTTGGGGCCCACGCCGTCCATAAGACTAATGTTAATTTTAGCATTGGGCTTATGGACGGCGTGGGCCCCATAAATTGCCGCTAGTTATAATGCATTATGTCTAATGGAGGTAAGTAAGAATGTAGTTGTATCAACATTTTTGCAATATTATATATTCATATTTCATTTGAGAACCAGAGGCGCAATATGGCAAAGTGCAAAGCAGTTGTGGCAGGTGAAAAAAATTTACCTCCACGGCTTGCTAAAATCGCTTGCGCATGCCAGAACTCTTGGCCTTGAAACTATTTCAATTCACCCCCTCCCCAAGAAATGTGTTGATGAAAAAGGCGGGAATTGACACCACGGTCTTAACACTGTTGACAGTTGCGTTGGTGTATTGGTTGGCTTTGGATGTGAGTGATACTTGATACCTGAAACATTGATCTTTGTGAGGCGTAGTTTTATTGTTGTTTTGTTTCACGTGATCTATTACGTCTGCAGCAGTAGACTACATTGGTTTTTTTCTGCAATGGATATTAGGTAGGTATTAGATTTATTACAATCTTACTGAAATATTAAAGATTTTTGTTAATTTTAATAAGCGCACTTCTCAATGAATAGTTCCTCAATTGGGTCTGAAAATTTGGGTCAACCCCTTCCCCCCAAAATACTAATTTACATGTCTATAATCTCTACACGTCAGTAGACATGTAGCCTAGGGCAAAAATTATGTTTTTCAGAGCTGTTAAACAGAAATACTTTTAAACAATCAAACTTATATACTTTTATAACTTTGTATACTCTTCAGAACTATTACTTGAACTGGCCCAGGACTTTTGGGACACGACTTTTTATATTAAAATGACCAATTGTCTCGTTTTACGTTTGAAACTCCCGTTATTAGGTAGTCCTGTTGTCACGGCGAACTCTACCGACGGCCATTATGTCCTGTTATGGCGTAATTGTAATTTTACGACGAAGTACATGGGTATGGGTATAGGACCAAGGCCGTAGCCAATGGGGGGGGACAAGGGGTCAAAATCCCCCCAGAAAATGTTGAAATTGTGTTTTAATGAAAGGTTAGAAAGTTATTTTTTTCACTTCCTGTAACCGCGGAGCCCAAACCCCCCCCCCCAAAAAAAACCTCCTGGCTACGGCTTTGTATAGGAGGTACGTCAATACAATGACAATAAAACCAATACCATCTATACAGTGTGTAAAACAAGTCCCGGAACGACTTAATATTTTTTAACCAAATCGGTTTGAGAAATAAAACTTTGCTCAGTCACTCCTATGTAAAAAAACTTCTTTCTGAGGTGTTTACTGACTCTTGGCCCCCAGTGGGGGACGGCCCACAAGAGGCGGTACAAAATCTTAAATGTAAGCACAGGTCGATATGTACATCATTTTAAAGGGCTATTCAAGTAGAGTTTTATGCTTCAAACCGCACTTCAAAAGGTCCATTCTTTACAATGGCGGCTGATCAAAAATCTAATAGAATTACAAAGTATTCGCCTAAATATCGTATACAAAATTGTTCACAGCCTATGTCTGGAGAATGAAAACTACGTCTTAAATGTAAGCATGGGTCCAATATGCACATAGATCTAATCAAATAAAATTCAATGCCGCAAACCATATTTCAAAAGGATTGTTGGTTGAAAAATAGCGGGCCATTTAAGTTTTCAACAAATTACATAGGCTTAGGTTTGATACGCAATTTGATTAATTATATACTTTTATTCCAAACCCCAAGGGCAAAATGTGGGGAGCATCGTGACAGATAAAGGTAATAATTATTACTATAATAATATCGTGCCACTATAAACGGTTTTTAGCTACTATTGGTCGGCCCAAAGTTTCTACGCGAACGGCCATACCAACGGATTGATGACAGAGGAGGGTACTTTTCCAAAATTAATATTAAGTCAAATCTAAATCAATAATAATAGATTTATTTGGCCAGATTAACAATAACTTGCATTAGCCATGTCAAATTATACTAGTTTACTTAACAAACTAACAGATTTATTCATCACTTTAAAATAAAACCTCTAATTATTCTAGGAATAAAATAAACATTACAAAACAGGAATTTCCATTATAGAAATACATTTCTGCTGTGAAAAACATTTCTACTGTAGGGATAAGGAAAAAATTGAAACCAAATGAAGGGGTCCCCCGTAAAACGTTCTAAGCGACAAAATTTCAAAATCGGAGATATTCAGTGAAAAAGGTTCTCCAGGACATGAGCTACACCGTGGTATATTTTGTTTTGAAGATATTTGAGTTGGTAGCCCTGATTTTGTCTGTCAAAAAGTTCGCGGGACTGCACGGACTTTCTGGGTAATAACGTTCTATTCGCCAAAAGATGGAATCCCCGCCGGTCGTTGCTCTGTCACCCAAGGACCAAAATCGCGTAAATAAAAATAAAAGACGTGAAGTAAATATTGGAAAGTGGAAGGATAAGACCAGGATTGAATATAGAAAAGTTGGATTACCCTTTATTTCAAAAAATAAGAAGCCAAGGCCTGGAAATAGCCCCCAAAAGAGGTGGGTAGAATAACGTTTTAAGCACCACATGTGGATAACTTTTAGCAAAATGACGTATCACATTTTATTAACAACATTACGTTTTTGTACTTTTACATAAATAAAATTGTTTTATATTCAGTTTTATTTTTGTTTCTGTTGGTATTCCTACTCTCCCTAATTTTTTCTTCCAAAGTAGAAAAAGCAGTCCGTCAGAAAACGTTCCAAGCGCCAGTCATTTAGAACGTTTTAACCCCTAAAACAACACGTAAAATGTTTTAAAATGCTTGATGGCAGGTACAAATTCAATATAATGCTACATTTTGATGTTATAAATAGGGTGTTAAAAGATTATACATGATTATAAGTTCTAACCTTAAAAAAACCGTAAATTTTAGAATTCAACTTTCAACCGTTGATTACTCAAAACTAGGTTTTTGTCGTTCAGAACGTTTTACGGGGGACCCCTTCAAATGTAGACAACTAATTTTTAAGAACTTCAAAAATTGGATGAAGTGCGGCAGCGATTGCTACCCTCACATAATGTTCTTGATCAGAAAAATTTTAACAGTCAAATTGCTTTGGAAGGTGAAAGAAATTTCAAATGACATTCGTCAACCTGGAGGGAAGCATGGCGGGTATCACAAGAAAGTGAGAATTTTAGAGGGAAAATAAATCCGTGTTCACACATCTTTTTGTACTTTATTTTTCCTAAACACACATTTTAATCTGGATTTGTTAATCACGTAAGGCAAATTTTCGAGTCAATCGTCCTTCCGGACTACCAGAAGAGTTTCCTTAATAAGCCTGATTTGTTTTATGGTTATAAAATTGTATAAATGATTTTGAAATTCACAGGTAAACGCTCTTAACATTACGCAATTTAATTTAATTTTACTTCTCAATATTGTCTACATATATTAGAACAAAGGATAAAATGACCGTATAACTCGATAAAGCCTATTTTATTACGTTTTTAATAAGTGACGACACGGGCCAGTCACTTATAAACAGCTAAGTCACTTATAAACAGCTATGTATCATTCATGTTGTGGAAAAATTATAAATAACATAATAAAAACTACCATGATTTCAAAACAAACAGTTTACTACAAAATAATTATATACTATAAGATTATATAACCGAAACAGGTAGATCAAGTATTAAATATTTGTTTCAAACTATTTCCCGTTGTTTTCAAAACAAACCGTTCTACAAACAGTTAACTAAAGAATAGGTAATTAGTTACTTTAAGATTGTCTAACCGAAACAGAGAAAAAATCAACTATTAACTATTTTTTACGGATTAGTCATTAAGTCACTAAATGAACAAATGTTTTGGGGTCACCTCCGACCGGACAGCCTCCTAGTCCTCGTCGGAATGGTAGCTCTAAAAAGAATTCACATTCTACGGTGGAAGGTGGTGGGAGGAACATGAGTGTACGGCGCCGGCGGGTGCAGCGGCAGCGGAAGCGGTGGTCGAGGAGCGGGGAGGGGAGCGGGGAGTAAGGGGGGACTGACTGCCGTAGAGGGCGCTATCTTGTGGCGATGCCATGAACTAAGACCGTCCGCTGCGCTGTCTCGCGGAGGCTCAGACGAACTAACTGAACCAACCGATCCTGGCTCAGGTCCGATCGCTACAGCTGCGCCGTATGAGTGGGATGTCTCAAGAGATTCAAAGTCAATGATACCACCCATATGGGTATCCATACCCTCCTCCACCACCGCCCAATCGAGCAAATTTCAGGAATCCCCACCCCAGGCAGCAAGCCAATTGGCAAAACAACCGACCTCGAAACCCTCAGCCAAACCACCAGCGCGGTCCCAGGTAGGCAGCACCGGCCCCGCGCTTGTATCCGCTGCCACAAACCAAATTAACATTACCAATTTTGAGACACCTAAACCAAACCAAAAAACATCCCAAAATACATCATTAGAAGCTCCCTTAACCTACCCATCAAGATTAATAATAACCTTTGGTCGCAAAGAGCACAGCATCCAAACCAAGGCCACTGTAGATACAGGAGCTACTTGTTCTTTAATATCCAGTACCTTTTTCCAAGGTTTAATTAATAACGAAGGTGTAGTAGTATCTCCCCCAGAGGATGTCAACATATCAGCCACAACGGCCAGTTCTCACACCATAAAATTTAAATATGTAGTTAAACTTCACTTTAAAGTATCTTTCTTGGTCATTCCCATTTTTTATTTCTGAGAAATTGCCAGTAAATGTAATATTAAGAACTGATTTTTTGCGGTACTCCAAAGCTAAAATCAATATAGCAAAAGATATAATAACATTTCCATATCAATCCCCTTTAGTTCTTTCTCTTGATGATAAAAGTAGTCCCAGTACAGACACTAAAACACCAAATTCTCCCACATTTGGGGAAAATCTCACTCCTGAACAAGTGGATCAGATATTAAGCAATTATTTAGCCAGTTTCCTGATACAATTACCAAAAAACTTGGAAGGACTAATGTATTAGAGTACCATATAAATATTAACCCTAGAGAGCTCGCGCCTACCGCCGTAACGTGAGAGCTCGCGCAGGGTAAATATTTACCCCATTGTTTTATTGTATTTATTTAATGAAACAACAAGCAATTAATTCAAAACATATTACAAACTTTAATGTCGACTATATTTAACTTATACACACTCCATCATGTAGAAAGTCTTAACAGAAAAGCATACTGTTCACACATAAAACAGTCAACACAAGATTCTACTCTATGGTCCTTGCAGATGCTTTTACCGCAATTAGCATAGCACTTGGTAGTTTTTCGGTCCAAATTTCTAAATTTCTTGATCAGAAATCACATCTGGCATTTTTTCCGAGTTAGTTGTTGCATTGGTTCTCGTTGCGGTATTCCTAAAGCCAGCTTTATGCGCGTTTTTAGGTCTCTTGGTAATGTTACAGTTTCGGTACAGCGTGGACTTAACACGAGATTTGCCGTTACAAATTTGGCATTTCATCAACCTGGACTTACAGGTCAGCCACTAGACGAGTCGACTGGAAGGTACTGAAGGGGAGAAAGCATTGGGTTGCGTCTTCGCATACTTTTTCTTGTGTTAAAAACGTGTCTGGAGAAAATTTACCCCGCGCGAGCTCTCTAGGGTTAAGGAAGGCCACCAGGTTCGCTGTAGACCTTATCAATTTTCTCCACCTAAAACCGAAATCATACGGCAACATATACAAGAACTATTAGACAATAAGGTGATACGCGAGTCAAATAGTCCATTTGCCAGCCCAGCCTTTACAGTACCAAAGAAAGGGGGAAAAACTAGATTAGTAGTTAATTATAGGGGCCTCAACCAGGGTTTAGAGTTAGAATGTACACCAATGCCTCAAATTGAGACTAGTTTTCAGCATTTAGGGAAAGCCAAGTGGTTTACATTGCTTGACTTAAACTCAGCCTATAACCAGATACCATTAGACGAAGAGTCCAAAAAGTATACCGCGTTTGTTGTTCCGTGGGGACAATTTGAGTTCTGTTACGTACCTTTCGGCTTGGCATCAGGTTCAATGGTTTTGGCAGACCTAATCAATAAAGTTTTTGGTGATATGAAATTCAAGTACCTTTACTCCTTTTTCGACGACATTGTTGTTTATTCAGATTCGTTTGAAGAACACTTATTACATGTAAAAGAAGTTTTGCAGCGCCTCAAAAAAGCTAACTTAACAGTCAATCCCTCCAAAATCACAGCAGCCTCTAACAAAATAGAATTTTTAGGGCATGTTATACAAAACAATACACTTTCAATCAGCCGTGAGAAAACCCAACCCATTGACGACTACCCCACACCCAAAAATCTCAAACAACTGGCTAGATTCTTGGGCATGACTGCATACTATTCCAGATTCATTCAAAATTATTCTCAAGTATCTGCCCCCCTTAATTATCTAAAAAAGAAAGGAGTACCCTTCATATGGGGAACTGAACAAGAGAATGCTTTTCAGAAATTAAAACAAGCTCTTACATCATCTCCTGTTCTTAGAATGCCCGACTTTGATTTACCCTTTATTCTTCAAACTGATGCATCCAGATCCTCAATTGGTGCAGTACTGGCTCAGCGCCACGATGATATTCTCTTGCCTGTTGCGTATGCATCTAGACCCACCAACACACACGAGAAAAACTATAGTGCGTTTGAGCTAGAAGCCTTAGCTGTAACCACCACTCGTCCCTTTGAAAAAATATTCATGGACTATATTGGGCCTCTTCCTCGTACCAAGTCAGGTTTCAAATATATATTAACAGATGCATTTTCAAAATACTCAGTCTTTTTACCAGCCAGAAACACCACAGCTAAAACTACAGTAACTTTACTTAAACAAGGACTTTTTGCTTATTTTGGGTTCCCTAAATTTCTGGTTTCAGATAACGCATCTTATTTTCGCTCTAAGGAACTGACAGCCATGTGTTTGGAATTTGGTATTCAGCATATAACCACCACCCCATACTACCCAAATCCTAGTCATGCGGAGCGTGCAAACAAAAATATAAAGGTAGCGCTTAGGATTTTTCATTAAAATTCGCAAACAGAATGGTGTCAAAATTTACATTTTTTCCAAATAGCTTTCAACTCAGCCAGACATGAGTCCACCGGTTTTACCCCAGCTGAATTATTTTTGAATTTCACCTTAAAGCATCCCCTTGAATTAAGGTGGAACCTTGATGATCTGCTTCAAGACAATTCCCCTCAAAACAATCAACAGAAATGGTCAGAGGCCATATCAAACTTAAATAAGGCCAGGGCACAAAGAGAAAAAAAATACAATTCAGGTCGAACCAATCAACAATTTAATGTAGGTGACTGGGTTATGTATAGGTTGCATCACCAGAGCAAGGCGATAGACCATATCAACGCCAAATTACTCCCCTTATGGTCTAAGCCCTTAGTAATTGAAGTATTCACCTCACCAGTTACAGTACACCTAACTGATCCCACCACTGGCAAACATGTCACAAGAGCTCATGTGTCACAATTAAAGAAATACTAGTAAACCTGTTGCTCGAAATCGAGCAATTGTTATATATTGATTTCAACATAAAAATAATCATGGAATAGTATTCTAGAACTATTTTAATAATTTTATGGTTGAATTTCGTGTTGTACTGAAATTTTTTACAAAATCTTTTTTAATTGAATTTCTTGTGAATACTCATTCATATTTAAAGAGATGTCCATCTCTACGAATATTATGAGCACCTCAAAGGAGTTGGCTTGACCTGCCGCCACATATACAGTAGTCCATATGTAACGGACTGACCGTGGCCTATACCTATACCTAGTTACATAAACAGGAATTGGAAACTGGGTTCTTTTTACTATAGAACATCACTAAACACAAAAAGAATTGTTAAAATTATATTATTTACATATTTACATCATTCAAGGTTAGCATTTCATAGTTGAACTAAATTAATTTACATTTTCATGTAAATTTCTTTAGGATAATTGTAGATAATTGCTCACAAACGCATCACATTATCATTCACCATAAACTCCAATTGAAGCGTATACTCAACCAAGTTCATCAAGATGAAATACACATAAATTAATTATTTTTGAAATACCCCAAGCACCATATGAAAGAAAATTAGCCAAAACAAATTGATATTTGAAAATCGACTGCAAATTTGTTTAGACAACACTAATGTTCTTAAATGGGTAAAAAATGTATTATTCGGTTTTAAATGTATTTTTGTAAAACTTTCTGAAATTCAGTAGGGTATATGTTATTAAGAGCTGCTTTCCCCAAATCTAGTTTTATTTGAACTTCTGAAACTTAAGTTTAGTAACATTTGAATTTTCCTGATAATATGGTTTACAATTTAAAAATTAGAATATTCATATGGTTTAAATTAAATTCACGTTTACTTTAAACCTTAATTGGGGAAAGCGGCCCTAAGTAGCGTACGACCTGTCTTAGTCTTAAACCGATCTAAAATGGTTCAATAAATTTATACTCATAATGAATGATAAATCTGCTTCTTTTTCTTTAATTTCTATTTATATTGATAGAATTTATACTTCAGAATTTTTTAATTTTTTTATTTGGAATATAAACATATGTAAATATTAAGATCTTCACACATGTGATTCAAAATAAATGTTTTTAAAACTGAATTCTGACCTTAAGTATGTATTAGGATAAGAGTTTATTTATTTACATCTTCCATCAACTTAAATTCCTCCAGCTCTACATGCAGTGGTTTCAATTCCATTAACAACATATGGCTTTGCTGAAAAACTTTGTTTGCTCCAATCAGCTGCTTTATTTGAAATTTCTATTCCCATGTTAAATCTTATGGGCTAATATGAACCTTTAAGGGCGTCTAGGGCTCTTTCCTTTAGTCAAACCTTTTTAAATTTTATTTCCTGCAAAACTTCATGCCAAGCTCTTTCCAATGACACCAAAAACATGAAAATCGGTTCAGTAGTTTAGGAGGAGTCTTCGTAACAAAAAAACTGCTCGCGTATTAAATAAGTATAGATTTCCTCCCTAGGTATTAGAACATAAGGAAAAACCTCCATTCGGAAAGAGAAACGTGATATTAGGTTAAGTCATTTAGTTCATAAGTTTGCACACACAACACTTAACACATACACACTCCTTGACTCAACTCCCCTCCCCTTGTGACTAAGGTTTTGCTTCGTGTAGGCGTCTCCTTCAAGGGAAGAGTTGAAACAGGGACTTTCACACACACACGGCTAACCTTCGCCCTCGATGGTTTGGTAAAATTTTTTTATGGATCCAATTAATTGAGTTGATAGTAGGCCACCTTTTTGTATAATTTTTGTTTTGGTCCACTACCAAGTCACACCAAACGTATTGAGGGATGAATGAGTGTTTTACCTAGTCGCGCAAGGGAAGACAAGCCACAACACCACACATACACCAACATACACATACACTAAAACACAATAATTGTTTAAGTTGTTATATTCATTAATAGTGTCACAATTACAGATTATATACTAAAACATGTTATTACACATTGTGGCACTAAACCGTATTGTTAATTTATGTTATTATAGATTATATATATATTTGTTGAGTTTCGTTATAATATATTTATTGTTGTTGCCAATATTAAGTTAGTTGAATTTATATATTATGTGCTAATATTAATTATTTCAGATGTTAATATTTAGAGCACTTCTGGCTCCCATATCCCTCTAGTAAGCTAAACTTCTTCACCTTCCCCAGCCCACCATCTGGACTTCTCCCCAACCTTCCTCCCTGGGGGAGGGGGGGGAGATTTGTGGCGCCCCAATCGGCCACCTAATAATTAAGCCAAGGTAAGTCAGCAGTGAGTATCCACCTACAAGTCAAAGGTCAATCTCGACTCACTGACCACGTCCGTCCGCGCATGCGCGAGCCGCGCGGCCCGCTGGACTGGCCGGCGGCGGGATTCGTCTGTGGGCACTCGAGGTGAACTTCCGCAAGCAGAGCAGCAGGACATCATCATGAGGGGTTAAGGTAAATTAGGAGGGGCTAGGCCGGGGCAGGGACCTTTTCAATAATGGGGTTGGCAATAATAATAACTGGTAATTGTCATAATATTTAATTAATTTAATTAATAGGGAATGTAATAGTTATCAAGGGATTATATTGGATTGTGTTACCTACAATTTAGCATGTTTGAACATTAGTTAAAATGGTTAGGGACTGGGAGCCAGCAATATTAAGTATCAGATATATTAAGTTAACGTAATAAATAGACATTAAATAATCGCTCATTAAAGCTGGCTTCTCATTAATTCCGAACGAGGGAGGTTCATTTGCTTGTGGGATCGCGGCTGACGGGAGCTGTTCTTACGCAGTAATATTAAATCAATATCAAATTATTGGTCCAGTTCGCCGCAAACCACTAGGCTGACTAGGCTGCAGCCTAGGCGCCAGACAGCTAGGGGCGCCACGGGGCGCAAAATACATATTTTTATTTTTTTGTAAGAATTAAAAAAAATAAGCTGGAAAGTCCCGCCCTCCTTTCTTGTAAATTCCACCTAACGAATAGCCACATCAACACTGGTGTTATTTGTTTGTACACGTTTTTACTACCTAACAAAAATCCTATCGGACGTAATTCCTGAGCTACCAAATGGTAGCAGCCTATTCTGGACAGTAACAGACCCCAGTTTTGACAAATGGAGGGAATAATTTGAGCAATCTGGCGTGCGCAGGAGTTACTCCTGTCGAATAAACTGAGGGAAAGTTTGGTACCAACTATATAACTGTCTATATCACAGTGTAACTACCATTTGTGTATTCCGTATAAGCCTAATGGAATATTTAGTAGTAGTATGGTAGTACTTAGTATCTGTCATCATGTGCTTTGATTAGTGTTATAACTTCAGAGTCTATCTTTTAGCCTGCAGCAGGGAAATTGATATTTATAAGAAAAACGAACAAACAAAATGGTTAAGAACACCTTAAAAGCGCGCGGAACGCAATGAGCGTAAGAATGTGGCTTTGCTCACGATAAAATTTACCGTCTAACCTTGATATCGCTCATGCACAAAAAAAAGTCACAAGTCAAAAATACTAAATTTTACAGGAGAGAGTTTCAAAGTTTCCAGTAAGTTTAGAGGCTTGTAGAATGCTTATTGTTTAGTCAAACACGTTGAATTTTTGGCAACACATTTGTTTATACCCAGGGAATAGTTAGTTGTAATTAAAACTCGTAAAAATGTATAAGTAGTATTTATTTTTATATAAATTTAGAGTTATGACGTTTTTCTAGATTAAATTTAAAGTATATTTTTGAGTTGAGCCAGTTATGTGCAAATAATAAATATTGCCATAAATCATAAAAAATGTATTTTTAGAAAATCTCACATAAAATTGGTAATTAATTCTTTAGTAAATTTCACTATTATGGGTTCTCCTTTATTTTCTTTGACATACACACATGAGAGTAACTTTGTCCAACCGTAACCTTTTTCCTCTCTTTTAACTGCATTATAATATTTACATAATTAGTAAAGGTTTTCATAGATTTAGTTAACTATAACTTAGATGCCTAATGATTATATAGAGGACTTTATCAACTATTTTAATAATAATTTCGATGGGACATGCACATTTTTTATCTAAGCCAGTCCCGATTTCATTTAAAAAAAATGGATTATTGAGCAAGTTGAAATATTTCCATTTTTCACCTTTCTAAGTTTAATACCTGAAGAAAAAACTTAACGACTACTCCTTATCCATTGCGTTTCAGCCTTAGTTGAGTTGAATAATGATTGAAAAAGGTTTTCATGCGCTAGTATTCATGCAGACATTTTTGGGCACACAATGTTTTCTTTGCTATTCAAATTAATTAAAGTTACAAGAATGCCTTGCAGATTGATTCAAATACGAGGTGAATTTTCTAATAAATAACCAGATAAAGTCTAAACTGAAACCAAAAGTCAAAATAATAATTTAGTTTACATAGGGAGCGGACTTTTCAAAATGGTATTAAATACGAAACACATAAATTCTTTGTACAGAAAACGGCACATCTCAAAATAATTTAAGAACAGACGAAAGAAAAGTTATACTTCTTGTATGGAAAAATGTCATAACTAAAAATGTGATTAGCGTGGGCAGTGTTTCAAACTCGATTCACTTAGTTTTTAACTTAAAATATGGGCGGGTAGTAATAATTTAAGATCAACCACTGATTTTTTTTCATGAAACTTTTCTTTCCTATGTGCGGAAGAAAAATGTATCACCTAAAATGGCACAAGTCAAAATGTGACTCTTTTCCATAAATATAATAGAGCATTTCCCTAACACGCTATGAAAACCCACTGCACATTTAGGGTGATCTATATGAGATAATTTGGAAATCCCCTAATGGAAAAGTGACACAAGTGCTACCTGGGTGGTTATATTTATAATTACAGTTGTGACGATTTTTTTCAGGAAAATATGACCATTGATCGACATTTTGCTGTAATAAACAGAAATTTGAAAATTTTTGAGTTGTGACGTTTTTCTTGAACATGAGCGATATGAAGAATCTAGAGGACTGATTAGAAAATATTTATATCAAGGAATATTTCATGTAGAGATATGTTTGTTTTATGGAGGAATGTAGGATAAAATAAAGATACCACAGTAGGATGTAGGATACCACAGTAGACAGTGAAGGTTTTCTTTTCACCGTTATAACTCGAAAACGGCCGGACCGATTTTTACACCAAATATGTCGATTTTAAGGTACTTCTTTGTAGATTTACCAATACGTCCCTAGATTGCCTAGTATGGCATCAATTAAGTACAGTAAAGGGCTGAATGTTCGAAACAGTTATGGTGCTATCCGTGGGCAGTATTTCAAACTCGATTCATTTAGTTTTTAACTTAAAATATGGACGGGTAGGAATAATTTAAGATCAACCACTGATTGCAGCATTTATTTTTCTGTGAAAAGCCGAGACACTGTCGAATTAGATGAAAAAGGTATTTGCCAAATTATTGTAACTGGCATGATTGTAATTAAAAACACAAAGGCCGGCCTAAGGAAATAACTATAGCTCCTGCTGCCTAGTTAGATGGTACCACATAATGAGCTTATGATTGAACGTATAAGGTACGAAACTTAACCAAATGTAACTTTTATATAATACGAATAACCTAACAAAATCATCAAAACAACCAAAAAACCATGATAAAAGGAATCAAATTATAAATCAGCTGTAACAACGTATCCGTTTGTGAAGCTAATATGCTTGATTTAATAAAATTTTAAATTTAAACAAAAGATCATCCATTACATTAATATGGGGCATTTTAAAGCTTCAGCTCCACCAAAAACCTCTAAAAACCTCGAATTAAAAAAAAAAATCCGTTCTTGGTGAATGCCAACACTCTGTAAGGAACGTCCATGCAAATTTTCAAGGTTCTAGGTTAAGTCGTTTTGGCTGTACAATGATAGGTCAGTGGTATTTGACAAAAATATAGTATAGAAGATAGTATAAATATAACTTACAATCAGGGATTTGTATAAATTATAAATTTTTACATAAATAGATCAAAGTATCATATCATTTCAGCACATTCTGTTTGTGACTGAAAAATCAGTGTTCTTTTCTCTTTCATCTTACCGTGATTTAGTCTCAAGACGCAGCCACAAAAGGCAGTATGCTCTTCATGTTTAAATCTGCGTACGTCGAATTATACGAAACACCAAATCATCGGACAGGCATAGATGTAATAAAAAAAATTATTAGGAACGCCTCCAGGAAAAACGATAGGCCTAACTCCCGCTACCGAAATATAGATGGTGCCACTTTACTCTTTTATATAGTACATAATTATGCCTTGAAACAAATCAACAAAAATCAATGAAGCCATGATCAAAGAAATCAATTTATTATCATCTGTATCAACGTATACATTTCCGAAGCAAACTACCAGCTGATGGTTTTATGAACATTAAAAATGTAAACAAAAATCGTCCAACATACTTTTAAATGGGAAAATTTGAAAACTTCAGCCTCGCCAAAAACCCCTTTACACTACGAATTTTGTAAAATCCGTTCTTAGCGGATGCCTACGCCCTAAGAGGAACATCCATGCAAAATTTAAAGGTTCTAGGTCTAGTAGTTTGGGCTGTACGATGATTCCACTGAGTGGTATTTGACAAATATATAGTAGATTAGTCTTATAATTTAACCAGCAGTCAAATATGTTGTCAATTTATATATAACCTATCTAAATACAATATACGCTTGTTACCAAGATTTGTGCATATTTATTAACCTTTTTACGCTAAGAGATACAATGTATTAAATTCACAGTCAATTCAGCTGCTCATAGCCTACAATATTTTCCCTCAAGGGAATATTATTAATTTAAGTTAGTAAACCCCTTTTTTACTTTACAGACGACAATGTCTAAAAACTAGAAGGCGGCATTAGAACTGTCACTTTGTAGTGTTGGCCGGCTCGTCTGCAAGTTTGAGGTTAGGTTTAGGTTAGGATACAAATTGCAGTATTAATTTATGTGATGTCTCTATCTGTGTTTGTTGCACATATATTCAACAGGAAATTTTATTTTAACAACATGAACAACAAAGTTCAAGACATGTTTTAACCTGAAGACTTGTATTAGTGCTGATGATGCCCCTGAATAAACAGGCGCGAAACAAATTGATCGCTCAGAACATTGCCGGATTGCTAAAGACGGTGAGTTTTTACTTTATGGCTTAAGGGGGGGCTTAAAAAGTAAAACTTCTTACCTTTTACGCCTCTTCCTCCTCCTCCTCCTTTTCTCTTCGGAGGTCTCCCAACCTGCCCCTAAAACATATATTTTGGTTATTAACCGCTAAGAAACAGCAATTTTGAGTAAAATTTGTTATTGGAGTTAAGGACTTTATATTCTGCTGTGTGTCTATTTTGGTATTCATTTTTACTCTCACTTTCTCTACTAGTATAAAAAGTTTTATTTATCTTCGATGTAAAAATATGTCATATAGGTAATAATTTTATGGCAAAAACAATGGACTGGAAAGTTCAACATGAAGATTCTTCACTATGACCACGATAAATTATTTCTGCAGTTTTGTGAGTTAAATATGTACCACCCAAAATGTTACACCATATTCTAATGGACTGCATATTAAATTAGTAAGGAAATATTTTACAATATCAAATGTTTATTATCGCACAAGGGGCGTGAGAAATGAAAATGTACATGATGTTTATCAAATCATGGTATTTATCTAAATATATTTATTAGAGGTGTGCGGATAGTGAATTTTTGGATCGGATCGGATTCGGATCGGATAGCTTATGTTCGGATCGGTTTCGGATCGGATAATAGCAGGTTCGGATCGGATAGTACCGGATTCGGATATTTACGGCACGGCGTAATGAGCAGATTTAAGTTTTCTCATAATGAGCCTAAGGTAATTGCAAGGAACTACCATATTATCCTAATGTGTAAGGTAAGGTTTGCCTTGATAGCCCTGAGTTGTTGATTGTTCAGATATATATTGTTTTCAATGCAGGCCAAATAAATGTCAATTAAGTATGCAAAGGTACAACTACTTATCTGTTAATAATTTGGAAATTTATTGATTCCCCTCAAGCATAGTTAGTATTTAATTCAACAAGGTTATTAGGCCTAAATAAATTTCAGAATTAGGTTACTTAATAATTCATTATTCAATGCAATCTAAATTTGTTCATTTTTATGCCTCTGTATTTTTTGTTCTTTTCCTTTTCATAAATCAATAAATTATTTGATCAGTGACTAGGCCTAAGTGATAAGACAAAAAAGAATTAAATATGAAGCTTTATTCACCAATCTCTTCACATTTGAAGGAAGCTCTACATTTTTATTCATGCATTAATGCCTGACAACCAAAATTTTGATTCACTACAAAATAATACTAAAAAATAATAAGTCTAAACAGTAAACTTAACCTAAATTTCAAGATGAGTTTCAAATGTTGTAGGTTTCAGTATTAAAGCTTGGTCATTTAATTAGAACAAATAAAAGTCTATTTGTTTTATAAAATAAACAACAAACAAACTCACTAATTAATATCAAAGGCGTAGGTTGTCAATTCAGCATTTTACTGTTCTCTAAGAATGTCCATTTTAATCACGTATTGGAAATACGACTCGGCTTAATTCGTCAAAGATTAATGTTTCAACAAAATAAAAACTTAATTTTGATCATTCAACTTTGTATTTCTAGGTAGGTAATTGCTTAGTTGATAAATAAATTAATACAATTGAAAGAAAGACATTCTTGAGTTAATTCGGCTTTTAAGCAGACGACGACATTTAAACACGATGTGAGATGGAAAGACAAACAATGAAATGAACAGGTTCGCCAAATCTTGGCAGCCAAAAATTATTGTAGGCTTTTTATTTTTTTATCGTATCAACAGGCCACTTATAATATTTACGGCCTGAAATAGTCGTATGAAACATCAACACGACTATTTATTTATGGGATATTTCGTTTTGGCAATTGAAGACGACTGTGGGGACACTGTCGGTCATTGACGAACTCTGATTACGACCTTCTAATCGTAGAAAATGCCGCAACGGTTGCGCATGCGCAGTAGCGTCATTGTCATGTACCTGTTACATCCAAAGGAGCAGTTAAATTGGTCCGAAGTTCCAGTTACTTGCTAGTAATAGGTCACAGTTGACTGACGCCGCGATTCTGATTATTTCTGATTATGTTTAGAGTGCCGCAATTTCTTTCTTTCCTTTCCTAATCTCTTGCCTACCCATCTTGCGACACTTAAGTTAGAACGATTTGCTAAAAAAGTTTGTTTTGTTAAATTGTTAAGTTTATATCGTTGTTGTTGTTTTGTTATGGTTTTCTATCGAAATGGTGCTGTGTTTTGATTAGCTAGAGGAACTCAACACATTATTATTACTATTCTTACTAGTGTGTGAATAGTGTGAACTGTGTGTGTTTGATTAATTTTACAGTAATCTTGGTTTACCTTTAGATTAAAATAACATTGTATTTCAACACAGCCCATGATTGGATTACTGTATTAGGCCTAGACCAACTGGCTTTACACTGAGTTAGTTATGTAGGCTACTATTAAATATTTGTAGAAGTTTCCATTCCTTTAAAAAAATTTCTGTAATAATGAATTATTAAACAGGATGTTTTAAAATGATAACTAATAATCCAGAGTTTGAATATTAACATATAGTTTAATACAAAACTTCCGATAGTAAAAGTCTTTCTCCTTATACAGGAATCAGGGTAGGGAGAGATGAGATAGGGTCTTCCCTTCACCTTCAATCATTATACTTCAGTCTTCAGTCTACTAAGTTAGCTTTGCAATTGCATGGAACCGGAACGGAACGGAACAATTTGTTCTATTTGATCCAGATTCTCTACGGAACGGCATCGGCACGGACTAATAGAGTTCCGCCTAGTCGGTGGAACGGTTACGTCAAAAATAACGCTAACTGCTCCTCGGCATTTTCTACAATTAGAAGGTCGTCTCTGACTGGTCTTGATTGTGATTCTCTCTCGTACCAATCGATGTTTTATCGGTAACGGATACTGATCGAGATCACGACAGTGACAGAACTAATAAAGGATGTACTATTATTTGTTAACTTATTTAATGCTACGATACAAGAATTTATCTTAGGATGTTCGTTATCGCGTCGGGTATTGCGCAATACTCTGATCGTATACAACGATCTCGATTTTATCACGAGTCGCAATATCAGCAACCGAAATACATCGCTTGATGCATACCACTACATAATCGCATCGTGTTGAGGCGTTGTTCAAGCCGCAATCGCGAATCGTCGCATTTTAAAGTGTAATTTATCCTCTGCGATGCTTTCTCTCACCACTGTACTCTCGTTGGCAGTGACTAGTTTTGTTTGGAAGACTTTCCAAACTCTAAAATTTGATCCTTCTTAAAAATTTACCCAAAATATGCAGTCTATCCGATAGAGTCGGATATCTAGTCGGTCTTACCGGATAGATATAAAACCCTCGAATCGGATTCGGATATCCGATCCGATCCGAATTTTCGGATATCCGCACACCTCTAATATTTATTAACAAGCGGTTTTCTTTTCAAAGTCAAACTTCAATAACAACTGGACATATTTTAACATTTGAGGTGTTAAGTTAAAGGGAATTTTAAGTAGATTTGTCAATACATCTCAGATTTTTAAAATACTCCGGTTGCAGCAGACCTGCATACTCAGCGAATTTCAAATGCAAAGTACATATTTCAATCCAGTATAGCAAGATTTGACATGTTTTTAGCGAATTTCCCCCTATAGGGAAGTAGCTATTACTGTAGGCGGCATGGTAAGACTTAAGCACGGGACCGCCTTAACTTTTCATTTTGATACCCCCAGACCCCAAAAACACCGTGTGTTCATTTTCATATATATATGTATAGGGATATATATATATATATATAGAGCAAGAGCTAACGACCGCCAGACCTTCGTTATTTTTCAAAAGCTGAAAGTTTCTCTGAGCAATGTTTTGAATACAAATAACAAGAATCAGCAATTATGAATTTTGGTTAGTGGTTGCTTTGGCTGATATTCACAGATTCATATCATTGCAAGCCTGGAAATTACTCAAACAGCTGGTAACTTCCATTTAAAATGCAGGGAAGTGAACAGCTGTTTAAGTAATATTGAAGCTTGCAATGGTATGACGCAGAGAATATATAAAAGTATAAAAACTGAGCTTAAGTATAATGTTTGGTTTTTAAATGATTTTCACTTGTAAATGTTGGTAATTCTACTCTCTTTATGGTGACTTTGAAAGATATATTAGCAAATATACCTCAGATTTGCAGAGTTGTCTGGCGAGATGTTAAAACCATCGGAACTGTCTGGCTACCGAGGAAACATCTTATGATGTTCCCCATGTAACATAAAATTCAGGTTTTATACTATAACGTTACTAAAACTACCCTTAGTAAAGAGTTTCAAGAAGTCAGAAAAACAGGTTGTAACAGCGCTAAATGTCTGGCAGTGAATGACATTATTTGTAATATTATTCCGAAGAAGATAAGAAGAAAACTGAGCTAATTCGCTCACATTTCCTCTGAGTCACACCATTGCAAGCTTCAACATTACTAAAACAGCTGTTCACTTCCTGGTATTTTAAAGGAAGTTACCAGCTGTTTAAGTAATTTTGAAGCTTGCAATGATATGAATCTGCAAATATTAGCCAAAGCAACCACTAGTCAAACTTTATAGTTGCTGATTCTTGTTAAATTATTAATAATTTAGTCATTAAACAGCTCAGGGGCTAGGAACATGGATTTCAATGATTCTTGTTACCTGTCCTTGGAACATTGCTCAGTGAAACTTTCAGCTTTTAGTGAATTTCCCCTGTAGGGAAGTAGCTATTACCGTAGGCGGCACGGTGAGACTTAAGCCCGGGACCATGTTATTTTTTCATTTTGAGGTCCCTAGACCCCAAAAACACCGTTCGTTCATTTTCATACATATGTACTTGTCCGTAGGCGCAATAACTTTTGTAAAAAAGGTCCGATCTTGATGAAATTTGGAACAAACATGTAAAGCGTCATTTATGACTTCGAGTTCGAAAACCAGCAAGTTTGATTTACTCTAAGAAGGTTTTTTTCACAAAATAAAATTTATTTTCAAGATTTAACACCTTTTTACTAATAATTTTTAATTTAATTGTCAAAATTGAATTCAGCTTAAAAAAAAAACAAACAATTTAGCATTTTGAATTATTATTCTACGTCAATCTGTTGCTTAGATATTGGATAATATTGGATGTGCTAAACACAGTACGTTATCCAATATTGTTTCGAATTTTTCCCTCCAAAAAGTATAGTCACCCTGATTTGAGATGTTTTTAAAAAATACAATTCTGAACATATGATTAAATTTGCAGGTGTTGAATATTTTCTATGTGTTTATTTTGAATAGTTTGAGATCATTGATCAAGGTTTTGCAGAAAATATATACTACATCAAAAAATACAAATTATTTTTAAATTTAATAAAGAAAGTAAGAGCATTTGGAGGGGGGATGTCTTGGTCTAAACTGCCTGAAAATGTAGCATAATATATGGTATGTTTACAATTATGAGGATTGGTAATATGTTTTATTGAAATTCGCTGGAGATGTAGGTCTGTTGCAACAGGGATGTTTTAATTACTATAAAACTGACCATATGATTGAATTTAATTTTTTCATGAGATTAAATTATTTGTTTGTTTTGAGTGTTTTGAGTTCAATGGTTATATGTTTGTTGACATTTATATACTATAACAAGATTACAGTTATTAAAAATTAAAAGACTAAGAATTGTATAAAATTCAAAAGTGTATGTATTACTAATGAAAACCAATATGATCTCTTTGTTAATTTTCCTCATGTTTAAATCTCATGAATGATTAAAAATACGTTTTTAGTATATTATTTACTTAACGTATTCAAATGATACTTTCCTTCAAACAAGTTGAATGCTCACATGTACAAAATAAATCCTATGGAAATTCGCTGAGTATGCAGGTCTGCTGCGACGGGGGTAATATAAAATAACGAAGGTATGGCGGTCATAGACTCTTGGACTAATATATCAGTCCGCAGGCGCAATAACTTTTGTAAAAAAGATCCAATTGCGATGAAATTTGGTACATGCATCTAGAGTGACATTTATTACTTCGAGTAAGAAAACCAATGTGATAAGTTAACTCTAAGGACGGTTTTTTGACAAAATAAAATTTATTTTTAGGATTTAATATCTTTATATTAATTTTTTGTAAATTTAAGTGTCGAAATTGGATTCAGCTTAAAAAAATGAACAATTTAGCATGTTGAATTATTATTCTACGTCAATCCGTTGCTGAGATATTGAATGTGCTAAACACAGAACGTTGTCCAATATTATTTTTAATTTTACCCTCCAAAAAGTATGGTTACCATGATTTAAGAGATTAAAAAAAAAATGATTAAATTTTCAGGTGATGAATATTTTATATGTGTTTATTTTGAATAGTTAGAGTTCATTGATCAAGATTTTGCAGAAAGTATATACTATATCAAAAGTACAAATTATTTTAAATTTAATAAAGAAAATATGAGCACTTGGAGGGGGGGATGTCTTGGTCTAAACTGCCTGAATATGTAACATAATATATGGTATGTTTACAATGATGAGGATTGATAATATGTTCTATTGAAATTGGCTGGAGATGTAGGTCTGCTGCCATGGGGATACTGACCATACGATTGAATTTAATTTTTTCATGAGATTAAGGTATTTGTTTGTTTTGAGTGTTTTGAATACATTGATTATATGTTTTTTGACATTTATATACTTACTATAACAAGATTACAGCTCTTTGTTTGAAATTCATTGTTGGTGATGGTGATTTTATATTTTGATTAGGATTTTTGCGGACATTTGCCATCACTGATTAGTAAAAAACAAGTTTCACGACGTTTCGGGATCTGGAATCTGATCCCGTCTTCAGGTGGAAGAAAACCTAGAACATAACAAGATTAGTAACACAAGCCAGGAAAACCTGGACAAAAACACAGCTAAAACAGAGAACTGTAAAAGCAGTCACAAAAACACTGAGCTGAAAAGAAAAACAATAACACAAAATAACACAGGAATCACAAGTATCGAGAATCACCAGACAGGAGAGAGCACGTCCACACCCAATCAGAGCTGAGCTGAGACTGGTGGGAGGAAAGCAAATGGCGGCGGCGACGGAAATGGCGGCAGCCACAGCCAACCAAATCACGGCGCGCTACCGGTGGCGAAAACCTGAAACAGAGACATGTGATATGCAAATTCCGTGTGTCTGATTGTGTTTATTAGTTAATTTTCAACCTGATTTTGCCCCCGAAACGTCGTGAAACTTGTTTTTTACTAATCAGTGATGGCAAATGTCCGCAAAAATCCTAATCAAAAAATAGATTACAGCTATTAAAAATTAACAGACTAAGAATTATATAATTTACAAAAGTGTATGTATTACTAATGAAAACCAACGTGGTCTCCTTGTTAATTTTCCTCATGTTTAAAGATCATGAATGATTACATATAACTTTTTAGTATATTATTTACTTAACGTGTCCAAACAATACTTTCCTTCAAAGAAGTCGAATGCTCACATATGCAAAATAAATCCTATGGAAATTCGCTGAGTACGCAGGTCTGCTGTGACGGGGGTATTTAATATTTCATTGTTCGACAATTGATTTATACGAAGAAATAAATGATTATAAATTTTCAAAGCCATGTAGATTGGGCTAAGAGAATTCATTCCCATGTGGTGGGGTGGGTATCTAAAGAAACTGTTAGCACCCCTAGTGTCATAAGAATGATTACATTTAAATTTTTCAAAGATATTTGGATTTCTGATCAAAAATTTTACAAATTAAAAATTAAATGAGCAAGGAACAGTCGATATTAAATACAATTGAGGAGCCCTGTGAATCACCCCATAAAATTAATCCATATTTTAAGAAAGACTGAATGTATCCAAAATAAACAATTTTGCAAACAGCTAAAGAATTAGTTTTGACTAAAATGGAAAAAGTGTATGGACTGCCTGGGGCATGTCTGTTACCTGGTGAGTCTGTGTGTTGAAAACAGTCATCAAAACGGAGCTGAAACTAGCGTGTTTAAATAGCTCATTACAGGGAATAGGTGTAGGGCGTAGGGTCGACAGTGTTGTGATGTATAAGGGCCATCTAATCGACAATGAAGAAGAGGATCGGAGCGGGACAAGGTGGGCACAAGGTATGCAGGCCTTAAATACAATGTAGATTAAAAAAAATCGCCAACAAGTAATTTTACACGGAGCAGTGTCAGCAGGCTGGGAATTGGTCGGCCAAACTGCTTCAAAGAAGCATGCACGTGCATTGAGGGAATTGACCTTTGTTGTGGGATAATAAATTATTATAAATTATGAAATGTTGTCTTACAAAATACATCCTCTGTCATGTTGCTCAGGAACTAGTTGTTAGATGCTATGAATGTTGTTGGCCGAGGACTTGTTTTTTACACTCTATCTAACGTCGGTTATGAAGACTAGAAAACTAGCACTTTAGTTTTCCTGCCTTCACATTCAAAGTGGGATACTCTAACTAGAATGATAGACATTACAATAAACACATTTGTCAGCAGTTTAACCATGATGATAAAATATGGAATCTGTGCTTTTCAAAGCCCCTTTTACTTACAAATATTAATTAAGAGTTGAAAGATTGTGAATTATAAAGATATATTAAAAAATCCAGGTGTAAAAAACTGGAATCCATGTTTTTCAATTGGCAAGAAAAATAAATGAAGAATAGACTACATTATTATGTAAGGACAGCAGGCTTACCCGAATGAAACCTGACTTGATGGTTCAGGAAGTAACTTCCTGGTTAGTAAGTTACTTCCTAATTGAGAATGGAGTGAGTGGCACTGAAATATTCCACTGATGTTGTATTTATTTGTGTGCTCTCACCGTGAATATACTTCATTCGGGTAGGTCTGCTGTCCTTCTTAATCCTAATATCACCTCAACCCATGGCTCCACATTCGACTGCGGGCCCTGAAACCAGGATCAGCCTCGGGCCCCCCTATGTTTATATGCTATGCTATGTTTTTAAAAATTACTCGGTAACTTTTTATCCCTTAACAAATTTGACTCGAACTAATAATTGATAACAATGAATAATTAAAGCTATTAGTTCAATCTGAAAAATACAAAATTTATCGGCAAAATTATGAAAACATAAATTTAGATAAATTACTCATTAACAATAATCTACCTGCGGTCGAGGTACAGCGGGACCGACGGGGGGTAGCTGCGTTAGTGTGTTTGAGTGTGAAAGGGTCTACTAATCCCGTAGGTGCCATGACCGATTTACCCGGGGCGTTGTAAAGTGGGAGTGGGACATACAGGGTGATTGAAAAGTCTGGGTACGGCTTAATATTTTGAAAAATAATAAACGTAGACCTACAAAACTTGGAATCAAGTTATAAGGCATATAAATCTATCTTAACACATATCCAGTGATCCGCTACCTCCTCAGGGGGACGGCCCGCCAGGAGTCAGGAGAAAATCTTAAATGTAAGCATAGGTTGATATGCACATCAAATTAAAGGTCTATTTTTGTAGAATACAACGCCGCAAACCGCACTCAAAAAGGTTGACCCAGTACAAAATGGCAGCTGTTCAATGATTCAAATAAATACCAATTTCTTTGAATACAAACAATTTTTATCATTTTTTATATCATTTTAAAGAGCTTTTTAAGCAAAGAAGAATGCCGCAAACCGCATTCAAAAAGGACCATCCGTTAAAAAATTACGGTTGTTTAAAGATTTAATAAAAATTGTTTTTTTTATTAAATCTTTAAACAACCGTAATTTTTTAACGGATGGTCCTTTTTGAATGCGGTTTGCAGCATTCTTCTTTGCTTAAAAGCTCTTTAAAATGATATAAAAAATGATAAAAATTTAAAATGATAAAAATTGTTTGTATTCAAAGAAATTGGTATTTATTTGAATCTTTGAACAGCTGCCATTTTGTACTGGGTCAACCTTTTTGAGTGCGGTTTGAGGCGTTGTATTCTACAAAAATAGACCTTTAATTTGATGTGCATATCAACCTATGCTTACATTTAAGATTTTCTCCTGACTCCTGGCGGGCCGTCCCCCTGAGGAGGTAGCGGATCACTGGATATGTGTTAAGATAGATTTATATGCCTTATAACTTGATTCCAAGTTTTGTAGGTCTACGTTTATTATTTTTCAAAATATTAAGCCGTACCCAGACTTTTCAATCACCCTGTATAGTATTGTGTTAGTATATATACTTACAGGGCGACGCTCCATGGGCCGTGTGGCGAGGGATGGACGGCGGGCACGTTGACGGCGGGGTGGTGGCGGGGGGTCCCGGGGCCGGGGCCGGAGATGGTACCTTCTTGAAGGCTCCATCTGAGAAAGGCAAATCAAAATCAAATTGAATCAAATAGACCTTTTTCCTGGACATATACATAGTAAAATACAAGTAATAATGAAACAGTATAGAAAATAACTATACAAATCAAATACGATATAATACCAACAAGAAATATATGTATAGGCTAGGGTGTTTGATATATGTATACACAATTTAAATTTTAAACTGCAGTTTATATCCTTTATGAACTAAGCCATAAACAGTGTTAAAAGAAGGCAATTTTCATGGGATTTTTAATGGTATAAGGGAATAAATATTAGCTTGATGTGGACTTGAGTTTTTGGTATACGTTTCATAGGCTGATTAATTTTAATTAAAATCTGGCAAAGATGGTTCATATTTAATTTTGATGATCTTAATCATTCAATGACAGTTTTTGTAGTCAAATCGTTCATTCAAAAGTTCAAAAGGGATGTTCAAAAACTCTAAGTTAAAAAAAACTGCTAATTCCCAGTTTTTAACAGGATTAGAAATTATTGTTTTTTTTTTAAAGTAATTTTAAGTTTTAACAAATTTTTAGAAATTTGAAAAATGGGATTGGCTTAGGCCAGGGAGTTATTTAAAAGAGGCGTTGAAGTCTAGATGGAAACTTGTTACTGAATTCAATTATTAAATCAAGATTTTCACCTCCTGTGCAATTTACAGATATTAACTAATATACAGCCTAATAATTACAGATTGTTACAATGCAAGGGGCTAAATTAAAATTCAATAGGGGCTCGAGCTATTATTAGGGGTCTGAGCACACTATTGTGTACTAATATGTAAACTACAGTAATTTTCACTGATGCAGCTAATAAAAATAATAACTAACATCAAATCTAGTATTTACATTATTTTACTAAACTTTATACAAATGTATATATTTGAATTTTGACTATGGTCCGCTGTATAATATTTTTTAATAAATATAAAAGAAATTAAAACAGGGCTAGGCGTGGGCCCAGTTGCACCAGCCCCCCCGTGCAACAATGATCCTAGAACAATGATCTACCTCAACCCATAGTCGGGTCACAATTTTTGACACAATCAAAGAATAAAATATTTAAGATCGAGAAAAAAACACCCAAATTCAAAATTATTTTAAATTATTGAATTTCTGATTTGCTAACTTCACCCCAATAAACACCACCACCCGAGAAACTCCCTACCTCCTTCCCCTTGCCTTTGGCCAGGGGTGGCTCCACGGGCGGTTCCTCCCTCGGGGATGAGGCCGCCGCCCTCGCCCCTCCGCCCACCTGCCACAAACAACACGGACAAGTGTTAAAATCTTTATATATAATTACATTAGCTGTTAGAAATCAGGGTGGATTTTAAAGGTTCTGATGGCAGAGACTCTGGAAAAAATACTTGAATTCCTTGCAATACATCACAGAGGAGAATCAAACAGAGGTATCTTCTAATGTTGCGCTCAGCTAGTGTCGAGGACTTATAAATTCATGAATAGTTCACTATTAATGCCACGAGAGAGCAGCACCATCGCTGCCCTCTCCTAATTTAACTGTAGCTATTAACCGGACGTAACTAATAACTTAACTGAAGCTGGATTTAACTGTAACTAGCAAGCACTCAGGCACAACAGAAAACCCACTTAAAAGCGACCTCTGTTAGATTCTTCTCTGTGAATACACTTAAAAACAAAAAAAAAACCATAAAAACTTGTTTTAAAATTATTTGCAGGAGATACTAACATATTATTGTTGATGTTAAAGCCAGTTTACTGAGAAGGTAATTTGCACTATTACGAAAATGGATGATTCAGCCCCTTCAAGCCTCTTATAGGTAATAAATTATAGAAATAAAAATTTAAACGGCCGCCATTTTGAAATTTACTGTTCGATCATGCTGATAATTTTTTCATAACCTAACCTTGAATAGATACAGATACATACAGAGTTCCAAAAAAATCGACTAAAAATCCTCGGAGATAAAACATATTTTGTAAAAAATACAAAATGGCGGATATCTGGTAAACAAAGCTTTTTAGGAAAAAAAATTATGCTATGTTTTCTCTTTATTTTGACCCATATAACCTATTTTGACCCATATTCCTGGAGTTTGGCACTTTACTCATTATGGGACACCCTGTAAAATAAGTATTTTTTAATTGCTGTGTTATAGAACATAGATTGAGATAGAATGCAAAATTCATACCACCATTTAAAAATTAAATTATTGTGACAGGATATAATTATTGTACTGTAATAGATTTGTTATTTCGGTGTTCGTCATTAATTATGTTTTTGGTGGGATTCAGGTTTGTAGTTATAAGTAAACAATTGATTTAGCATATAATTATATGTTAAATTATATTAATTAATTAATTAAATTAATTAATATATTTAATTAATTAATCGATTAATTAAATTAAATTAAGCACTGACCACATTCTAGATGAGCTATCTGAACAAGACATAGCAAATGCTTATGGGTTCCAACTAGAGTATGGGCAAAAACCTTTGTCAGTTCTAGGTTTTGCAGATGATACTGTGATTTTTGCCAAGAACAAAGAATCAGCAGAAGCCCTACTCCATTCTGCAATAAATCGCTTAAAAGAAATAGGCCTAAAAATAAATTATGAAAAATCAAATGGAATAGTAATAAAAAATGGAAAACTAATATACACTGAAATGGAAAATGGAAATAATAAAATAAAGTCAATAACTAAAGAAGACGGCATCAAATATCTTGGAGTTAACATTTCCGATTCACTCATACTAAATTCCAATGAAATATTAGAGAAACTATTTCTAAACTTAGATCTCCTTTCTAAAAGTATGTTACTTAGCAGAAGTCAAAAACTTAACATAATTAATCAATACATCTCTCCAACTTTAATTTACCCTCTCCAAAACGCTCAGCTAAACAAAATTCCAAAAAAAGTTTCTCCAAGAAGGAGATAAGGTAATAAGATATACTATAAAAAAAATCATACAATTGCCAAGTGATATACCCAACAGCTTCCTATATGCAAACAAGAATTGAAAGGTTTAAGTATAATTAAGATGGAGTGGGAGGCCTATATTCAACAATTTAATAAGTTTATAACACTTGAAAATTCTAATTGTAAATATCTTAAAAATTCATTTGATAATGAAAAACAACACTGTTTAAAATGTCTAAATCATTCATTCAATGATTTTAATCAGATTTCCAAAGTCAAAATCAGTGGCAAAAAAATAAGATCCGTCCTAAAGGAAAAAGAATGTATTAAATGGAACAAATACCCTCAAAAAGGAAAGGGAGTTACACTTTTTAATGAAGTTAAATCAGCAAACTTCTGGTTATACAAAAAAGAAGGCCTGTCAGACTGTGAATGGCGAGACGCCCTTAAAATGATTTGCAACGTTGCTTCCGTCAGGACCATCCCCGGACGCGGGCCCAACACAACCCATTGCAGACACTGCAATGAGTATGAATCACTTGCTCATGTGTTGGGCTCATGTAAACGTGGGGATGTTCTCATAAACAAAAGACACAATGAAATTAGATTGATTCTAGCCACTGAACTCAGGAAAAGTGGTTTAGAAGTGTTTGAAGAAGTCCGCTGCACTTCAGACGTAGGAAGCACAAGAAGAGTTGATATTTTAGCGATTGACCAAATAAAAAAGGAGGGATGGATAATAGATCCAACAATACGGTTTGAAGATTCCTTAACCAAGATCAAGATGTCAATCGAGAGAAGAAGATGATATACGAACCGACAATTCCTTATTTAAAAAAAAATACAACATGAAAATTGCAAGTGTGATTGGATTACTATTTGGTGCAAGAGGAACACTCACAAAACAATATATTTCATTTAGAAAAAAAAATAAAAATTCAAAAATCAGTTGACAAAATTTTAGTACTCAATATTTAAAAAAAATTCTGTTTAAATAATAAATAATAAATAAAAATGCCTTTATTTACAAGCGTTCCTCAGTCACAGACTGCTTTTCAGGACAACTCAAGTCAAACATACAATAAACATAAAAAAACAAACAAACAAAAACTCATAAAATATCATTTAAATACATAACTTTCAATTTTTTTCTAAATACAGAAACAGAGCATGACTTGAGGGTCCCAGGGAGGTCATTAAAATACCTTGGGCCAAAATAAGAAACACTTTTACGTCCCAGCTCCAGTTTCACTCTGGGGAAGTGAAGCTTCCAGTCTCGGCTTGCGCGCTGGGAAACCTCCTCTCTGCCTTGCAGTTTCACACTCAGGTACTGGGGCTCTCTGAGTGTGAGGATTTTGTGGGTCATGCAGTTGGTCATCAGTCTGCATAAGTCACCCATACGGAGCATGTCAACAGCATCACGATACACCGACACATGGTCGTATCGCCTCAGAGAGAAAACAAAACGCACAGCCGTGTTCTGTAGTTTCTGGATTCTCTGAGCGTCATGCATCGTGATGCTGTTTCCATAGGCCGGGTAACAGTAGCAGAAGATTGAGAGGACCAAAGACTGCATGAGCTGAAGTTTCACTGATTCTGGCAATAAACCCCTGAACCTATACAGACCCCTCAGCCTGCCGATGGCACGCTGGATATTGTGAGTCACGTGGTCTGAAAAAGAGAGTTCACTGTCAAGGACGACTCCAAGAGTTTTGACTTTATCACAAATAGTCAAACTCTCACCGTCAAGGGCGACCTCTACACCACTCTCACTGAGGGCCTGTATGCGATCTTGTGGCGCTAAGTGTAGCACAGTGCACTTTCCTATGTTAAGCTTGAGGCCATTGTCCGTTGACCAGGTCAAAATACTTTCAAGATCAGTATTAACTTGGTGAATGGCATCCTGAATTAAATCAGGAACATAGGACAAATGGAGCTGACAATCGTCAGCGTACAAGTGCGGCATGCAGTTCTGAACACACGAAGGAAAGTCTGATGTGTACAGATTAAAAAGTATAGGACCCAAACAACTTCCCTGAGGTACACCTCTTCCCCTTGAAAGAGCAGTTGATATCTCACTCTTAAACCTTGTGACCTGCGTTCTTCCAGCCATGTATGATCTGACCCACTCAATTGCTCCCGCTCCAAAACCATAGTAATTCATTTTTGCCAATAGTAACTTGTGATTGATGGAGTCAAACGCCTGTGAGTAGTCTAACAGTACTAGCGTGCTCCATTTTCCTTTGTCTTTCGCATCAATCAGATCACTAAACAGATTCACCAGGGCAGTGCAAGTACTATGATTGGCTCTAAAACCAGATTGTGTTGTTGGCAAGACATTCTCACTCTTCATGTATTTATTTATTTGGCAAGCAACAATCTTCTCAAGTATCTTCGAAATAGCTGGTAATATTGAGATGGGTCTGAGATCTTGGACTCCTTTAGGGGCAGCTGTCTTCGGGAGCGGATGCAAAGTACTCATCTTCCAGTTATTTGGGAATATTCCATTATTCAATGATTGATTGATAAGATGGGTTATAGCTCCAAGCGCATATGGACTCACAGCCTTTATCATCTGAATAGAAATACTATCATTTCCGATCGCACTCGATTTGATTTCATTCATGGCCGACTTGACTTCCTTTTCTGTCACAGGTCTAAAATTCATACTATTCTCAAACTCCTTCTTTCTATTCTCGTTGTAATGGGCAATTGTAAGGACATTTGCCTCACAACCTCCTCCCATTTCAGCAAAAAACTTATTCATTTCCTATAAGCTTAGATCCGGCGAAATGCTTATATTTTTTTTATCTGGCACTATATCACACTTCTTTAGACATTTCCACATACTTTTTGTGTCCTTATTTGAAGTCACGGTATCTGTCAAATACTCTTTTTTTGCTCTCCAGATCAAAATATTTAGCTCATTTCTCATGTCTTTATATTTTTCCCAATCTTCACTGTCCCTGGATTTCCAATAGGCTTTCCTCAATTTATTCTTCAGCCTTATCTTTTTGTTGATCTCGGCATTTTTCCAAGGCGCCTTTTTTCGTGTCACTTTCTTCGTCACGATCGGTGCTTGTCTATTGAACACCGTCAGTATGTTTGATGTTATAAATTGCTCTATGTTATTAACATCATTCATTTGCAGAGCTTGATCCCAATTTATCTGAGCGATCGCTGCAACAGCTAAGTCGGTGTCAAATCTGGAGAAATCTCTATATCTTACCATCTTTGGCTTTCTTCTCTCATTTCGGCATACGATATCACAATGAACAAGCTTGTGGTCTGTTATCTTCACCCCTCTATGGTCCTTGATAGCCGATGTATCAATAACACCGATCCTCTTGACCTCAGCCGACCTGTCCACGATGATGTGGTCTAACAAGGTGGCTGAAGTTTCTGTTACCCTAGTTGGTTGTTCTATGACTTGTATTGTTGTTAGTTTCTTTCAAGAGCCGGTGTAAGAACTTAGTTTGGGTACCGGTTTTTGAGCGTAAATCTATATTGTTATCACCCAAGTACACAACATTATCTACTTGAACTGCCAAGTCAACAAAGAGTGAGTGAAATAAAGGCTTGAGGAGGGTGTACCTTAAATGAGGGGGTCTATAAACTACACATACGCCAAGCCTCTTTCCCTTTAAGTTCACCACAGCACAAAGGAAATCGATACTATGGTCAATTTTACCAGTGAGAGAGCACTGCTCATATGCAAGACCGTCTTTGATGTACAAAGCTACTCCACCACCGTCCGAAGCCGTATCGAATTGGGCCAGAGCAGCACATCGGTCTTTTCTCAGCATAGAGTAACCTGGTATATTATAGTTGTCAGAGGGAGTGCCAGACTGAAGCCACGTCTCACCAATAGCAAGAACATCAAAATCAAAGTCACGCACAAGAGAGGTCATTTCTTCAAACCCAGTATTGAGTGACCTCATGTTTAGGTGCGCAACTTTGAGATGCCTATTGCCCCCCATCTCACCTAGTTTCCCGAACGATCAGCTGCCCCCAATGATGTGTGCTCATGACACCCACCAAGAGAGACATCATCACGAACCGGATCCAAGGATGAGGAGGGATTTGGCAGATCGGAACTCTGGACACTTAGAGGCTGAGTGGGGGGAGCCAGAATCGCAGCAACCGTGTCCACTATCAAACGGTCCAGCCGGAACATTGCAGGCCGTTTGAAGTGAACGCCATCACGGACAAGGTCACGACGGCTAACACATGTGTTTGCCTCCACGAAAACAACTCCAAAATTATTTGCCATCAAATCAACTTGGTCGTTGAAATCGTGTAGTGCCTTGTATGAGAGGTCACGTCGAATCAGAACGCTGTTCAAAATTATTCTGGCGTCAGGAAAGCTGGTTCTTGCTGTGTGCAGTAGGTCAGCCATGCTGTCCAAGACCTGACGCTTTCCGTGACCACCATTGTACCCTGGACCTCCCCGGTACCCTCTCTTCAAATTGTTACATCCAACATGCATATAAATAACAGACAAACTTACACCTAAATAACCTAAAAGTACATTCTTAATATCTACAATCTTATGTCCAGGAAGGCACTCAACATAAGCCCCCCTCTCCCTACAGCCTTTGGTGGAGTGGCGCAAATGAGAGTCTCCTATGATGAGTACGTGCTCGAAGTCACTTTCTCGCAGCTTTGTCACATTTTGTTGGCTGTCTATGGGGTCACATTCAGTCAGCAAACTGGTGTGCGGATCATCAGTGACAGCCTGCTGAATAGAGGGCGGCTGAGCAGAGGGCAATGCAGGAACTGGTGTGGGTGCAGAAGACTGGCCACTGGTCGCCTCGATAGATCTTAACTCTGACAGCAGATCTTCTCCTGCCGACGATGTCCGTCTCTGCCTTGAGCGCGTCTCCGCTCGTCGCAGCTCACATCTGAGACACTTTAAGTCGGCTTCCAACACCTCCACTGTGGTAAGGAGGCGACATCGGTCAGCTTCCAGCTGTTCGATTCTCTCGTCAGTTTCAGCCCTCAATGTAGCCACATCTCTTGCATTAATTTTATCTACCCTTTCTCGAAGGCGAGTGTTATCCAGCTTTAAGCTCGTCAACTCATTGTTAAGTCGCCCTATATCATTGTCATATTGCTCTTCTAGCTCAGTACACAAGATCGATTTGTCCTTAAAACTTACATCAAGCTTACTGCAGCGACCTTCAGCAGTTCTAAGGTCATCATGAAGACTGTCAATTTGCTGCTCCTTCTCACTTTTTTCTCGGGATAGATCATTTAATTTTGACATAAGAGAAGTAACATGCGGTATAAGTTTGCTGACACAATCCTCTCCATATGTGACGATTATTGACTTAAGTTCATTGTGAAACATGGATACTAGTTCAATACTGTCACTCTCAAGAAAAAATAATCCCTCTATAGCAGTTAACACATCTTTATCATGTTTATATATTACAAAACCATCTTTAGGGAAAATCCATTGTAAACAATTTTCATTAAATAAAGTTTGAAACTATGACCATGCATACATTGTAAACACAATATAAAACTAACAACATACTAAAAAAACGATATCTTTTACACTGTGTCATCGGGCAAACCATGTATGCATGGTCAGTAACAGTTTCTGTTTTTTCTTGTGACTTAAAGGCAGTGAGTATTGATTGATCAAGGTATACTTTTGCCGGTTAAATGCAAGTCTCTCCTGACATCTATTGGCGGATAAAAGAGCTACTTCAAGTTTTTCGTTGTAAATGAATATTGTAAAAGTCCAAAAATCACCGTCTTGACAGTGTATTTCTCTTTTATTCCCGACTTGAGGTCCCTTTTCAAACTTCTCAATTTTTTGTTTTTTAAACAATAAAATTGTAAGTGTATCATGTCTGTTTTTATTTAGATTTAAAGATCTATTTTTCAGCTTTATTTTGATACCTAATTCATTTCTTAAATACTAATAATAAATATTCTGTGAATGTTTGAAGTTTCGGGCCTTGATTCCCTAAAATGCCCGTTTTAATTAGTTAAAATTAAAATGCCAATAACTCAAAGACAAAAAATCATAGCACTATAAATTATATGTCAAATTGTTTGTAATTTATTGCTGAATTTAAGGATGTTAAAAACTCAAAATTGAAAAATTCTGAGTAGAGGTCCCTTTTCACTTTCCGTATCACAAATATTGATTACCTATGCATTAGAAATTTCTTTTAAAGTCTCAAAGTCTTTTTTTGCCTACTGTCTAAATTTTTTTACATGTTTAGTTATGAAAAATAATAATCTTTCGGCTAAGATTCAAAGACATCTGAATTAGTTTAGAAAATTGAATCAATGGGCAAAACCACAACTTTTAGCAGACCAATGTGGTCAACAATATGGACAATTATTACTGTCACACCTTATAGCAAGTTATTTCCATCAGTGAATACCTTAGGTTCCGCTATCAGTGAATACCTTAGGTTGCTATTCACACCCATTTGTGAGTTGGTAATCCTACATTTGCCATTTATCAGCAATCAGCAAATACGCGGCTGATCACAAATTTTGCAAAGCTAGATTTGCCGTTTATTCGCGATCGACAAATATGTGCTATCGTTTTTCATGCCTGATCGCGAGTTTCGTAAAGCTGCATCGGCCATTCATCCGCGATTGACAGATACGCACTACAGTAGTTCGCGAATAGCAGAAACCTATTTTTGCCATTCATGCGCGACTGGCAAAAAGACGCAATGGCTTTTGCGGCCGATCAAGAGATTTACAAAGCCGCATTTGCCGTTTATTCACGATCGGCAAATATGCATGATAGTTTTTAACGGATGATCGAGAGTTTCACAAAGCTGGAGTTGCTATTTATTCGCGATCGGAAAATATGCGAGATCGTTTTTTGCAGCCGATCGCGAGGTTTGCGAAGCTACACCCGCTGTTTAGTTGCGATCGCTAAAACGATCCCGTCCCGAAAAATTTCCCGAAATTTCGGGACCCGACCATCCCTACTCAAAAACATACAATAAACAATGACTAATGGAAGGCATGGTGTACATGGTGTAATGGAATGGTGTTACAATATTCATGTTCAATATTTAAATCAAAAACATTAGCCATGCACCCATGAGTAGTAAAAGATACTTTAATACACAGAAAACCTAATACCTCTATAATGTTAGAAAAAAACCTTGAGCCAGTCAGTAAACTAGGTCTTATCTTTTAACGTTATTGCCGGAAGAGTATACAAGTTGTAATGAGCCTATCTTGCACAGGGGTAAGAGTTAGCTCATTAGGCTTAGCAATAAGACCAGTAGGTCTAGGCCTACCTAGGCCAAGCCTAAATTTCATCTAGCCTAAGTCCCATGCTGAGAAAAGTGTTGACAAGCATAAAAAACAGACGATTAAAAAAACAGTAACTGGAAGAGACTTTTTTGCTATTAACCAGCCGTCTTATCAATTGGAAAAAAGACTGGTGAGTCATCACCGGAAGGGGTGAGCACATGGTGTGCTGATAACCCCTCGTGGATCGACACTTGTGGCTGCGCTTCGGAAGTGACCGGTTCGTAATTCGAGTTCTGTTCTTGTGCGAATTCTTCCCCGGCCGCTTCTGATCGTGTGCTTTGGAGCTGATTTCGATCGACGTCTTCCAATACCTTTTGGTATTAAAGGTACGTCAGCGTAATTGTTAGATTTGTGCTTATTCGATCTGTAAAACTTTACTGAAAGTTGATCGTGTCGCAGGATAGGGTTCCGAGACATATCCTGCTCATCTCTTGGCTGTAACCAAGACCAGTTAAATTAATTATCTTGGTGCCAATTATTATTTGGTTTTCCTTTTGTGGTATTTTCCAAATTCTGTTTAAACCAATTTAGAGTAATTGGTGATTTTCATAATTGGTTTAATTCCTCGATATTCCTGCTGTTGAAACAGGCTTAGTCTTGTCCAAACCTGCTGTGCTACAGGAGTGTAAGGTTTGTCCTGCTCCTGTAATTTTTGGTCACTAGTGAAATAGTTTAATGTTGTTGCTTGATTAGGGTAAACATTAACTATGGGTAACTAGTGTTAACTCTGAACATCTCGCAGAGCTAGAGAAAACAGCAGAGGGCATTTTACTTAGCAGGTGTTTCCAAATTTAGTCTGTCCTAAGTTGAATGTCATCTAGGTTGAATATAACTGAACTCTCGTATTTGAATATCTGATAACTACTGTGATTTCGATCCTCGACCCTTGGAATTATCCCAGCGACCGAGCTGAGCGATTCCAAGGCCTCAGACAACCCGTGACGTGATTTCCTGCAGTTCGGTGTACTAGCGTAACCGATCATCTTTTCCCTTACCAGGAAATTTCCGTCACAAAGTATTGCATAGCACATGCCATATCGATGATTTACACTGATGTAAATTACAAATTTTTAAGAACAAAATTAACAAGGTTTAAAATAGTTTAAACAGGGTGTCTACCAGATTTCATATATGAAATTTCCGACTTTTTCCCGACTTTGCCCGACAATTAAAAAAAACTTCCTGACCATTGGAAACATGACCATTGCCTCCTATAACAAATACATGAGCACAATATTTGTAAATTAATATATTTTGACGGCTGCAATGCAAGCGAAAGATCGCCAAAAGATGAGCAAGATGACTGCGATAAGTCCAAAAGATTTGCCAGCCGTAATACGACCAAGATTTCGCGGAAAGAATGAGCAATTTTCCGGCCGTGATGTGACCTAGAGATTCTCCGGCCGTGGTATAAACAACCGAGATTTGACAGGCACGATGCTACAGAGAGATTTGCGGGCCGCAATACGACCGAATGATGTTACAGCTATGAAACGAGTAAGCGACACAATACCATCAAGAAACGATCGGCCACACGACGACCAAAAAACAAGCGAAAGATTTTCAGCTGCAATAAGACCCAAAGATATGGCATGATATAAATTACAGTATCTCTGGCCTCAAAAAAATTTAGTGATTTTCTTGTCGCAATACGAACCGGCCGCATAAAAGCGAAAGATGTTATGGCTGCGAAAAGAGCAACAGATTTGACGGCCGCGAAGAGAGCAAGATATTTGACGGCCCCAATGTGACCGAGAGGTTTGCTGGCCCCGAAACAACCGAGGGATTTGCCGGCCGGGTTATAGATTTTCTGGCCTTCATGTGGCCAATAGATGTGATAGCCACGAAAAGAACACACGATTTTAAGGTAGCAATAATAACGAGAAATGTGTCGGCCGCGTAAACAGTGAGAGACTTGTAGGCCGTGTAGAGAGCGAGAGACTTGTCAGCTGCATAAAGAGCGGGAGACTTATCGCCGCGTAGAGAGCGAGAGACTTGTCAGCTGCATAAAGAGCGGGAGACTTATCGGCCACGTAAAGAGCGAGAGCCTTGTAGGCCGCGCAAAGAGCGAGACTTGTCGGTCGCGTAAAGTGCGAGACTTGTCGGCCGTGAAACGAGCGAGCGATTTTACAGCTGTAATAGGACCGAGAAACTTGCGGCAGCGGTATAAACAATAGATTTTCTGGTCGTAATCTAGCTAAAAATTTGTCTGCCGTGATTCGTTCGAGAGATTTGCCGGCCGAGACGATGACAGAAACGAAGAAAACAGCTCTTTCATTTTATTTTATAGCCAAATTCGAATTTCCCGACCAAAAGTTGAAATTCATTACTTTTTTCCGATTATTCCCGACCTTACAAAACCCACGACATTTTCCAGAATTTTCCCGAATTCCCGACCCGTAGACACCCTGTATTTAGAGAAAAGGAAGTTACAATTTTACAAATCACTTTTAAACAAACTAAAAGATGATGCTCACCAAATATCTAGAAGACAAAACAGTCAAAGAACAATAACTTTGTTTTCATATTTGTAAACTAATATAACTAAGTCAAAGTCAAAGTCAAATAATCTTTATTTATACAATGTCCAACTGTACAAGAAATAGCGTCATGAATAGAACTAATAAATATTTACAAAAAAATAATTACTAAATACTAATTCTACTTACAAAGTTCATATATTGAGCTTTTTCTAGCAAGAATGCTTTTAACAACTTTTTAAATTTATCTAAATTCTCTGTTTCTTTTATTTCTTTTGGAACTGACCTAAGGACCAAGCATAAGAAGTATTTTTCATATAGCAATCTAATTTATGTTGAGGTAATCTTTTTTCCTTTTTATTCCTAGTGTTATACCGATTATTACCTTAATTTTCAATTAATTTTTGTTTGTTCCCTTTAACATACATAATACACTTGAAAACATCCATACTTATTTAATACGCTAAGGTTTTTTTAGTGATCATTGCTCCTCCTAAACTACTGGGCCGATTTTAATAATTAAGGTGTCATTTGAAAGAGTTTGGCGTGAAGTTTTGCAGGAAATAAAATTTATGAAGATTATATTAAAGCGAACGACCCTAGACGCCAATAAAATTTCATATTTGTCCATATGGGAATATAAATTTCAAACAAAGCAGCTGAGTGGAATAAACAAAGAATTTTAGCAAAGCCATGTGTTATTAATGGAATTGAAACCAATGAATATATATATATATATATATTAAAGCAAACCATTTATGAGTAGATTTAGAAAACCATTTCATTTCGACTCAAGATTGAGACAGGATATGTTTAGTTGTAGATACTGAATTACAGAAAGTTTTATTATAATAATATAAAACCTACGAAACAAAGTGTTATTTTTTTTAAAACATTAATTCTTCATTACCGGTACTGTACCTATTAAAAAAAAAACCTATTTAAAATCATGTGTGTTTCATAAACAAATATTCAGTTGATTTTTAACTATTTGTTTTGGTTTATTTCTTTTATTTTCATCCCAAGAATAATTATTTTAAGCAATAATTTATGTCTGACAAAGACACTTTGCGGAACTCGATTGAATATTACAATTTACTTAAAGGTGATGGTGAATGTTAATGTGAAGTGTTTGTGGATAATGATCTAAAAATTTAAATGTAAATTTTTCATGGAACTATTTTAATTATGTTCAATTGTGAAGTGCTGACCATGAATGATGTAAACATTAAATAATATAATCATTCTTAATATTTTACCAGATCTTTTTGCATTTAGTGATGTTCTGTGGTTGTAGTAATGATGCCCCATAACTTTTATCCTTAACTTAACCTAAATCACATTTTAATATGCAATGTTTAAGTTTATTGACTTATTTGTAATAACAATAATGCCACCAATTCGAAGAGGGCATTTACGCAGTAACATCATTAAAACGGTGCACGAACAAAGTCGTATTGATATGAACATTGACTCATATATGAGGTTGAGCCCTTTACTTTCGGGCCTGTTATGTAAACAAATGTGTTTCTTGCGAAGCAAAAATTTTTAAGACTGAAGCAAATGAAAACAATAACACTTCATATAAATTGAGCCGTCACAAATGGAAGGTGATTTTGTAAATTGAGAAGCACGCTTTCAGACAAACAAAACATCTCATAAAACATGCAACTTGGAAAATTTCAAATAATTCAATTCTGCATTTGTTAAGGTGAGCTTAGGGTCTCACCTCGATTAGTCTATTGGGTGGTCTATACAATTTTAGAAAGTTACCTTATTACCGGAAGAAAAGAAAACACTAATCCAAAGTATGCATCAATGTACAGCTTGACGTAAAAACTGCAACCAAACATAGACGGATGGAGATATGAAAGATAAACTATGAAATACATTTAATGTTGGAAACTGGACTTTATTCAAACGTTTACTTTTGTTTGTTTAGAACTTTAAAAAATGGCAGACATTTATATTTCAGTCATGAGAGAATTATGTCTGTGTGAATGTCTTTGAAAACAAAAATTTGGATAAGACGAAAAAATATTGCAATTTTTTTTATCTTTATTCAAGTCGGAGACTTGAAAAAGAGCCTTGAAAATGATAAATGATGATGAAAAAGATTCAAGGTTCAAGATTGTTTATTTCCATTAAGTTGACATAGAAAATTATTTACGATACAAAGAGGAAATTATTCCCCACAAGACCCAAGTCTGAGTGTGGGGAAGAGTTCTTAGGCACGAACAAATATTACTAGTCCTTCTTCCACTAGTTGGCAGCACAAATACATACAAAACTTATAAGAGAAACAAAATACCCATTAAAAACAAAAAATAAAAAATAGAAGAAATTATTACTTAAGAAATTATATAAAACAAAAGGAGAAAAAAATCAAATATCGTACAATTATTCAAAATCAAAACAAAAATATTTAATCAGAACACATCAGAATACCCGCAGACAACAAACACTAAGATGCATATGGCGAACGAATCAGCAGCTCTGCCATTCCCGGTCCAACACCGAGCAGCCACTTCTCAATCTCTCGCTTGTAAACAGACATGCTACCACCCTCTTTATTAATGATGTTGAATGGGAGATTTTTATACAACTGATGAGCCAAATAAAATGTATTGAACAGATCTGATTTGAATTTAGGTTTCGGAATTGAATAGCCAAAGTTTGTTTTATTTCTAGTTTGGTAGCCATGGGTAGTTGGGGTAAAGATTTTGCTTTTATTATCTTTAACATATACTAAGAGAGTTTTAAGATACAATTGCCTAATATTAAGAACTGAAAAATTTTCGAAAAGGAGATTTGTTGGATATCTTTGGCCTTTATTAAGAATTGCTTTTATCACAGACCGTTGGGTGACCGCCAAGGGCTCAAGAACCGAGGCAGAGGCACCACCCCAAACCAGCAATCCATACTGCAGCAGGGACTGACAGTAGGCATAATACACACTCTTGCAGCGATCCACGGCCAACACCTGACTTAGCTGCTTAAACGCATAAATCATTTTTCTCAATTTTTGCTTAATGTGATGAACATGTGACTCCCAAGTCAATTTGTGATCAAATATTACGCCTAGGTACTTGTATTGAGTCACCTGCTCAATCACACCACAGCCACAGGTGAAGGACCGCGGATCGCCACAAGAGTGCATTCGAAGCACCCTCTGACCTGGACCAGAATTGTTCTTGAAATATATAGGCAAGCATTTTGTTTTGTCTATGTTAACAGTGAGAATATTATAATCAAACCAGTTTCTTATCTTAGCCAGGTCAGAGGATGCCTGATCATAAGCCCCCTCCCAGTCCCTACCATAAGACACTAGAGCCGTGTCATCAGCAAAGAGGAAAAGATTTCCCTGAATATTCAATTTGGCTATATTATTTATGTAAATAAGGAAAAAAATGATGACTTAAAAATGATATTTTATGCACACATTCAATCACATATTGCGTATGTTATATGGAGGTACTTCGGACAAAAATCTAAAAAAATGTTGATTCTGCAAAAAAAAGATTAAGAACTATGTTAAAATTAAAAAATGATGAATCCGTCAAAAACCATTTTATTGGGCATACAATCTTAACCGTTTACACAGACGTTATCACAGACATTGCTGTCATTTTCCGTGCAATAGATGGACAACTTCAGGAAAAAGGAATTTGGTTGTTTTGCTCGATTTCGAGCAACGGGTTCACTAGTATAAACTGTAAACGGTTAAGATTGTATGCCCAATAAAATGGTTTTTGACGGATTCATCATTTTTTAATTTTAACATAGTTCTTAATGCTTTTTTTTGCAGAATCAAATTTTTTTTAGATTTTTGTCCAAAGTACCTCCATATAACATACGCAATATGTGATTGAATGTGTGCATAAAATATCATTTTTAAGTCATCATTTTTCATCATCATCATTTATCATTTTCAAGGCTCTTTTTCAAGTCTCCGACTTTGACCTCGGTATATTCCCCTCACCTCCTCCCTGGAGTACTTGTCTTCGCTAGGTACCTGCAATGCCTCTTTGAGCTGCAGGATGTCTAGTCGCGCAGCTCGTCCACCGCCTCGCAGTAGTGTTCCACACGCTTCACTACCACCATGCTGTCTTGCACGTACCACCGGCTGCACTCTGCAATCACGATCGTCAATAGTCAATAGTCAAAATATCTTTATTCATCTTATTTGTTCATCCAGGGTACATGAATGGCGTCATAAATAAATCTTAAAACTAGAAAGACGATAACGGAAAAACCATTCAGTGTTAAGTTTGAACATTAACAAAAAAATCATTCTATTTAATCTTTACTGTGAATATTCACTCAGAGAATATTTAGGATTTTTTATTAATAACTTTTTCAACTTTCCTTTGAATTTTCCTATGCTAACTTCGTTTTTTATCTCCATAGGCAAATTATTAAAAAACTTAGCTCCCATCTATGTAGTCTTTTTGGTAAAATATTCCAGCTTCTCTGTGACGACTTTCTCATAAAAGGAATAAAATTTATTTTCCTAACCACACGAGAAGTCGCCTCAGACCTATGCCAGCGGAATCGCTCAAGTCTGGCAGCTGGGTCTATTCCAGGGTTCTTTGACTGAATTTTGAAAAGGTACAGATTTCTACCAAACAAGAAATTATTTAAATTATTCAGGTGTGAACTCAGAGCCCGCCAACGCAACGCGTATATTACTGGTACGTGCAAGACAGCATGGTGGTGGTGAAGCGTGTGGAAGACTACTGCGAGGCGGTGGACGAGCTGCGCGACAAGCTGAGACTAGACATCCTGCAGCTCAAAGAGGCATTGCAGGTACCTAGCGAAGACAAGTACTCCAGGGAGGAGGTGAGGGGAATATACCGAATGGCTGTACCATCATCATCGTTCACACCTGATGGTAAAGCCAATTGGAAACTGACAAGTTTAATTTGCACAAAATAGTTTAGCAAACAACTTACCTATACCAAATAACGTACTCACGTTACCGGACACCACGGATCTCCCCTACACCACAGTTTTACCAACCACGGTTACTCGGGTACCAACGCCACAGGTCACCTGCACACGCAGGTCCTGTTCTGACACGTAGGTTCCCCACCCGCGTCTAAGTGGCAAAAGGAGTCGAATCACCCCGTGACAAACGCGACGGGGTTAATTAAATTCGACATGCGAAATGGCACCGATGATTCGTAGGAAACGCTACAAATCGAAATAAAACTCAAACGAGTAAAACGCCGATCACAGAGTTCTGAGCTGCCGGCTAGCACTGACTATGTTCGTCGCAATGGAATCGCACCGCGGACAAACTCTAGTGACCCGACCGCACAGTTCAAGAACTAGAAACAGAATAATCCACCCGCTAATCCTCCGGGTTCATCCCTCCAAAACTTCCCCTCCAAGGAAGGGACAAGGAGGGGATAAACAGCTGATCACCAGGGGCTGTGATCGTGACGTAGCACCACTGCCACTGTTAGCTGTCAATCCAGCATCTCGTCGTCTGTCACCTCAACAAACACGATTGGGATTATGTTGCTCAAAACAAACGCAACACCAACGATGTTTATTATGGCCGTAAAGGGGATTTTTACATTTAACAGACAAGTGTGGGGGCAATTATTCACAACAAGTGTCGCAAGTGTTTTAACTATAAAGTTTTATGAAATCAACTTCATGTCAACACTATGGGCTGTGACACCAGCGAGAGAGGTTAGCCTTGTGTTTGGTTTATGGGCTTTCAGCAATGGTTAGCAGTGCACCTAGTGTGATTTAGGTTATATTTCACTGCATTAACCATTATTCATGAGCTGCCCAACTATGTCAACCAACCAAAGGATGGGCTAGGCTTATGAAAAACAAAGGCCTAGGCTGGTGTTCAACCTAGTTAAACCTACACCAGGTAACTTTACCCTTTTTTATAGCTAGGCCTAAGCAACTAGCCTAAATTATTAGGTATTTCCATTGATTGTAAATTAAACTGGAGTGTTCATATTGAAAATATTTGTAAAAAAATTTCAAGAGTGAGTTATTTAGTATGGAAATTAAAAGATATTGTTTCTCAAACTTATCTAAGAACAGCTTATTTTGGACTTTTTCAGTCGCATGGGGGCATTCTCCTCACGTAAATGACATTTTGCTAATCCAAAAAAAGGTAGTTCAAAGGTAGTAAAAATTACGGTTGTTTAAAGATTTAATAAAAATTTTTTTTTTATTAAATCTTTAAACAACCGTAATTTTTTAACGGATGGTCCTTTTTGAATGCGGTTTGCGGCATTCTTCTTTGCTTAAAAGCTCTTTAAAATGATATAAAAAATGATAAAAATTTAAAATGATAAAAATTGTTTGTATTCAAAGAAATTGGTATTTATTTGAATCTTTGAACAGCTGCCATTTTGTACTGGGTCAACCTTTTTGAGTGCGGTTTGCGGCGTTGTATTCTACAAAAATAGACCTTTAATTTGATGTGCATATCAACCTATGCTTACATTTAAGATTTTCTCCTGACTCCTGGCGGGCCGTCCCCCTGAGGAGGTAGCGGATCACTGGATATGTGTTAAGATAGATTTATATGCCTTATAACTTGATTCCAAGTTTTGTAGGTCTACGTTTATTATTTTTCAAAATATTGAGCCGTACCCAGACTTTTCAATCACCCTGTATAGTATTGTGTTAGTATATATACTTACAGGGCGACGCTCCATGGGCCGAGTGGCGAGGGATGGACGGCGGGCACGTTGACGGCGGGGTGGTGGCGGGGGGTCCCGGGGCCGGGGCCGGAGATGGTACCTTCTTGAAGGCTCCATCTGAGAAAGGCAAATCAAAATCAAATTGAATCAAATAGACCTTTTTCCTGGACATATACATAGTAAAATACAAGTAATAATGAAACAGTATAGAAAATAACTATACAAATCAAATACGATATAATACCAACAAGAAATATATGTATAGGCTAGGGTGTTTGATATATGTATACACAATTTAAGTTTTAAACTGCAGTTTATATCCTTTATGAACTAAGCCATAAACAGTGTTAAAAGAAGGCAATTTTCATGGGATTTTTAATGGTATAAGGGAATAAATATTAGCTTGATGTGGACTTGAGTTTTTGGTATACGTTTCATAGGCTGATTAATTTTAATTAAAATCTGGCAAAGATGGTTCATATTTAATTTTGATGATCTTAATCATTCAATGACAGTTTTTGTAGTCAAATCGTTCATTCAAAAGTTCAAAAGGGATGTTCAAAAACTCTAAGTTAAAAAAACTGCTAATTCCCAGTTTTTAACAGGATTAGAAATTATTGTTTTTTTAAAAGTAATTTTAAGTTTTAACAAATTTTTAGAAATTTGAAAAATGGGATTGGCTTAGGCCAGGGAGTTATTTAAAAGAGGCGTTGAAGTCTAGATGGAAACTTGTTACTGAATTCAATTATTAAATCAAGATTTTCACCTCCTGTGCAATTTACAGATATTAACTAATATACAGCCTAATAATTACAGATTGTTACAATGCAAGGGGCTAAATTAAAATTCAATAGGGGCTCGAGCTATTATTAGGGGTCTGAGCACACTATTGTGTACTAATATGTAAACTACAGTAATTTTCACTGATGCAGCTAATAAAAATAATAACTAACATCAAATCTAGTATTTACATTATTTTACTAAACTTTATACAAATGTATATATTTGAATTTTGACTATGGTCTGCTGTATAATATTTTTTAATAAATATAAAAGAAATTAAAACAGGGCTAGGCGTGGGCCCAGTTGCACCAGCCCCCCCGTGCAACAATGATCCTAGAACAATGATCTACCTCAACCCATAGTCGGGTCACAATTTTTGACACAATCAAAGAATAAAATATTGAAGATCGAGAAAAAAACACCCAAATTCAAAATTATTTTAAATTATTGAATTTCTGATTTGCTAACTTCACCCCAATAAACACCACCACCCGAGAAACTCCCTACCTCCTTCCCCTTGCCTTTGGCCAGGGGTGGCTCCACGGGCGGTTCCTCCCTAGGGGATGAGGCCGCCGCCCTCGCCCCTCCGCCCACCTGCCACAAACAACACGGACAAGTGTTAAAATCTTTATATATAATTACATTAGCTGTTAGAAATCAGGGTGGATTTTAAAGGTTCTGATGCCAGAGACTCTGGAAAAAATACTGGAATTCCTTGCAATACATCACAGAGGAGAATCAAACAGAGGTATCTTCTAATGTTGCGCTCAGCTAGTGTCGAGGACTTATAAATTCATGAATAGTTCACTATTAATGCCACGAGAGAGCAGCACCATCGCTGTCCTCTCCTAATTTAACTGTAGCTATTAACCGGACGTAACTAATAACTTAACTGAAGCTGGATTTAACTGTAACTAGCAAGCACTCAGGCACAACAGAAAACCCACTTAAAAGCGACCTCTGTTAGATTCTTCTCTGTGAATACACTTAAAAACAAAAAAAACCATAAAAACTTGTTTTAAAATTATTTGCAGGAGATACTAACATATTATTGTTGATGTTAAAGCCAGTTTACTGAGAAGGTAATTTGCACTATTACGAAAATGGATGATTCAGCCCCTTCAAGCCTCTTATAGGTAATAAATTATAGAAATAAAAATTTAAACGGCCGCCATTTTGAACTTTACTGTTCGATCATGCTGATAATTTTTTCATAACCTAACCTTGAATAGATACAGATACATACAGAGTTCCAAAAAAATCGACTAAAAATCCTCGGAGATAAAACATATTTTGTAAAAAATACAAAATGGCGGATATCTGGTAAACGAAGCTTTTTAGGAAAAAAATTTATGCTATGTTTTCTCTTTATTTTGACCCATATAACCTATTTTGACCCATATTCCTGGAGTTTGGCACTTTACTCATTATGGGACACCCAGTAAAATAAGTATTTTTTAATTGCTGTGTTATAGAACATAGATTGAGATAGAATGCAAAATTCATACCACCATTTAAAAATTAAATTATTGTGACAGGATATAATTATTGTACTGTAATAGATTTGTTATTTCGGTGTTCGTCATTAATTATGTTTTTGGTGGGATTCAGGTTTGTAGTTATAAGTAAACAATTGATTTAGCATATAATTATATGTTAAATTATATTAATTAATTAATTAAATTAATTAATATATTTAATTAATTAATCGATTAATTAAATTAAATTAAGCACTGACCACATTCTAGATGAGCTATCTGAACAAGACATAGCAAATGCTTATGGGTTCCAACTAGAGTATGGGCAAAAACCTTTGTCAGTTCTAGGTTTTGCAGATGATACTGTGATTTTTGCCAAGAACAAAGAATCAGCAGAAGCCCTACTCCATTCTGCAATAAATCGCTTAAAAGAAATAGGCCTAAAAATAAATTATGAAAAATCAAATGGAATAGTAATAAAAAATGGAAAACTAATATACACTGAAATGGAAAATGGAAATAATAAAATAAAGTCAATAACTAAAGAAGACGGCATCAAATATCTTGGAGTTAACATTTCCGATTCACTCATACTAAATTCCAATGAAATATTAGAGAAACTATTTCTAAACTTAGATCTCCTTTCTAAAAGTATGTTACTTAGCAGAAGTCAAAAACTTAACATAATTAATCAATACATCTCTCCAACTTTAATTTACCCTCTCCAAAACGCTCAGCTAAACAAAATTCCAAAAAAAGTTTCTCCAAGAAGGAGATAAGGTAATAAGATATACTATAAAAAAAATCATACAATTGCCAAGTGATATACCCAACAGCTTCCTATATGCAAACAAGAATTGAAAGGTTTAAGTATAATTAAGATGGAGTGGGAGGCCTATATTCAACAATTTAATAAGTTTATAACACTTGAAAATTCTAATTGTAAATATCTTAAAAATTCATTTGATAATGAAAAACAACACTGTTTAAAATGTCTAAATCATTCATTCAATGATTTTAATCAGATTTCCAAAGACAAAATCAGTGGCAAAAAAATAAGATCCGTCCTAAAGGAAAAAGAATGTATTAAATGGAACAAATACCCTCAAAAAGGAAAGGGAGTTACACTTTTTAATGAAGTTAAATCAGCAAACTTCTGGTTATACAAAAAAGAAGGCCTGTCAGACTGTGAATGGCGAGACGCCCTTAAAATGATTTGCAACGTTGCTTCCGTCAGGACCATCCCCGGACGCGGGCCCAACACAACCCATTGCAGACACTGCAATGAGTATGAATCACTTGCTCATGTGTTGGGCTCATGTAAACGTGGGGATGTTCTCATAAACAAAAGACACAATGAAATTAGATTGATTCTAGCCACTGAACTCAGGAAAAGTGGTTTAGAAGTGTTCGAAGAAGTCCGCTGCACTTCAGACGTAGGAAGCACAAGAAGAGTTGATATTTTAGCGATTGACCAAATAAAAAAGGAGGGATGGAAAATAGATCCAACAATACGGTTTGAAGATTCCTTAACCAAGATCAAGATGTCAATCGAGAGAAGAAGATGATATACGAACCGACAATTCCTTATTTAAAAAAAAATACAACATGAAAATTGCAAGTGTGATTGGATTACTATTTGGTGCAAGAGGAACACTCATAAAACAATATATTTCATTTAGAAAAAAAAATAAAAATTCAAAAATCAGTTGACAAAATTTTATTACTCAATATTTAAAAAAATTCTGTTTAAATAATAAATAATAAATAAAAATGCCTTTATTTACAAGCGTTCCTCAGTCACAGACTGCTTTTCAGGACAACTCAAGTCAAACATACAATAAACATAAAAAAACAAACAAACAAAAACTCATAAAATATAATTTAAATACATAACTTTCAATTTTTTTCTAAATACAGAAACAGAACATGACTTGAGGGTCCCAGGGAGGTCATTAAAATACCTTGGGCCAAAATAAGAAAAACTTTTACGTCCCAGCTCCAGTTTCACTCTGGGGAAGTGAAGCTTCCAGTCTCGGCTTGCGCGCTGGGAAACCTCCTCTCTGCCTTGCAGTTTCACACTCAGGTACAGGGGCTCTCTGAGTGTGAGGATTTTGTGGGTCATGCAGTTGGTCATCAGTCTGCATAAGTCACCCATACGGAGCATGTCAACAGCATCACGATACACCGACACATGGTCGTATCGCCTCAGAGAGAAAACAAAACGCACAGCCGTGTTCTGTAGTTTCTGGATTCTCTGAGCGTCATGCATCGTGATGCTGTTTCCATAGGCCGGGTAACAGTAGCAGAAGATTGAGAGGACCAAAGACTGCATGAGCTGAAGTTTCACTGATTCTGGCAATAAACCCCTGAACCTATACAGACCCCTCAGCCTGCCGATGGCACGCTGGATATTGTGAGTCACGTGGTCTGAAAAAGAGAGTTCACTGTCAAGGACGACTCCAAGAGTTTTGACTTTATCACAAATAGTCAAACTCTCACCGTCAAGGGCGACCTCTACACCACTCTCACTGAGGGCCTGTATGCGATCTTGTGGCGCTAAGTGTAGCACAGTGCACTTTCCTATGTTAAGCTTGAGGCCATTGTCCGTTGACCAGGTCAAAATACTTTCAAGATCAGTATTAACTTGGTGAATGGCATCCTGAATTAAATCAGGAACATAGGACAAATGGAGCTGACAATCGTCAGCGTACAAGTGCGGCATGCAGTTCTGAACACACGAAGGAAAGTCTGATGTGTACAGATTAAAAAGTATAGGACCCAAACAACTTCCCTGAGGTACACCTCTTCCCCTTGAAAGAGCAGTTGATATCTCACTCTTAAACCTTGTGACCTGCGTTCTTCCAGCCATGTATGATCTGACCCACTCAATTGCTCCCGCTCCAAAACCATAGTAATTCATTTTTGCCAATAGTAACTTGTGATTGATGGAGTCAAACGCCTGTGAGTAGTCTAACAGTACTAGCGTGCTCCATTTTCCTTTGTCTTTCGCATCAATCAGATCACTAAACAGATTCACCAGGGCAGTGCAAGTACTATGATTGGCTCTAAAACCAGATTGTGTTGTTGGCAAGACATTCTCACTCTTCATGTATTTATTTATTTGGCAAGCAACAATCTTCTCAAGTATCTTCGAAATAGCTGGTAATATTGAGATGGGTCTGAGATCTTGGACTCCTTTAGGGGCAGCTGTCTTCGGGAGCGGATGCAAAGTACTCATCTTCCAGTTATTTGGGAATATTCCATTATTCAATGATTGATTGATAAGATGGGTTATAGCTCCAAGCGCATATGGACTCACAGCCTTTATCATCTGAATAGAAATACTATCATTTCCGATCGCACTCGATTTGATTTCATTCATGGCCGACTTGACTTCCTTTTCTGTCACAGGTCTAAAATTCATACTATTCTCAAACTCCTTCTTTCTATTCTCGTTGTAATGGGCAATTGTAAGGACATTTGCCTCACAACCTCCTCCCATTTCAGCAAAAAACTTATTCATTTCCTATAAGCTTAGATCCGGCGAAATGCTTATATTTTTTTTATCTGGCACTATATCACACTTCTTTAGACATTTCCACATACTTTTTGTGTCCTTATTTGAAGTCACGGTATCTGTCAAATACTCTTTTTTTGCTCTCCAGATCAAAATATTTAGCTCATTTCTCATGTCTTTATATTTTTCCCAATCTTCACTGTCCCTGGATTTCCAATAGGCTTTCCTCAATTTATTCTTCAGCCTTATCTTTTCGTTGATCTCGGCATTTTTCCAAGGCGCCTTTTTTCGTGTCACTTTCTTCGTCACGATCGGTGCTTGTCTATTGAACACCGTCAGTATGTTTGATGTTACAAATTGCTCTATGTTATTAACATCATTCATTTGCAGAGCTTGATCCCAATTTATCTGAGCGATCGCTGCAACAGCTAAGTCGGTGTCAAATCTGGAGAAATCTCTATATCTTACCATCTTTGGCTTTCTTCTCTCATTTCGGCATACGATATCACAATGAACAAGCTTGTGGTCTGTTATCTTCACCCCTCTATGGTCCTTGATAGCCGATGTATCAATAACACCGATCCTCTTGACCTCAGCCGACCTGTCCACGATGATGTGGTCTAACAAGGTGGCTGAAGTTTCTGTTACCCTAGTTGGTTGTTCTATGACTTGTATTGTTGTTAGTTTCTTTCAAGAGCCGGTGTAAGAACTTAGTTTGGGTACCGGTTTTTGAGCGTAAATCTATATTGTTATCACCCAAGTACACAACATTATCTACTTGAACTGCCAAGTCAACAAAGAGTGAGTGAAATAAAGGCTTGAGGAGGGTGTACCTTAAATGAGGGGGTCTATAAACTACACATACGCCAAGCCTCTTTCCCTTTAAGTTCACCACAGCACAAAGGAAATCGATACTATGGTCAATTTTACCAGTGAGAGAGCACTGCTCATATGCAAGACCGTCTTTGATGTACAAAGCTACTCCACCACCGTCCGAAGCCGTATCGAATTGGGCCAGAGCAGCACATCGGTCTTTTCTCAGCATAGAGTAACCTGGTATATTTATAGTTGTCAGAGGGAGTGCCAGACTGAAGCCACGTCTCACCAATAGCAAGAACATCAAAATCAAAGTCACGCACAAGAGAGGTCACTTCTTCAAACCCAGTATTGAGTGACCTCATGTTTAGGTGCGCAACTTTGAGATGCCTATTGCCCCCCATCTCACCTAGTTTCCCGAACGATCAGCTGCCCCCAATGATGTGTGCTCATGACACCCACCAAGAGAGACATCATCACGAACCGGATCCAAGGATGAGGAGGGATTTGGCAGATCGGAACTCTGGACACTTAGAGGCTGAGTGGGGGGAGCCAGAATCGCAGCAACCGTGTCCACTATCAAACGGTCCAGCCGGAACATTGCAGGCCGTTTGAAGTGAACGCCATCACGGACAAGGTCACGACGGCTAACACATGTGTTTGCCTCCACGAAAACAACTCCAAAATTATTTGCCATCAAATCAACTTGGTCGTTTAAATCGTGTAGTGCCTTGTATGAGAGGTCACGTCGAATCAGAACGCTGTTCAAAATTATTCTGGCGTCAGGAAAGCTGGTTCTTGCTGTGTGCAGTAGGTCAGCCATGCTGTCCAAGACCTGACGCTTTCCGTGACTACCATTGTACCCTGGACCTCCCCGGTACCCTCTCTTCAAATTGTTACATCCAACATGCATATAAATAACAGACAAACTTACACCTAAATAACCTAAAAGTACATTCTTAATATCTACAATCTTATGTCCAGGAAGGCACTCAACATAAGCCCCCCTCTCCCTACAGCCTTTGGTGGAGTGGCGCAAATGAGAGTCTCCTATGATGAGTACGTGCTCGAAGTCACTTTCTCGCAGCTTTGTCACATTTTGTTGGCTGTCTATGGGGTCACATTCAGTCAGCAAACTGGTGTGCGGATCATCAGTGACAGCCTGCTGAATAGAGGGCGGCTGAGCAGAGGGCAATGCAGGAACTGGTGTGGGTGCAGAAGACTGGCCACTGGTCGCCTCGATAGATCTTAACTCTGACAGCAGATCTTCTCCTGCCGACGATGTCCGTCTCTGCCTTGAGCGCGTCTCCGCTCGTCGCAGCTCACATCTGAGACACTTTAAGTCGGCTTCCAACACCTCCACTGTGGTAAGGAGGCGACGTCGGTCAGCTTCCAGCTGTTCGATTCTCTCGTCAGTTTCAGCCCTCAATGTAGCCACATCTCTTGCATTAATTTTATCTACCCTTTCTCGAAGGCGAGTGTTATCCAGCTTTAAGCTCGTCAACTCATTGTTAAGTCGCCCTATATCATTGTCATATTGCTCTTCTAGCTCAGTACACAAGATCGATTTGTCCTTAAAACTTACATCAAGCTTACTGCAGCGACCTTCAGCAGTTCTAAGGTCATCATGAAGACTGTCAATTTGCTGCTCCTTCTCACTTTTTTCTCGGGATAGATCATTTAATTTTGACATAAGAGAAGTAACATGCGGTATAAGTTTGCTGACACAATCCTCTCCATATGTGACGATTATTGACTTAAGTTCATTGTGAAACATGGATACTAGTTCAATACTGTCAGTCTCAAGAAAAAATAATCCCTCTATAGCAGTTAACACATCTTTATCATGTTTATATATTACAAAACCATCTTTAGGGAAAATCCATTGTAAACAATTTTCATTAAATAAAGTTTGAAACTATGACCATGCATACATTGTAAACACAATATAAAACTAACAACATACTAAAAAAACGATATCTTTTACACTGTGTCATCGGGCAAACCATGTATGCATGGTCAGTAACAGTTTCTGTTTTTTCTTGTGACTTAAAGGCAGTGAGTATTGATTGATCAAGGTATACTTTTGCCGGTTAAATGCAAGTCTCTCCTGACATCTATTGGCGGATAAAAGAGCTACTTCAAGTTTTTCGTTGTAAATGAATATTGTAAAAGTCCAAAAATCACCGTCTTGACAGTGTATTTCTCTTTTATTCCCGACTTGAGGTCCCTTTTCAAACTTCTCACTTTTTTGTTTTTTAAACAATAAAATTGTAAGTGTATCATGTCTGTTTTTATTTAGATTTAAAGATCTATTTTTCAGCTTTATTTTGATACCTAATTCATTTCTTAAATACTAATAATAAATATTCTGTGAATGTTTGAAGTTTCGGGCCTTGATTCCCTAAAATGCCCGTTTTAATTAGTTAAAATTAAAATGCCAATAACTCAAAGACAAAAAATCATAGCACTATAAATTATATGTCAAATTGTTTGTAATTTATTGCTGAATTTAAGGATGTTAAAAACTCAAAATTGGAAAATTCTGAGTAGAGGTCCCTTTTCACTTTCCGTATCACAAATATTGATTACCTATGCATTAGAAATTTCTTTTAAAGTCTCAAAGTCTTTTTTTGCCTACTGTCTAAATTTTTTTACATGTTTAGTTATGAAAAATAATAATCTTTCGGCTAAGATTCAAAGACATCTGAATTAGTTTAGAAAATTGAATCAATGGGCAAAACCACAACTTTTAGCAGACCAATGTGGTCAACAATATGGACAATTATTACTGTCACACCTTATAGCAAGTTATTTCCATCAGTGAATACCTTAGGTTCCGCTATCAGTGAATACCTTAGGTTGCTATTCACACCCATTTGTGAGTTGGTAATCCTACATTTGCCGTTTATCAGCAATCAGCAAATACGCGGCTGATCACAAATTTTGCAAAGCTAGATTTGCCGTTTATTCGCGATCGACAAATATGTGCTATCGTTTTTCATGCTGATCGCGAGTTTCGTAAAGCTGCATCGGCCATTCATCCGCGATTGACAGATACGCACTACAGTAGTTCGCGAATAGCAGAAACCTATTTTTGCCATTCATGCGCGACTGGCAAAAAGACGCAATGGCTTTTGCGGCCGATCAAGAGATTTACAAAGCCGCATTTGCCGTTTATTCACGATCGGCAAATACGCATGATAGTTTTTAACGGATGATCGAGAGTTTCACAAAGCTGGAGTTGCTATTTATTCGCGATCGGAAAATATGCGAGATCGTTTTTTGCAGCCGATCGCGAGGTTTGCGAAGCTACACCCGCTGTTTAGTTGCGATCGCTAAAACGATCCCGTCCCGAAAAATTTCCCGAAATTTCGGGACCCGACCATCCCTACTCAAAAACATACAATAAACAATGACTAATGGAAGGCATGGTGTACATGGTGTAATGGAATGGTGTTACAATATTCATGTTCAATATTTAAATCAAAAACATTAGCCATGCACCCATGAGTAGTAAAATATACTTTAATACACAGAAAACCTAATACCTCTATAATATTAGAAAAAAACCTTGAGCCAGTCAGTAAACTAGGTCTTATCTTTTAACGTTATTGCCGGAAGAGTATACAAGTTGTAATGAGCCTATCTTGCACAGGGGTAAGAGTTAGCTCATTAGGCTTAGCAATAAGACCAGTAGGTCTAGGCCTACCTAGGCCAAGCCTAAATTTCATCTAGCCTAAGTCCCATGCTGAGAAAAGTGTTGACAAGCATAAAAAACAGACGATTAAAAAAACAGTAACTGGAAGAGACTTTTTTGCTATTAACCAGCCGTCTTATCAATTGGAAAAAAGACTGGTGAGTCATCACCGGAAGGGGTGAGCACATGGTGTGCTGATAACCCCTCGTGGATCGACACTTGTGGCTGCGCTTCGGAAGTGACCGGTTCGTAATTCGAGTTCTGTTCTTGTGCGAATTCTTCCCCGGCCGCTTCTGATCGTGTGCTTTGGAGCTGATTTCGATCGACGTCTTCCAATACCTTTTGGTATTAAAGGTACGTCAGCGTAATTGTTAGATTTGTGCTTATTCGATCTGTAAAACTTTACTGAAAGTTGATCGTGTCGCAGGATAGGGTTCCGAGACATATCCTGCTCATCTCTTGGCTGTAACCAAGACCAGTTAAATTAATTATCTTGGTGCCAATTATTATTTGGTTTTCCTTTTGTGGTATTTTCCAAATTCTGTTTAAACCAATTTAGAGTAATTGGTGATTTTCATAATTGGTTTAATTCCTTGATATTCCTGCTGTTGAAACAGGCTTAGTCTTGTCCAAACCTGCTGTGCTACAGGAGTGTAAGGTTTGTCCTGCTCCTGTAATTTTTGGTCACTAGTGAAATAGTTTAATGTTGTTGCTTGATTAGGGTAAACATTAACTATGGGTAACTAGTGTTAACTCTGAACATCTCGCAGAGCTAGAGAAAACAGCAGAGGGCATTTTACTTAGCAGGTGTTTCCAAATTTAGTCTGTCCTAAGTTGAATGTCATCTAGGTTGAATATAACTGAACTCTCATATTTGAATATCTGATAACTACTGTGATTTCGATCCTCGACCCCTGGAATTATCCCAGCGACCGAGCTGAGCGATTCCAAGGCCTCAGACAACCCGTGAGGTGATTTCCTGCAGTTCGGTGTACTAGCGTAACCGATCATCTTTTCTCTTACCAGGAAATTTCCGTCACAAAGTATTGCATAGCACATGCCATATCGATGATTTACACTGATGTAAATTACAAATTTTTAAGAACAAAATTAACAAGGTTTAAAATAGTTTAAACAGGGTGTCTACCAGATTTCATATATGAAATTTCCGACTTTTTCCCGACTTTGCCCGACAATTAAAAAAAAATTCCTGACCATTGGAAACATGACCATTGCCTCCTATAACAAATACATGAGCACAATATTTGTAAATTAATATATTTTGACGGCTGCAATGCAAGCGAAAGATCGCCAAAAGATGAGCAAGATGACTGCAATAAGTCCAAAAGATTTGCCAGCCGTAATACGACCAAGATTTCTAGCTGCGGAAAGAATGAGCAATTTTCCGGCCGTGATGTGACCAAGAGATTCTCCGGCCGTGGTATAAACAACCGAGATTTGACAGGCACGATGCTACAGAGAGATTTGCGGGCCGCAATACGACCGAATGATGTTACAGCTATGAAACGAGTAAGCGACACAATACCATCAAGAAACGATCGGCCACACGACGACCAAAAAACAAGCGAAAGATTTTCAGCTGCAATAAGACCCAAAGATATGGCATGATATAAATTACAGTATCTCTGGCCTCAAAAAAATTTAGTGATTTTCTTGTCGCAATACGAACCGGCCGCATAAAAGCGAAAGATGTTATGGCCGCGAAAAGAGCAACAGATTTGACGGCCGCGAAGAGAGCAAGATATTTGACGGCCCCAATGTGACCGAGAGGTTTGCTGGCCCCGAAACAACCGAGGGATTTGCCGGCAGGGTTATAGATTTTCTGGCCTTCATGTGGCCAATAGATGTGATAGCCACGAAAAGAACACACGATTTTAAGGTAGCAATAATAACGAGAAATGTGTCGGCCGCGTAAACAGTGAGAGACTTGTAGGCCGTGTAGAGAGCGAGAGACTTGTCAGCTGCATAAAGAGCGGGAGACTTATCGCCGCGTAGAGAGCGAGAGACTTGTCAGCTGCATAAAGAGCGGGAGACTTATCGGCCGCGTAAAGAGCGAGAGCCTTGTAGGCCGCGCAAAGAGCGAGACTTGTCGGTCGCGTAAAGTGCGAGACTTGTCGGCCGTGAAACGAGCGAGCGATTTTACAGCTGTAATAGGACCGAGAAACTTGCGGCAGCGGTATAAACAATAGATTTTCTGGTCGTAATCTAGCTAAAAATTTGTCTGCCGTGATTCGTTCGAGAGATTTGCCGGCCGAGACGATGACAGAAACGAAGAAAACAGCTCTTTCATTTTATTTTATAGCCAAATTCGAATTTCCCGACCAAAAGTTGAAATTCATTACTTTTTTCCGATTATTCCCGACCTTACAAAACCCACGACATTTTCCAGAATTTTCCCGAATTCCCGACCCGTAGACACCCTGTATTTAGAGAAAAGGAAGTTACAATTTTACAAATTACTTTTAAACAAACTAAAAGATGATGCTCACCAAATATCTAGAAGACAAAACAGTCAAAGAACAATAACTTTGTTTTCATATTTGTAAACTAATATAACTAAGTCAAAGTCAAAGTCAAATAATCTTTATTTATACAATGTCCAACTGTACAAGAAATAGCGTCATGAATAGAACTAATAAATATTTACAAAAAAATAATTACTAAATACTAATTCTACTTACAAAGTTCATATATTGAGCTTTTTCTAGCAAGAATGCTTTTAACAACTTTTTAAATTTATCTAAATTCTTTGTTTCTTTTATTTCTTTTGGAACTGACCTAAGGACCAAGCATAAGAAGTATTTTTCATATAGCAATCTAATTTATGTTGAGGTAATCTTTTTTCCTTTTTATTCCTAGTGTTATACCGATTATTACCTTAATTTTCAATTAATTTTTGTTTGTTCCCTTTAACATACATAATTTAGTACAGGATATGATGAGATACCTGTGGCTCTCCTTAAAAAATCAAACTTCTTACTAGCAAAACCTTTGACTCATTTAGTCAATTCTTCATTTGTGTCTGGAATATTTCCTGATAAATTAAAAATTGCTAAATTAAAACCACTATACAAAAATGGAGTTAAAAGTGAAATAAAAAATTACCGTCCGATAGCGCTTCTTCCAACAATATCAAAAGTATTTGAAAAGGCAATGCAAAGTCAATTGGTAGAGTTTTTAGAAAAATACAACCTCTTAGAGGATTGTCAGCATGGATTTAGGCGGGGAAAATCAGTCTTGACAGCAGCTGTGGAATTTATTGAGTCAATCCTTGACAGCCTAGATGAAAAACAAAAGGTAGTAGGTGTATTTATGGATATTACTAAGGCATTTGACTCACTGAATCATGAAGTTCTTTTATCAATTTTATATGATCTCGGAATTCGTAAAAATGCTCTAAACTGGTTAAGAACATATTTATGCAATAGGCAGCAATATGTAGAAATTGTTCGCTATAACAAAAACAAAGTAAAAGTATCTTTTCAATCTAAGGTCAGATCAGTAAAACATGGAGTGCCACAGGGGTCTATCCTTAGCCCTTTATTGTATATTTGTTATGTAGGAAATCTTCCAAAATTGACCACTTGCAACCAATTGTACTTCTATGCAGATGATGCTACTCTTAAAGTTTCAGGTTCCTCGGAAAAGGAATTAGAATCAGCATCCAAAATTGATTTGACTCTACTGAAACAATATTTTAATGATAGGCAACTTCTGCTAAATCCCGATAAAACCAATTTCATTACATTCATGACACGTCAAACAAAAACACCCATCAATCCTACAATTGAAATTTGTGGGGAGGTAATAAATGAAGTTGACCGTATTAAATTTTTAGGGTTAGAAATAGATAAAAACCTATCGTGGAATTTGCATGCTGAAAAAGTTATTTCAAAAATATCGTCTGGAATTTTTGCCTTAACGCGATTAAAAAAGTTTTTAGATACTGATACATTAAAAACAGTCTATTTCTCATATATCCATTCAATAATTTCATTTGGAATCTCACTCTATGGGGCCACAACCGTTAGCAATTTAGATACCATTTTCAAATTGCAAAAAAAAGCCATTAGAGTGATTTTAAATCTAAAACCGCAAACTTCAGTAAAAGAACACTTTGCGTCCTTAAATATAATGACTGTATACGGAATGTATGTTTTCGAGACAATTCAGTCATTGCAATTTAAATCAAACAATTTAAAATTGGTAGGGGATTGCCATAATTATAACACAAGAAGTCGTGGAGAAATTTCTTTGGATTTTCATAGATTGGATTTATTTGAAAAGAAACCATCATATATAGGCTCAAAATTTTACAATAAACTTCCAAAAGATGTGCGGTCTGCAGTTGCAGGTGGTCAATCACTATTTAGGAAGAAATTAAAAGCTTTCCTCATTCAAAAGGCCCTTTATTCTCTGCGGGAACTTTGAATGCTCCTATGAGTTGATTAGTTGTTTAGTTGATAAGTTAGTTGTAAGACACTTGCGTTGTGCATATGAAGCTGTGGTACTAATTAACATTGACACCATTCATGTATATATGTATATGTATTATATGAATAAAGAAATATTGAATTGAATTGAATTGAATAATACACTTGAAAACATCCATACTTATTTAATACGCTAAGGTTTTTTTAGTGATCATTGCTCCTCCTAAACTACTGGGCCGATTTTAATAATTAAGGTGTCATTTGAAAGAGTTTGGCGTGAAGTTTTGCAGGAAATAAAATTTATGAAGATTATATTAAAGCGAACGACCCTAGACGCCATTAAAATTTCATATTTGTCCATATGGGAATATAAATTTCAAACAAAGCAGCTGAGTGGAATAAACAAAGAATTTTAGCAAAGCCATGTGTTATTAATGGAATTGAAACCAATGAATATATATATATATATATATATTAAAGCAAACCATTTATGAGTAGATTTAGAAAACCATTTCATTTCGACTCAAGATTGAGACAGGATATGTTTAGTTGTAGATACTGAATTACAGAAATTTTTATTATAATAATATAAAACCTACGAAACAAAGTGTTATTTTTTTTAAAACATTAATTCTTCATTACCGGTACTGTACCTATTAAAAAAAAACCTATTTAAAATCATGTGTGTTTCATAAACAAATATTCAGTTGATTTTTAACTACTTGTTTTGGTTTATTTCTTTTATTTTCATCCCAAGAATAATTATTTTAAGCAATAATTTATGTCTGACAAAGACACTTTGCGGAACTCGATTGAATATTACAATTTACTTAAAGGTGATGGTGAATGTTAATGTGAAGTGTTTGTGGATAATGATCTAAAAATTTAAATGTAAATTTTTCATGGAACTATTTTAATTATGTTCAATTGTGAAGTGCTGACCATGAATGATGTAAACATTAAATAATATAATCATTCTTAATATTTTACCAGATCTTTTTGCATTTAGTGATGTTCTGTGGTTGTAGTAATGATGCCCCATAACTTTTATCCTTAACTTAACCTAAATCACATTTTAATATGCAATGTTTAAGTTTATTGACTTATTTGTAATAACAATAATGCCACCAATTCGAAGAGGGCATTTACGCAGTAACATCATTAAAACGGTGCACGAACAAAGTCGTATTGATATGAACATTGACTCATATATGAGGTTGAGCCCTTTACTTTCGGGCCTGTTATGTAAACAAATGTGTTTCTTGCGAAGCAAAAATTTTTAAGACTGAAGCAAATGAAAACAATAACACTTCATATAAATTGAGCCGTCACAAATGGAAGGTGATTTTGTAAATTGAGAAGCACGCTTTCAGACAAACAAAACATCTCATAAAACATGCAACTTGGAAAATTTCAAATAATTCAATTCTGCATTTGTTAAGGTGAGCTTAGGGTCTCACCTCGATTAGTCTATTGGGTGGTCTATACAATTTTAGAAAGTTACCTTATTACCGGAAGAAAAGAAAACACTAATCCAAAGTATGCATCAATGTACAGCTTGACGTAAAAACTGCAACCAAACATAGACGGATGGAGATATGAAAGATAAATTATGAAATACATTTAATGTTGGAAACTGGACTTTATTCAAACGTTTACTTTTGTTTGTTTAGAACTTTAAAAAATGGCAGACATTTATATTTCAGTCATGAGAGAATTATGTCTGTGTGAATGTCTTTTAAAACAAAAATTTGGATAAAAGACGAAAAAATATTGCAATTTTTTTTTATTTTTATTCAAGTCGGAGACTTGAAAAAGAGCCTTGAAAATGATAAATGATGATGATAAAAGATTCAAGGTTCAAGATTGTTTATTTCCATTAAGTTGACATAGAAAATTATTTACGATACAAAGAGGAAATTATTCCCCACAAGACCCAAGTCTGAGTGTGGGGAAGAGTTCTTAGGCACGAACAAATATTACTAGTCCTTCTTCCACTAGTTGGCAGCACAAATACATACAAAACTTATAAGAGAAACAAAATACCCATTAAAAACAAAAAATAAAAAATAGAAGAAATTATTACTTAAGAAATTATATAAAAAAAGGAGAAAAAAATCAAATATCGTACAATTATTCAAAATCAAAACAAAAATATTTAATCAGAACACATCAGAATACCCGCAGACAACAAACACTAAGATGCATATGGCGAACGAATCAGCAGCTCTGCCATTCCCGGTCCAACACCGAGCAGCCACTTCTCAATCTCTCGCTTGTAAACAGACATGCTACCACCCTCTTTATTAATGATGTTGAATGGGAGATTTTTATACAACTGATGAGCCAAATAAAATGTATTGAACAGATCTGATTTGAATTTAGGTTTCGGAATTGAATAGCCAAAGTTTGTTTTATTTCTAGTTTGGTGGCCATGGGTAGTTGGGGTAAAGATTTTGCTTTTATTATCTTTAACATATACTAAGAGAGTTTTAAGATACAATTGCCTAATATTAAGAACTGAAAAATTTTCGAAAAGGAGATTTGTTGGATATCTTTGGCCTTTATTAAGAATTGCTTTTATCACAGACCGTTGGGTGACCGCCAAGGGCTCAAGAACCGAGGCAGAGGCACCACCCCAAACCAGCAATCCATACTGCAGCAGGGACTGACAGTAGGCATAATACACACTCTTGCAGCGATCCACGGCCAACACCTGACTTAGCTGCTTAAACGCATAAATCATTTTTCTCAATTTTTGCTTAATGTGATGAACATGTGACTCCCAAGTCAATTTGTGATCAAATATTACGCCTAGGTACTTGTATTGAGTCACCTGCTCAATCACACCACAGCCACAGGTGAAGGACCGCGGATCGCCACAAGAGTGCATTCGAAGCACCCTCTGACCTGGACCAGAATTGTTCTTGAAATATATAGGCAAGCATTTTGTTTTGTCTATGTTAACAGTGAGAATATTATAATCAAACCAGTTTCTTATCTTAGCCAGGTCAGAGGATGCCTGATCATAAGCCCCCTCCCAGTCCCTACCATAAGACACTAGAGCCGTGTCATCAGCAAAGAGGAAAAGATTTCCCTGAACATTCAATTTGGCTATATTATTTATGTAAATAAGGAAAAAAATGATGACTTAAAAATGATATGTCATTTATGTGTCATGATATGTGTCATTTGAAAGAGTTTGGCGTGAAGTTTTGCAGGAAATAAAATTTATGAAGATTATATTAAAGCGAACGACCCTAGACGCCATTAAAATTTCATATTTGTCCATATGGGAATATAAATTTCAAACAAAGCAGCTGAGTGGAATAAACAAAGAATTTTAGCAAAGCCATGTGTTATTAATGGAATTGAAACCAATGAATATATATATATATATATATTAAAGCAAACCATTTATGAGTAGATTTAGAAAACCATTTCATTTCGACTCAAGATTGAGACAGGATATGTTTAGTTGTAGATACTGAATTACAGAAATTTTTATTATAATAATATAAAACCTACGAAACAAAGTGTTATTTTTTTTAAAACATTAATTCTTCATTACCGGTACTGTACCTATTAAAAAAAAACCTATTTAAAATCATGTGTGTTTCATAAACAAATATTCAGTTGATTTTTAACTACTTGTTTTGGTTTATTTCTTTTATTTTCATCCCAAGAATAATTATTTTAAGCAATAATTTATGTCTGACAAAGACACTTTGCGGAACTCGATTGAATATTACAATTTACTTAAAGGTGATGGTGAATGTTAATGTGAAGTGTTTGTGGATAATGATCTAAAAATTTAAATGTAAATTTTTCATGGAACTATTTTAATTATGTTCAATTGTGAAGTGCTGACCATGAATGATGTAAACATTAAATAATATAATCATTCTTAATATTTTACCAGATCTTTTTGCATTTAGTGATGTTCTGTGGTTGTAGTAATGATGCCCCATAACTTTTATCCTTAACTTAACCTAAATCACATTTTAATATGCAATGTTTAAGTTTATTGACTTATTTGTAATAACAATAATGCCACCAATTCGAAGAGGGCATTTACGCAGTAACATCATTAAAACGGTGCACGAACAAAGTCGTATTGATATGAACATTGACTCATATATGAGGTTGAGCCCTTTACTTTCGGGCCTGTTATGTAAACAAATGTGTTTCTTGCGAAGCAAAAATTTTTAAGACTGAAGCAAATGAAAACAATAACACTTCATATAAATTGAGCCGTCACAAATGGAAGGTGATTTTGTAAATTGAGAAGCACGCTTTCAGACAAACAAAACATCTCATAAAACATGCAACTTGGAAAATTTCAAATAATTCAATTCTGCATTTGTTAAGGTGAGCTTAGGGTCTCACCTCGATTAGTCTATTGGGTGGTCTATACAATTTTAGAAAGTTACCTTATTACCGGAAGAAAAGAAAACACTAATCCAAAGTATGCATCAATGTACAGCTTGACGTAAAAACTGCAACCAAACATAGACGGATGGAGATATGAAAGATAAATTATGAAATACATTTAATGTTGGAAACTGGACTTTATTCAAACGTTTACTTTTGTTTGTTTAGAACTTTAAAAAATGGCAGACATTTATATTTCAGTCATGAGAGAATTATGTCTGTGTGAATGTCTTTTAAAACAAAAATTTGGATAAAAGACGAAAAAATATTGCAATTTTTTTTTATTTTTATTCAAGTCGGAGACTTGAAAAAGAGCCTTGAAAATGATAAATGATGATGATAAAAGATTCAAGGTTCAAGATTGTTTATTTCCATTAAGTTGACATAGAAAATTATTTACGATACAAAGAGGAAATTATTCCCCACAAGACCCAAGTCTGAGTGTGGGGAAGAGTTCTTAGGCACGAACAAATATTACTAGTCCTTCTTCCACTAGTTGGCAGCACAAATACATACAAAACTTATAAGAGAAACAAAATACCCATTAAAAACAAAAAATAAAAAATAGAAGAAATTATTACTTAAGAAATTATATAAAAAAAAGGAGAAAAAAATCAAATATCGTACAATTATTCAAAATCAAAACAAAAATATTTAATCAGAACACATCAGAATACCCGCAGACAACAAACACTAAGATGCATATGGCGAACGAATCAGCAGCTCTGCCATTCCCGGTCCAACACCGAGCAGCCACTTCTCAATCTCTCGCTTGTAAACAGACATGCTACCACCCTCTTTATTAATGATGTTGAATGGGAGATTTTTATACAACTGATGAGCCAAATAAAATGTATTGAACAGATCTGATTTGAATTTAGGTTTCGGAATTGAATAGCCAAAGTTTGTTTTATTTCTAGTTTGGTGGCCATGGGTAGTTGGGGTAAAGATTTTGCTTTTATTATCTTTAACATATACTAAGAGAGTTTTAAGATACAATTGCCTAATATTAAGAACTGAAAAATTTTCGAAAAGGAGATTTGTTGGATATCTTTGGCCTTTATTAAGAATTGCTTTTATCACAGACCGTTGGGTGACCGCCAAGGGCTCAAGAACCGAGGCAGAGGCACCACCCCAAACCAGCAATCCATACTGCAGCAGGGACTGACAGTAGGCATAATACACACTCTTGCAGCGATCCACGGCCAACACCTGACTTAGCTGCTTAAACGCATAAATCATTTTTCTCAATTTTTGCTTAATGTGATGAACATGTGACTCCCAAGTCAATTTGTGATCAAATATTACGCCTAGGTACTTGTATTGAGTCACCTGCTCAATCACACCACAGCCACAGGTGAAGGACCGCGGATCGCCACAAGAGTGCATTCGAAGCACCCTCTGACCTGGACCAGAATTGTTCTTGAAATATATAGGCAAGCATTTTGTTTTGTCTATGTTAACAGTGAGAATATTATAATCAAACCAGTTTCTTATCTTAGCCAGGTCAGAGGATGCCTGATCATAAGCCCCCTCCCAGTCCCTACCATAAGACACTAGAGCCGTGTCATCAGCAAAGAGGAAAAGATTTCCCTGAACATTCAATTTGGCTATATTATTTATGTAAATAAGGAAAAAAATGATGACTTAAAAATGATATTTTATGCACACATTCAATCACATATTGCGTATGTTATATGGAGGTACTTCGGACAAACATCTAAAAAAAGTTGATTCTGCAAAAAAAAGATTAAGAACTATGTTAAAATTAAAAAATGATGAATCCGTCAAAAACCATTTTATTGGGCATACAATCTTAACCGTTTACACAGACGTTATCACAGACATTGCTGTCATTTTCCGTGCAATAGATGGACAACTTCAGGAAAAAGGAATTTGGTTGTTTTGCTCGATTTCGAGCAACGGGTTCACTAGTATAAACTGTAAACGGTTAAGATTGTATGCCCAATAAAATGGTTTTTGACGGATTCATCATTTTTTAATTTTAACATAGTTCTTAATGCTTTTTTTTGCAGAATCAATTTTTTTTTAGATTTTTGTCCAAAGTACCTCCATATAACATACACAATATGTAATTGAATGTGTGCATAAAATATCATTTTTCAGTCATCATTTTTCATCATCATCATTTATCATTTTCAAGGCTCTTTTTCAAGTCTCCGACTTTGACCTCGGTATATTCCCCTCACCTCCTCCCTGGAGTACTTGTCTTCGCTAGGTACCTGCAATGCCTCTTTGAGCTGCAGGATGTCTAGTCGCGCAGCTCGTCCACCGCCTCGCAGTAGTCTTCCACACGCTTCACTACCACCATGCTGTCTTGCACGTACCACCGGCTGCACTCTGCAATCACGATCATCAATAGTCAATAGTCAAAATATCTTTATTCATCTTATTTGTTCATCCAGGGTACATGAATGGCGTCATAAATAAATCTTAAAACTAGAAAGACGATAACGGAAAAACCATTCAGTGTTAAGTTTGAACATTAACAAAAAAATCATTCTATTTAATCTTTACTGTGAATATTCACTCAGAGAATATTTAGGATTTTTTATTAATAACTTTTTCAACTTTCCTTTGAATTTTCCTATGCTAACTTTGTTTTTTATCTCCATAGGCAAATTATTAAAAAACTTAGCTCCCATCTATGTAGTCTTTTTGGTAAAATATTCCAGCTTCTCTGTGACGACTTTCTCATAAAAGGAATAAAATTTATTTTCCTAACCACACGAGAAGTCGCCTCAGACCTATGCCAGCGGAATCGCTCAAGTCTGGCAGCTGGGTCTATTCCAGGGTTCTTTGACTGAATTTTGAAAAGGTACAGATTTCTACCAAACAAGAAATTATTTAAATTATTCAGGTGTGAACTCAGAGCCCGCCAACGCAACGCGTATATTACTGGTACGTGCAAGACAGCATGGTGGTGGTGAAGCGTGTGGAAGAATACTGCGAGGCGGTGGACGAGCTGCGCGACAAGCTGAGACTAGACATCCTGCAGCTCAAAGAGGCATTGCAGGTACCTAGCGAAGACAAGTACTCCAGGGAGGAGGTGAGGGGAATATACCGAATGGCTGTACCATCATCATCGTTCACACCTGATGGTAAAGCCAATTGGAAACTGACAAGTTTAATTTGCACAAAATAGTTTAGCAAACAACTTACCTATACCAAATAACGTACTCACGTTACCGGACACCACGGATCTCCCCTACACCACAGTTTTACCAACCACGGTTACTCGGGTACCAACGCCACAGGTCACCTGCACACGCAGGTCCTGTTCTGACACGTAGGTTCCCCACCCGCGTCTAAGTGGCAAAAGGAGTCGAATCACCCCGTGACAAACGCGACGGGGTTAATTAAATTCGACATGCGAAATGGCACCGATGATTCGTAGGAAACGCTACAAATCGAAATAAAACTCAAACGAGTAAAACGCTGATCACAGAGTTCTGAGCTGCCGGCTAGCACTGACTATGTTCGTCGCAATGGAATCGCACCGCGGACAAACTCTAGTGACCCGACCGCACAGTTCAAGAACTAGAAACAGAATAATAATCCACCCGCTAATCCTCCGGGTTCATCCCTCCAAAACTTCCCCTCCAAGGAAGGGACAAGGAGGGGATAAACAGCTGATCACCAGTGGCTGTGATCGTGACGTAGCACCACTGCCACTGTTAGCTGTCAATCCAGCATCTCGTCGTCTGTCACCTCAACAAACACGATTGGGATTTGTTGCTCAAAACAAACGCAACACCAACGATGTTTATTATGGCCGTAAAGGGGATTTTTATATTTAACAGACAAGTGTGGGGGCAATTATTCACAACAAGTGTCGCAAGTGTTTTAACTATAAAGTTTTATGAAATCAACTTCATGTCAACACTATGGGCTGTGACTCCAGCGAGAGAGGTTAGCCTTGTGTTTGGTTTATGGGCTTTCAGCAATGGTTAGCAGTGCACCTAGTGTGATTTAGGTTATATTTCACTGCATTAACCATTATTCATGAGCTGCCCAACTATGTCAACCAACCAAAGAATGGGCTAGGCTTATGAAAAACAAAGGCCTAGGCTGGTGTTCAACCTAGTTAAACCTACACCAGGTAACTTTACCCTTTTTTATAGCTAGGCCTAAGCAACTAGCCTAAATTATTAGGTATTTCCATTGATTGTAAATTAAACTGGAGTGTTCATATTGAAAATATTTGTAAAAAAATTTCAAGAGTGAGTTATTTAGTATGGAAATTAAAAGATATTGTTTCTCAAACTTATCTAAGAACAGCTTATTTTGGACTTTTTCAGTCGCATGGGGGCATTCTCCTCACATAAATGACATTTTGCTAATCCAAAAAAAGGTAGTTCAAAGGTAGTAAAAATTATGGTTGTTTAAAGATTTAATAAAAATTGTTTTTTTTATTAAATCTTTAAACAACCGTAATTTTTTAACGGATGGTCCTTTTTGAATGCGGTTTGCGGCATTCTTCTTTGCTTAAAAGCTCTTTAAAATGATATAAAAAATGATAAAAATTTAAAATGATAAAAATTGTTTGTATTCAAAGAAATTGGTATTTATTTGAATCTTTGAACAGCTGCCATTTTGTACTGGGTCAACCTTTTTGAGTGCGGTTTGCGGCGTTGTATTCTACAAAAATAGACCTTTAATTTGATGTGCATATCAACCTATGCTTACATTTAAGATTTTCTCCTGACTCCTGGCGGGCCGTCCCCCTGAGGAGGTAGCGGATCACTGGATATGTGTTAAGATAGATTTATATGCCTTATAACTTGATTCCAAGTTTTGTAGGTCTACGTTTATTATTTTTCAAAATATTAAGCCGTACCCAGACTTTTCAATCACCCTGTATCGTATTGTGTTAGTATATATACTTACAGGGCGACGCTCCATGGGCCGAGTGGCGAGGGATGGACGGCGGGCACGTTGACGGCGGGGTGGTGGCGGGGGGTCCCGGGGCCGGGGCCGGAGATGGTACCTTCTTGAAGGCTCCATCTGAGAAACCCAAATCAAAATCAAATTGAATCAAATAGACCTTTTTCCTGAACATATACATAGTAAAATACAAGTAATAATGAAACAGTATAGAAAATAACTATACAAATCAAATACGATATAATACCAACAAGAAATATATGTATAGGCTAGGGTGTTTGATATATGTATACACAATTTAAATTTTAAACTGCAGTTTATATCCTTTATGAACTAAGCCATAAACAGTGTTAAAAGAAGGCAATTTTCATGGGATTTTTAATGGTATAAGGGAATAAATATTAGCTTGATGTGGACTTGAGTTTTTGGTATACGTTTCATAGGCTGATTAATTTTAATTAAAATCTGGCAAAGATGGTTCATATTTAATTTTGATGATCTTAATCATTCAATGACAGTTTTTGTAGTCAAATCATTCATTCAAAAGTTCAAAAGGGATGTTCAAAAACTCTAAGTTAAAAAAACTGCTAATTCCCAGTTTTTAACAGGATTAGAAATTATTGTTTTTTTAAAAGTAATTTTAAGTTTTAACAAATTTTTAGAAATTTAAAAAATGGGATTGGCTTAGGCCAGGGAGTTATTTAAAAGAGGCGTTGAAGTCTAGATGGAAACTTGTTACTGAATTCAATTATTAAATCAAGATTTTCACCTCCTGTGCAATTTACAGATATTAACTAATATACAGCCTAATAATTACAGATTGTTACAATGCAAGGGCTAAATTAAAATTCAATAGGGGCTCGAGCTATTATTAGGGGTCTGAGCACACTATTGTGTACTAATATGTAAACTACAGTAATTTTCACTGATGCAGCTAATAAAAATAATAACTAACATCAAATCTAGTATTTACATTATTTTACTAAACTTTATACAAATGTATATATTTGAATTTTGACTATGGTCCGCTGTATAATATTTTTTAATAAATATAAAAGAAATTAAAACAGGGCTAGGCGTAGGCCCAGTTGCACCAGCCCCCCCGTGCAACAATGATCCTAGAACAATGATCTACCTCAACCCATAGTCGGGTCACAATTTTTGACACAATCAAAGAATAAAATATTGAAGATCGAGAAAAAAACACCCAAATTCAAAATTATTTTAAATTATTGAACTTCTGATTTGCTAACTTCACCCCAATAAACACCACCACCCGAGAAACTCCCTACCTCCTTCCCCTTGCCTTTGGCCAGGGGTGGCTCCACGGGCGGTTCCTCCCTCGGGGATGAGGCCGCCGCCCTCGCCCCTCCGCCCACCTGCCACAAACAACACGGACAAGTGTTAAAATCTTTATATATAATTACATTAGCTGTTAGAAATCAGGGTGGATTTTAAAGGTTCTGATGCCAGAGACTCTGGAAAAAATACTGGAATTCCTTGCAATACATCACAGAGGAGAATCAAACAGAGGTATCTTCTAATGTTGCGCTCAGCTAGTGTCGAGGACTTATAAATTCATGAATAGTTCACTATTAATGCCACGAGAGAGCAGCACCATCGCTGCCCTCTCCTAATTTAACTGTAGCTATTAACCGGACGTAACTAATAACTTAACTGAAGCTGGATTTAACTGTAACTAGCAAGCACTCAGGCACAACAGAAAACCCACTTAAAAGCGACCTCTGTTAGATTCTTCTCTGTGAATACACTTAAAAACAAAAAAAACCATAAAAACTTGTTTTAAAATTATTTGCAGGAGATACTAACATATTATTGTTGATGTTAAAGCCAGTTTACTGAGAAGGTAATTTGCACTATTACGAAAATGGATGATTCAGCCCCTTCAAGCCTCTTATAGGTAATAAATTATAGAAATAAAAATTTAAACGGCCGCCATTTTGAAATTTACTGTTTGATCATGCTGATAATTTTTTCATAACCTAACCTTGAATAGATACAGATACATACAGAGTTCCAAAAAAATCGACTAAAAATCCTCGGAGATAAAACATATTTTGTAAAAAATACAAAGTGGCGGATATCTGGTAAACGAAGCTTTTTAGGAAAAAAATTTATGCTATGTTTTCTCTTTATTTTGACCCATATAACCTATTTTGACCCATATTCCTGGAGTTTGGCACTTTACTCATTATGGGACACCCTGTAAAATAAGTATTTTTTAATTGCTGTGTTATAGAACATAGATTGAGATAGAATGCAAAATTCATACCACCATTTAAAAATTAAATTATTGTGACAGGATATAATTATTGTACTGTAATAGATTTGTTATTTCGGTGTTCGTCATTAATTATGTTTTTGGTGGGATTCAGGTTTGTAGTTATAAGTAAACAATTGATTTAGCATATAATTATATGTTAAATTATATTAATTAATTAATTAAATTAATTAATATATTTAATTAATTAATCGATTAATTAAATTAAATTAAGCACTGACCACATTCTAGATGAGCTATCTGAACAAGACATAGCAAATGCTTATGGGTTCCAACTAGAGTATGGGCAAAAACCTTTGTCAGTTCTAGGTTTTGCAGATGATACTGTGATTTTTGCCAAGAACAAAGAATCAGCAGAAGCCCTACTCCATTCTGCAATAAATCGCTTAAAAGAAATAGGCCTAAAAATAAATTATGAAAAATCAAATGGAATAGTAATAAAAAATGGAAAACTAATATACACTGAAATGGAAAATGGAAATAATAAAATAAAGTCAATAACTAAAGAAGACGGCATCAAATATCTTGGAGTTAACATTTCCGATTCACTCATACTAAATTCCAATGAAATATTAGAGAAACTATTTCTAAACTTAGATCTCCTTTCTAAAAGTATGTTACTTAGCAGAAGTCAAAAACTTAACATAATTAATCAATACATCTCTCCAACTTTAATTTACCCTCTCCAAAACGCTCAGCTAAACAAAATTCCAAAAAAAGTTTCTCCAAGAAGGAGATAAGGTAATAAGATATACTATAAAAAAAATCATACAATTGCCAAGTGATATACCCAACAGCTTCCTATACGCAAACAAGAATTGAAAGGTTTAAGTATAATTAAGATGGAGTGGGAGGCCTATATTCAACAATTTAATAAGTTTATAACACTTGAAAATTCTAATTGTAAATATCTTAAAAATTCATTTGATAATGAAAAACAACACTGTTTAAAATGTCTAAATCAATTCATTCAATGATTTTAATCAGATTTCCAAAGACAAAATCAGTGGCAAAAAAATAAGATCCGTCCTAAAGGAAAAAGAATGTATTAAATGGAACAAATACCCTCAAAAAGGAAAGGGAGTTACACTTTTTAATGAAGTTAAATCAGCAAACTTCTGGTTATACAAAAAAGAAGGCCTGTCAGACTGTGAATGGCGAGACGCCCTTAAAATGATTTGCAACGTTGCTTCCGTCAGGACCATCCCCGGACGCGGGCCCAACACAACCCATTGCAGACACTGCAATGAGTATGAATCACTTGCTCATGTGTTGGGCTCATGTAAACGTGGGGATGTTCTCATAAACAAAAGACACAATGAAATTAGATTGATTCTAGCCACTGAACTCAGGAAAAGTGGTTTAGAAGTGTTCGAAGAAGTCCGCTGCACTTCAGACGTAGGAAGCACAAGAAGAGTTGATATTTTAGCGATTGACCAAATAAAAAAGGAGGGATGGATAATAGATCCAACAATACGGTTTGAAGATTCCTTAACCAAGATCAAGATGTCAATCGAGAGAAGAAGATGATATACGAACCGACAATTCCTTATTTAAAAAAAAAATACAACATGAAAATTGCAAGTGTGAATGGATTACTATTTGGTGCAAGAGGAACACTCACAAAACAATATATTTCATTTAGAAAAAAAAAAATTCAAAAATCAGTTGACAAAATTTTAGTACTTAATATTTAAAAAAAATTCTGTTTAAATAATAAATAATAAATTAAAATGCCTTTATTTACAAGCGTTCCTCAGTCACAGACTGCTTTTCAGGACAACTCAAGTCAAACATACAATAAACATAAAAAAACAAACAAACAAAAACTCATAAAATATCATTTAAATACATAACTTTCAATTTTTTTCTAAATACAGAAACAGAGCATGACTTGAGGGTCCCAGGGAGGTCATTAAAATACCTTGGGCCAAAATAAGAAAAACTTTTACGTCCCAGCTCCAGTTTCACTCTGGGGAAGTGAAGCTTCCAGTCTCGGCTTGCGCGCTGGGAAACCTCCTCTCTGCCTTGCAGTTTCACACTCAGGTACTGGGGCTCTCTGAGTGTGAGGATTTTGTGGGTCATGCAGTTGGTCATCAGTCTGCATAAGTCACCCATACGGAGCATGTCAACAGCATCACGATACACCGACACATGGTCGTATCGCCTCAGAGAGAAAACAAAACGCACAGCCGTGTTCTGTAGTTTCTGGATTCTCTGAGCGTCATGCATCGTGATGCTGTTTCCATAGGCCGGGTAACAGTAGCAGAAGATTGAGAGGACCAAAGACTGCATGAGCTGAAGTTTCACTGATTCTGGCAATAAACCCCTGAACCTATACAGACCCCTCAGCCTGCCGATGGCACGCTGGATATTGTGAGTCACGTGGTCTGAAAAAGAGAGTTCACTGTCAAGGACGACTCCAAGAGTTTTGACTTTATCACAAATAGTCAAACTCTCACCGTCAAGGGCGACCTCTACACCACTCTCACTGAGGGCCTGTATGCGATCTTGTGGCGCTAAGTGTAGCACAGTGCACTTTCCTATGTTAAGCTTGAGGCCATTGTCCGTTGACCAGGTCAAAATACTTTCAAGATCAGTATTAACTTGGTGAATGGCATCCTGAATTAAATCAGGAACATAGGACAAATGGAGCTGACAATCGTCAGCGTACAAGTGCGGCATGCAGTTCTGAACACACGAAGGAAAGTCTGATGTGTACAGATTAAAAAGTATAGGACCCAAACAACTTCCCTGAGGTACACCTCTTCCCCTTGAAAGAGCAGTTGATATCTCACTCTTAAACCTTGTGACCTGCGTTCTTCCAGCCATGTATGATCTGACCCACTCAATTGCTCCCGCTCCAAAACCATAGTAATTCATTTTTGCCAATAGTAACTTGTGATTGATGGAGTCAAACGCCTGTGAGTAGTCTAACAGTACTAGCGTGCTCCATTTTCCTTTGTCTTTCGCATCAATCAGATCACTAAACAGATTCACCAGGGCAGTGCAAGTACTATGATTGGCTCTAAAACCAGATTGTGTTGTTGGCAAGACATTCTCACTCTTCATGTATTTATTTATTTGGCAAGCAACAATCTTCTCAAGTATCTTCGAAATAGCTGGTAATATTGAGATGAGTCTGAGATCTTGGACTCCTTTAGGGGCAGCTGTCTTTGGGAGCGGATGCAAAGTACTCATCTTCCAGTTATTTGGGAATATTCCATTATTCAATGATTGATTGATAAGATGGGTTATAGCTCCAAGCGCATATGGACTCACAGCCTTTATCATCTGAATAGAAATACTATCATTTCCGATCGCACTCGATTTGATTTCATTCATGGCCGACTTGACTTCCTTTTCTGTCACAGGTCTAAAATTCATACTATTCTCAAACTCCTTCTTTCTATTCTCGTTGTAATGGGCAATTGTAAGGACATTTGCCTCACAACCTCCTCCCATTTCAGCAAAAAACTTATTCATTTCCTCTAAGCTTAGATCCGGCGAAATGCTTATATTTTTTTTATCTGGCACTATATCACACTTCTTTAGACATTTCCACATACTTTTTGTGTCCTTATTTGAAGTCACGGTATCTGTCAAATACTCTTTTTTTGCTCTCCAGATCAAAATATTTAGCTCATTTCTCATGTCTTTATATTTTTCCCAATCTTCACTGTCCCTGGATTTCCAATAGGCTTTCCTCAATTTATTCTTCAGCCTTATCTTTTCGTTGATCTCGGCATTTTTCCAAGGCGCCTTTTTTCGTGTCACTTTCTTCGTCACGATCGGTGCTTGTCTATTGAACACCGTCAGTATGTTTGATGTTATAAATTGCTCTATGTTATTAACATCATTCATTTGCAGAGCTTGATCCCAATTTATCTGAGCGATCGCTGCAACAGCTAAGTCGGTGTCAAATCTGGAGAAATCTCTATATCTTACCATCTTTGGCTTTCTTCTCTCATTTCGGCATACGATATCACAATGAACAAGCTTGTGGTCTGTTATCTTCACCCCTCTATGGTCCTTGATAGCCGATGTATCAATAACACCGATCCTCTTGACCTCAGCCGACCTGTCCACGATGATGTGGTCTAACAAGGTGGCTGAAGTTTCTGTTACCCTAGTTGGTTGTTCTATGACTTGTATTGTTGTTAGTTTCTTTCAAGAGCCGGTGTAAGAACTTAGTTTGGGTACCGGTTTTTGAGCGTAAATCTATATTGTTATCACCCAAGTACACAACATTATCTACTTGAACTGCCAAGTCAACAAAGAGTGAGTGAAATAAAGGCTTGAGGAGGGTGTACCTTAAATGAGGGGGTCTATAAACTACACATACGCCAAGCCTCTTTCCCTTTAAGTTCACCACAGCACAAAGGAAATCGATACTATGGTCAATTTTACCAGTGAGAGAGCACTGCTCATATGCAAGACCGTCTTTGATGTACAAAGCTACTCCACCACCGTCCGAAGCCGTATCGAATTGGGCCAGAGCAGCACATCGGTCTTTTCTCAGCATAGAGTAACCTGGTATATTATAGTTGTCAGAGGGAGTGCCAGACTGAATCCACGTCTCACCAATAGCAAGAACATCAAAATCAAAGTCACGCACAAGAGAGGTCATTTCTTCAAACCCAGTATTGAGTGACCTCATGTTTAGGTGCGCAACTTTGAGATGCCTATTGCCCCCCATCTCACCTAGTTTCCCGAACGATCAGCTGCCCCCAATGATGTGTGCTCATGACACCCACCAAGAGAGACATCATCACGAACCGGATCCAAGGATGAGGAGGGATTTGGCAGATCGGAACTCTGGACACTTAGAGGCTGAGTGGGGGGAGCCAGAATCGCAGCAACCGTGTCCACTATCAAACGGTCCAGCCGGAACATTGCAGGCCGTTTGAAGTGAACGCCATCACGGACAAGGTCACGACGGCTAACACATGTGTTTGCCTCCACGAAAACAACTCCAAAATTATTTGCCATCAAATCAACTTGGTCGTTGAAATCGTGTAGTGCCTTGTATGAGAGGTCACGTCGAATCAGAACGCTGTTCAAAATTATTCTGGCGACAGGAAAGCTGGTTCTTGCTGTGTGCAGTAGGTCAGCCATGCTGTCCAAGACCTGACGCTTTCCGTGACCACCATTGTACTCTGGACCTCCCCGGTACTCTCTCTTCAAATTGTTACATCCAACATGCATATAAATAACAGACAAACTTACACCTAAATAACCTAAAAGTACATTCTTAATATCTACAATCTTATGTCCAGGAAGGCACTCAACATAAGCCCCCCTCTCCCTACAGCCTTAGGTGGAGTGGCGCAAATGAGAGTCTCCTATGATGAGTACGTGCTCGAAGTCACTTTCTCGCAGCTTTGTCACATTTTGTTGGCTGTCTATGGGGTCACATTCAGTCAGCAAACTGGTGTGCGGATCATCAGTGACAGCCTGCTGAATAGAGGGCGGCTGAGCAGAGGGCAATGCAGGAACTGGTGTGGGTGCAGAAGACTGGCCACTGGTCGCCTCGATAGATCTTAACTCTGACAGCAGATCTTCTCCTGCCGACGATGTCCGTCTCTGCCTTGAGCGCGTCTCCGCTCGTCGCAGCTCACATCTGAGACACTTTAAGTTGGCTTCCAACACCTCCACTGTGGTAAGGAGGCGATGTCGGTCAGCTTCCAGCTGTTCGATTCTCTCGTCAGTTTCAGCCCTCAATGTAGCCACATCTCTTGCATTAATTTTATCTACCCTTTCTCGAAGGCGAGTGTTATCCAGCTTTAAGCTCGTCAACTCATTGTTAAGTCGCCCTATATCATTGTCATATTGCTCTTCTAGCTCAGTACACAAGATCGATTTGTCCTTAAAACTTACATCAAGCTTACTGCAGCGACCTTCAGCAGTTCTAAGGTCATCATGAAGACTGTCAATTTGCTGCTCCTTCTCACTTTTTTCTCGGGATAGATCATTTAATTTTGACATAAGAGAAGTAACATGCGGTATAAGTTTGCTGACACAATCCTCTCCATATTCATATGTGACGATTATTGACTTAAGTTCATTGTGAAACATGGATACTAGTTCAATACTGTCACTCTCAAGAAAAAATAATCCCTCTATAGCAGTTAACACATCTTTATCATGTTTATATATTACAAAACCATCTTTAGGGAAAATCCATTGTAAACAATTTTCATTAAATAAAGTTTGAAACTATGACCATGCATACATTGTAAACACAATATAAAACTAACAACATACTAAAAAAACGATATCTTTTACACTGTGTCATCGGGCAAACCATGTATGCTTGGTCAGTAACAGTTTCTGTTTTTTCTTGTGACTTAAAGGCAGTGAGTATTGATTGATCAAGGTATACTTTTGCCGGTTAAATGCAAGTCTCTCCTGACATCTATTGGCGGATAAAAGAACTACTTCAAGTTTTTCGTTGTAAAAGAATATTGTAAAAGTCCAAAAATCACCGTCTTGACAGTGTATTTCTCTTTTATTCCCGACTTGAGGTCCCTTTTCAAACTTCTCACTTTTTTGTTTTTTAAACAATAAAATTGTAAGTGTATCATGTCTTTTTTTATTTAGATTTAAAGATCTATTTTTCAGCTTTATTTTGATACCTAATTCATTTCTTAAATACTAATAATAAATATTCTGTGAATGTTTGAAGTTTCGGGCCTTGATTCCCTAAAATGCCCGTTTTAATTAGTTAAAATTAAAATGCCAATAACTCAAAGACAAAAAATCATAGCACTATAAATTATATGTCAAATTGTTTGTAATTTATTGCTGAATTTAAGGATGTTAAAAACTCAAAATTGGAAAATTCTGAGTAGAGGTCCCTTTTCACTTTCCGTATCACAAATATTGATTACCTATGCATTAGAAATTTCTTTTAAAGTCTCAAAGTCTTTTTTTGCCTACTGTCTAAATTTTTTTACATGTTTAGTTATGAAAAATAATAATCTTTCGGCTAAGATTCAAAGACATCTGAATTAGTTTAGAAAATTGAATCAATGGGTAAAACCACAACTTTTAGCAGACCAATGTGGTCAACAATATGGACAATTATTACTGTCACACCTTATAGCAAGTTATTTCCATCAGTGAATACCTTAGGTTCCGCTATCAGTGAATACCTTAGGTTGCTATTCACACCCATTTTTGAGTTGGTAATCCTACATTTGCCGTTTATCAGCAATCAGCAAATACGCGGCTGATCACAAATTTTGCAAAGCTAGATTTGCCGTTTATTCGCGATCGACAAATATGTGCTATCGTTTTTCATGCCTGATCGCGAGTTTCGTAAAGCTGCATCGGCCATTCATCCGCGATTGACAGATACGCACTACAGTAGTTCGCGAATAGCAGAAACCTATTTTTGCCGTTCATGCGCGACTGGCAAATAGACGCAATGGCTTTTGCGGCCGATCAAGAGATTTACAAAGCCGCATTTGCCGTTTATTCACGATCGGCAAATACGCATGATAGTTTTTAACGGATGATCGAGAGTTTCACAAAGCTGGAGTTGCTATTTATTCGCGATCGGAAAATATGCGAGATCGTTTTTTGCAGCCGATCGCGAGGTTTGCGAAGCTACACCCGCTGTTTAGTTGCGATCGCTAAAACGATCCCGTCCCGAAAAATTTCCCGAAATTTCGGGACCCGACCATCCCTACTCAAAAACATACAATAAACAATGACTAATGGAAGGCATGGTGTACATGGTGTAATGGAATGGTGTTACAATATTCATGTTCAATATTTAAATCAAAAACATTAGCCATGCACCCATGAGTAGTAAAATATACTTTAATACACAGAAAACCTAATACCTCTATAATGTTAGAAAAAAACCTTGAGCCAGTCAGTAAACTAGGTCTTATCTTTTAACGTTATTGCCGGAAGAGTATACAAGTTGTAATGAGCCTATCTTGCACAGGGGTAAGAGTTAGCTCATTAGGCTTAGCAATAAGACCAGTAGGTCTAGGCCTACCTAGGCCAAGCCTAAATTTCATCTAGCCTAAGTCCCATGCTGAGAAAAGTGTTGACAAGCATAAAAAACAGACGATAAAAAAAACAGTAACTGGAAGAGACTTTTTTGCTATTAACCAGCCGTCTTATCAATTGGAAAAAAGACTGGTGAGTCATCACCGGAAGGGGTGAGCACATGGTGTGCTGATAACCCCTCGTGGATCGACACTTGTGGCTGCGCTTCGGAAGTGACCGGTTCGTAATTCGAGTTCTGTTCTTGTGCGAATTCTTCCCCGGCCGCTTCTGATCGTGTGCTTTGGAGCTGATTTCGATCGACGTCTTCCAATACCTTTTGGTATTAAAGGTACGTCAGCGTAATTGTTAGATTTGTGCTTATTCGATCTGTAAAACTTTACTGAAAGTTGATCGTGTCGCAGGATAGGGTTCCGAGACATATCCTGCTCATCTCTTGGCTGTAACCAAGACCAGTTAAATTAATTATCTTGGTGCCAATTATTATTTGGTTTTCCTTTTGTGGTATTTTCCAAATTCTGTTTAAACCAATTTAGAGTAATTGGTGATTTTCATAATTGGTTTAATTCCTCGATATTCCTGCTGTTGAAACAGGCTTAGTCTTGTCCAAACCTGCTGTGCTACAGGAGTGTAAGGTTTGTCCTGCTCCTGTAATTTTTGGTCACTAGTGAAATAGTTTAATGTTGTTGCTTGATTAGGGTAAACATTAACTATGGGTAACTAGTGTTAACTCTGAACATCTCGCAGAGCTAGAGAAAACAGCAGAGGGCATTTTACTTAGCAGGTGTTTCCAAATTTAGTCTGTCCTAAGTTGAATGTCATCTAGGTTGAATATAACTGAACTCTCATATTTGAATATCTGATAACTACTGTGATTTCGATCCTCGACCCCTGGAATTATCCCAGCGACCGAGCTGAGCGATTCCAAGGCCTCAGACAACCCGTGACGTGATTTCCTGCAGTTCGGTGTACTAGCGTAACCGATCATCTTTTCTCTTACCAGGAAATTTCCGTCACAAAGTATTGCATAGCACATGCCATATCGATGATTTACACTGATGTAAATTACAAATTTTTAAGAACAAAATTAACAAGGTTTAAAATAGTTTAAACAGGGTGTCTACCAGATTTCATATATGAAATTTCCGACTTTTTCCCGACTTTGCCCGACAAATAAAAAAAATTCCTGACCATTGGAAACATGACCATTGCCTCCTATAACAAATACATGAGCACAATATTTGTAAATTAATATATTTTGACGGCTGCAATGCAAGCGAAAGATCGCCAAAAGATGAGCAAGATGACTGCGATAAGTCCAAAAGATTTGCCAGCCGTAATATGACCAAGATTTCGCGGAAAGAATGAGCAATTTTCCGGCCGTGATGTGACCAAGAGATTCTCCGGCCGTGGTATAAACAACCGAGATTTGACAGGCACGATGCAGGCAGAGAGATTTGCGGGCCGCAATACGACCGAATGATGTTACAGCTATGAAACGAGTAAGCGACACAATACCATCAAGAAACGATCGGCCACACGACGACCAAAAAACAAGCGAAAGATTTTCAGCTGCAATAAGACCCAAAGATATGGCATGATATAAATTACAGTATCTCTGGCCTCAAAAAAATTTAGTGATTTTCTTGTCGCAATACGAACCGGCCGCATAAAAGCGAAAGATGTTATGGCCGCGAAAAGAGCAACAGATTTGACGGCCCCAATGTGACCGAGAGGTTTGCTGGCCCCGAAACAACCGAGGGATTTGCCGGCCGGGTTATAGATTTTCTGGCCTTCATGTGGCCAATAGATGTGATAGCCACGAAAAGAACACACGATTTTAAGGTAGCAATAATAACGAGAAATGTGTCGGCCGCGTAAACAGTGAGAGACTTGTAGGCCGTGTAGAGAGCGAGAGACTTGTCAGCTGCATAAAGAGCGGGAGACTTATCGCCGCGTAGAGAGCGAGAGACTTGTCAGCTGCATAAAGAGCGGGAGACTTATCGGCCGCGTAAAGAGCGAGAGCCTTGTAGGCCGCGCAAAGAGCGAGACTTGTCGGTCGCGTAAAGTGCGAGACTTGTCGGCCGTGAAACGAGCGAGCGATTTTACAGCTGTAATAGGACCAAGAAACTTGCGGCAGCGGTATAAACAATAGATTTTCTGGTCGTAATCTAGCTAAAAATTTGTCTGCCGTGATTCGTTCGAGAGATTTGCCGGCCGAGACGATGACAGAAACGAAGAAAACAGCTCTTTCATTTTATTTTATAGCCAAATTCGAATTTCCCGACCAAAAGTTGAAATTCATTACTTTTTTCCGATTATTCCCGACCTTACAAAACCCACGACATTTTCCAGAATTTTCCCGAATTCCCGACCCGTAGACACCCTGTATTTAGAGAAAAGGAAGTTACAATTTTACAAATTACTTTTAAACAAACTAAAAGATGATGCTCACCAAATATCTAGAAGACAAAACAGTCAAAGAACAATAACTTTGTTTTCATATTTGTAAACTAATATAACTAAGTCAAAGTCAAAGTCAAATAATCTTTATTTATACAATGTCCAACTGTACAAGAAATAGCGTCATGAATAGAACTAATAAATATTTACAAAAAAATAATTACTAAATACTAATTCTACTTACAAAGTTCATATATTGAGCTTTTTCTAGCAAGAATGCTTTTAACAACTTTTTAAATTTATCTAAATTCTCTGTTTCTTTTATTTCTTTTGGAACTGACCTAAGGACCAAGCATAAGAAGTATTTTTCATATAGCAATCTAATTTATGTTGAGGTAATCTTTTTTCCTTTTTATTCCTAGTGTTATACCGATTATTACCTTAATTTTCAATTAATTTTTGTTTGTTCCCTTTAACATACATAATACACTTGAAAACATCCATACTTATTTAATACGCTAAGGTTTTTTTAGTGATCATTGCTCCTCCTAAACTACTGGGCCGATTTTAATAATTAAGGTGTCATTTGAAAGAGTTTGGCGTGAAGTTTTAATAAAAAAAAAAGGAAATAAAATTTATGAAGATTATATTAAAGCGAACGACCCTAGACGCCATTAAAATTTCATATTTGTCCATATGGGAATATAAATTTCAAACAAAGCAGCTGAGTGGAATAAACAAAGAATTTTAGCAAAGCCATGTGTTATTAATGGAATTGAAACCAATGAATATATATATATATATATATATATATATATTAAAGCAAACTATTTATGAGAAGCAAACTATTTATGAGTAGATTTAGAAAACCATTTCATTTCGACTCAAGATTGAGACAGGATATGTTTAGTTGTAGATACTGAATTACAGAAATTTTTATTATAATAATATAAAACCTACGAAACAAAGTGTTATTTTTTTTAAAACATTAATTCTTCATTACCGGTACTGTACCTATTAAAAAAAAACCTATTTAAAATCATGTGTGTTTCATAAACAAATATTCAGTTGATTTTTAACTACTTGTTTTGGTTTATTTCTTTTATTTTCATCCCAAGAATAATTATTTTAAGCAATAATTTATGTCTGACAAAGACACTTTGCGGAACTCGATTGAATATTACAATTTACTTAAAGGTGATGGTGAATGTTAATGTGAAGTGTTTGTGGATAATGATCTAAAAATTTAAATGTAAATTTTTCATGGAACTATTTTAATTATGTTCAATTGTGAAGTGCTGACCATGAATGATGTAAACATTAAATAATATAATCATTCTTAATATTTTACCAGATCTTTTTGCATTTAGTGATGTTCTGTGGTTGTAGTAATGATGCCCCATAACTTTTATCCTTAACTTAACCTAAATCACATTTTAATATGCAATGTTTAAGTTTATTGACTTATTTGTAATAACAATAATGCCACCAATTCGAAGAGGGCATTTACGCAGTAACATCATTAAAACGGTGCACGAACAAAGTCGTATTGATATGAACATTGACTCATCTATGAGGTTGAGCCCTTTACTTTCGGGCCTGTTATGTAAACAAATGTGTTTCTTGCGAAGCAAAAATTTTTAAGACTGAAGCAAATGAAAACAATAACACTTCATATAAATTGAGCCGTCACAAATGGAAGGTGATTTTGTAAATTGAGAAGCACGCTTTCAGACAAACAAAACATCTCATAAAACATGCAACTTGGAAAATTTCAAATAATTCAATTCTGCATTTGTTAAGGTGAGCTTAGGGTCTCACCTCGATTAGTCTATTGGGTGGTCTATACAATTTTAGAAAGTTACCTTATTACCGGAAGAAAAGAAAACACTAATCCAAAGTATGCATCAATGTACAGCTTGACGTAAAAACTGCAACCAAACATAGACGGATGGAGATATGAAAGATAAATTATGAAATACATTTAATGTTGGAAACTGGACTTTATTCAAACGTTTACTTTTGTTTGTTTAGAACTTTAAAAAATGGCAGACATTTATATTTCAGTCATGAGAGAATTATGTCTGTGTGAATGTCTTTGAAAACAAAAATTTGGATAAAAGACGAAAAAATATTGCAATTTTTTTTTATTTTTATTCAAGTCGGAGACTTGAAAAAGAGCCTTGAAAATGATAAATGATGATGATAAAAGATTCAAGGTTCAAGATTGTTTATTTCCATTAAGTTGACATAGAAAATTATTTACGATACAAAGAGGAAATTATTCCCCACAAGACCCAAGTCTGAGTGTGGGGAAGAGTTCTTAGGCACGAACAAATATTACTAGTCCTTCTTCCACTAGTTGGCAGCACAAATACATACAAAACTTATAAGAGAAACAAAATACCCATTAAAAACAAAAAATAAAAAATAGAAGAAATTATTACTTAAGAAATTATATAAAACAAAAGGAGAAAAAAATCAAATATCGTAAAATTATTCAAAATCAAAACAAAAATATTTAATCAGAACACATCAGAATACCCGCAGACAACAAACACTAAGATGCATATGGCGAACTAATCAGCAGCTCTGCCATTCCCGGTCCAACACCGAGCAGCCACTTCTCAATCTCTCACTTGTAAACAGACATGCTACCACCCTCTTTATTAATGATGTTGAATGGGAGATTTTTATACAACTGATGAGCCAAATAAAATGTATTGAACAGATCTGATTTGAATTTAGGTTTCGGAATTGAATAGCCAAAGTTTGTTTTATTTCTAGTTTGGTAGCCATGGGTAGTTGGGGTAAAGATTTTGCTTTTATTATCTTTAACATATACTAAGAGAGTTTTAAGATACAATTGCCTAATATTAAGAACTGAAAAATTTTCGAAAAGGAGATTTGTTGGATATCTTTGGCCTTTATTAAGAATTGCTTTTATCACAGACCGTTGGGTGACCGCCAAGGGCTCAAGAACCGAGGCAGAGGCACCACCCCAAACCAGCAATCCATACTGCAGCAGGGACTGACAGTAGGCATAATACACACTCTTGCAGCGATCCACGGCCAACACCTGACTTAGCTGCTTAAACGCATAAATCATTTTTCTCAATTTTTGCTTAATGTGATGAACATGTCAATTTGTGATCAAATATTACGCCTAGGTACTTGTATTGAGTCACCTGCTCAATCACACCACAGCCACAGGTGAAGGACCGCGGATCGCCACAAGAGTGCATTCGAAGCACCCTCTGACCTGGACCAGAATTGTTCTTGAAATATATAGGCAAGCATTTTGTTTTGTCTATGTTAACAGTGAGAATATTATAATCAAACCAGTTTCTTATCTTAGCCAGGTCAGAGGATGCCTGATCATAAGCCCCCTCCCAGTCCCTACCATAAGACACTAGAGCCTTGTCATCAGCAAAGAGGAAAAGATTTCCCTGAATATTCAATTTGGCTATATTATTTATGTAAATAAGGAAAAAAATGATGACTTAAAAATGATATTTTATGCACACATTCAATCACATATTGCGTATGTTATATGGAGGTACTTCGGACAAAAATCTAAAAAAATGTTGATTCTGCAAAAAAAAGATTAAGAACTATGTTAAAATTAAAAAATGATGAATCCGTCAAAAACCATTTTATTGGGCATACAATCTTAACCGTTTACACAGATGTTATCACAGACATTGCTGTCATTTTCCGTGCAATAGATGGACAACTTCAGGAAAAAGGAATTTGGTTGTTTTGCTCGATTTCGAGCAACGGGTTCACTAGTATAAACTGTAAACGGTTAAGATTGTATGCCCAATAAAATGGTTTTTGACGGATTCATCATTTTTTAATTTTAACATAGTTCTTAATGCTTTTTTTTGCAGAATCAAATTTTTTTTAGATTTTTGTCCAAAGTACCTCCATATAACATACGCAATATGTAATTGAATGTGTGCATAAAATATCATTTTTAAGTCATCATTTTTCATCATCATCATTTATCATTTTCAAGGCTCTTTTTCAAGTCTCCGACTTTGACCTCGGTATATTCCCCTCACCTCCTCCCTGGAGTACTTGTCTTCGCTAGGTACCTGCAATGCCTCTTTGAGCTGCAGGATGTCTAGTCGCGCAGCTCGTCCACCGCCTCGCAGTAGTCTTCCACACGCTTCACTACCACCATGCTGTCTTGCACGTACCACCGGCTGCACTCTGCAATCACGATCGTCAATAGTCAATAGTCAAAATATCTTTATTCATCTTATTTGTTCATCCAGGGTACATGAATGGCGTCATAAATAAATCTTAAAACTAGAAAGACGATAACGGAAAAACCATTCAGTGTTAAGTTTGAACATTAACAAAAAAATCATTCTATTTAATCTTTACTGTGAATATTCACTCAGAGAATATTTAGGATTTTTTATTAATAACTTTTTCAACTTTCCTTTGAATTTTCCTATGCTAACTTCGTTTTTTATCTCCATAGGCAAATTATTAAAAAACTTAGCTCCCATCTATGTAGTCTTTTTGGTAAAATATTCCAGCTTCTCTGTGACGACTTTCTCATAAAAGGAATAAAATTTATTTTCCTAACCACACGAGAAGTCGCCTCAGACCTATGCCAGCGGAATCGCTCAAGTCTGGCAGCTGGGTCTATTCCAGGGTTCTTTGACTGAATTTTGAAAAGGTACAGATTTCTACCAAACAAGAAATTATTTAAATTATTCAGGTGTGAACTCAAAGCCCGCCAACGCAACGCGTATATTACTGGTACGTGCAAGACAGCATGGTGGTAGTGAAGCGTGTGGAAGACTACTGCGAGGCGGTGGACGAGCTGCGCGACAAGCTGAGACTAGACATCCTGCAGCTCAAAGAGGCATTGCAGGTACCTAGCGAAGACAAGTACTCCAGGGAGGAGGTGAGGGGAATATACCGAATGGCTGTACCATCATCATCGTTCACACCTGATGGTAAAGCCAATTGGAAACTGACAAGTTTAATTTGCACAAAATAGTTTAGCAAACAACTTACCTATACCAAATAACGTACTCACGTTACCGGACACCACGGATCTCCCCTACACCACAGTTTTACCAACCACGGTTACTCGGGTACCAACGCCACAGGTCACCTGCACACGCAGGTCCTGTTCTGACACGTAGGTTCCCCACCCGCGTCTAAGTGGCAAAAGGAGTCGAATCACCCCGTGACAAACGCGACGGGGTTAATTAAATTCGACATGCGAAATGGCACCGATGATTCGTAGGAAACGCTACAAATCGAAATAAAACTCAAACGAGTAAAACGCCGATCACAGAGTTCTGAGCTGCCGGCTAGCACTGACTATGTTCGTCGCAATGGAATCGCACCGCGGACAAACTCTAGTGACCCGACCGCACAGTTCAAGAACTAGAAACAGAATAACCCATACAGCACATAACGTCTATACAACGTCTATATAAGGGCTTGCAAGTTAAATTGACGTCTAGGTCAATATTCGTACATCTATTAGACATCTGCGATATCCTGCAAAAAGACATCTAACGTGGATGTCAAAATGGCGTCAATTAGACGTTGTCGTACATGTATATGACGTCAACGTAAAAACATTTAATAGACGATGTATAGACATCGCCGACATCGCCGAAAACAATAAACCAAGTACATAGTACAAATGAGGATATTTTTCGTCAATAAAAACAATATCGCTGAGAACAGAATATCAATTAAACTTTTTTGAAATAAAAATGTAACAACGTTATTTCCTTAATTATATTTTATTTCCCTGATGACTACAATAATAAAAAAAACTTAACATTTTTATTGGTTTGAATCCCAAATGAATCTGTTATTGTTTACCTCACTATGCCCACATAACAGGTTGTTTTTCGGCAAAGTTGCCTTCATTTGCTGTTGGTCTGATAAAGCAACTTTTCACTAGCAAATTTGTCAAACATTTGCAGTTCTTTGTCCAGGCAAAGCTGTTTCCTGATAGTTATGACAACTTGGCGGCAACTTAACATGAGTTTGCCATTTCACATATTCGCGGTAGGTGGTGTTCACACAGAAAAATAATAATAATAATAATATTTTGGTTAGCACCAATGGATTCAGCTAAAAAAAACAAATAATTTAGTACCTTGAATCACTGCTCTATGTCCATTGGTTACTGAATACTGAAAGTGGTAAACACAGTACGTTGCCCCAATGTCAACCTTATAGGAATTAAGTAACATTCTACGCCTATATCTCGCTTATTTCTCAATATAATAAAACTTGGTTTGCGGCTTCATCTAGATGAGATTAAATGTAAAAATCACGTCAAATCTCGCTATGTTCGATTGAACCAAGGCCACACTACAGTGTAGTGTGGCCTTGATTAACTATGTTCTTTTGCTTCAGAAATTAGCTGAGTATGCATATCTGCTGCAACGGGGGTATTTCACTTTCACGTTATTTTAAAATTTCATATACACTTACCACATTACTCTTTTATTAAATAACTTCTCGCATTGAGCTTATAATTACTTTACATCGATTTGAGTAGAATAGAATAGTATTTAAACAATTAGACGAGGTAAATTTTAGGTAAAAAGTTTTTGTCAATACCCTTTTTTAAAATAGTCGTTTACTGAAAAAATATTATTATAGTGTGAATGGGGAAAAAAGTGACAAGGAGGCACTTTATAACTCGTTCTCAGTCCTTAAAGGTCATCTCTGCACTACATTTGGATCCTATAATGTTTACCACCAAAGCAGTAGTTAAGATGAGATTTTGCCCCATAATCATTATCAGGTCTGGTGGTGTAGTGGATACAGGCTCAGCTTACGAAGGTAAAGGTCCCGGGTTCAAATCCCAACATATGTCAACAGAATTTGCATTGTGGTAACGTGTGTAGAAACTATGTACAAATGCATATTCTTACTGAGATTTTTTTTATTACACTTTTCGGTTTTTTTACATATTTATATTTACAATTTTGTTATTCGTTACTTTTTGTATGTTAATTGGATGTTCTGTAGATGTCAATATATGGATGTGTAATTAACATCTATTGAACATCTATTCTACATCCACGTAGAATGTTGATATAAGGTCGATAATGGTGACATTTGAACGTTGTAGGAATGTCTGTTAGACGTTAGACGTCTGTAACGGTCACGTTTAATAGACGTGTGTGGTTTAACATGAGGTACATCTATTAGATATCTAGTTGATGTGACTGTGCTATCTGGGAATCCACCCGCTAATCCTCCGGGTTCATCCCTCCAAAACTTCCCCTCCAAGGAAGGGACAAGGAGGGGATAAACAGCTGATCACCAGTGGCTGTGATCGTGACGTAGCACCACTGCCACTGTTAGCTGTCAATCCAGCATCTCGTCGTCTGTCACCTCAACAAACACGATTGGGATTATGTTGCTCAAAACAAACGCAACACCAACGATGTTTATTATGGCCGTAAAGGGGATTTTTACATTTAACAGACAAGTGTGGGGGCAATTATTCACAACAAGTGTCGCAAGTGTTTTAACTATAAAGTTTTATGAAATCAACTTCATGTCAACACTATGGGCTGTGACACCAGCGAGAGAGGTTAGCCTTGTGTTTGGTTTATGGGCTTTCAGCAATGGTTAGCAGTGCACCTAGTGTGATTTAGGTTATATTTCACTGCATTAACCATTATTCATGAGCTGCCCAACTATGTCAACCAACCAAAGGATGGGCTAGGCTTATGAAAAACAAAGGCCTAGGCTGGTGTTCAACCTAGTTAAACCTACACCAGGTAACTTTACCCTTTTTTATAGCTAGGCCTAAGCAACTAGCCTAAATTATTAGGTATTTCCATTGATTGTAAATTAAACTGGAGTGTTCATATTGAAAATATTTGTAAAAAAATTTCAAGAGTGAGTTATTTAGTATGGAAATTAAAAGATATTGTTTCTCAAACTTATCTAAGAACAGCTTATTTTGGACTTTTTCAGTCGCATGGGGGCATTCTCCTCACGTAAATGACATTTTGCTAATCCAAAAAAAGGTAGTTCAAAGGTAGTAAAAATTACGGTTGTTTAAAGATTTAATAAAAATTGTTTTTTTTATTAAATCTTTAAACAACCGTAATTTTTTAACGGATGGTCCTTTTTGAATGCGGTTTGCGGCATTCTTCTTTGCTTAAAAGCTCTTTAAAATGATATAAAAAATGATAAAAATTTAAAATGATAAAAATTGTTTGTATTCAAAGAAATTGGTATTTATTTGAATCTTTGAACAGCTGCCATTTTGTACTGGGTCAACCTTTTTGAGTGCGGTTTGCGGCGTTGTATTCTACAAAAATAGACCTTTAATTTGATGTGCATATCAACCTATGCTTACATTTAAGATTTTCTCCTGACTCCTGGCGGGCCGTCCCCCTGAGGAGGTAGCGGATCACTGGATATGTGTTAAGATAGATTTATATGCCTTATAACTTGATTCCAAGTTTTGTAGGTCTACGTTTATTATTTTTCAAAATATTGAGCCGTACCCAGACTTTTCAATCACCCTGTATAGTATTGTGTTAGTATATATACTTACAGGGCGACGCTCCATGGGCCGAGTGGCGAGGGATGGACGGCGGGCACGTTGACGGCGGGGTGGTGGCGGGGGGTCCCGGGGCCGGGGCCGGAGATGGTACCTTCTTGAAGGCTCCATCTGAGAAAGGCAAATCAAAATCAAATTGAATCAAATAGACCTTTTTCCTGGACATATACATAGTAAAATACAAGTAATAATGAAACAGTATAGAAAATAACTATACAAATCAAATACGATATAATACCAACAAGAAATATATGTATAGGCTAGGGTGTTTGATATATGTATACACAATTTAAATTTTAAACTGCAGTTTATATCCTTTATGAACTAAGCCATAAACAGTGTTAAAAGAAGGCAATTTTCATGGGATTTTTAATGGTATAAGGGAATAAATATTAGCTTGATGTGGACTTGAGTTTTTGGTATACGTTTCATAGGCTGATTAATTTTAATTAAAATCTGGCAAAGATGGTTCATATTTAATTTTGATGATCTTAATCATTCAATGACAGTTTTTGTAGTCAAATCGTTCATTCAAAAGTTCAAAAGGGATGTTCAAAAACTCTAAGTTAAAAAAACTGCTAATTCCCAGTTTTTAACAGGATTAGAAATTATTGTTTTTTTAAAAGTAATTTTAAGTTTTAACAAATTTTTAGAAATTTGAAAAATGAGATTGGCTTAGGCCAGGGAGTTATTTAAAAGAGGCTTTGAAGTCTAGATGGAAACTTGTTACTGAATTCAATAATTAAATCAAGATTTTCACCTCCTGTGCAATTTACAGATATTAACTAATATACAGCCTAATAATTACAGATTGTTACAATGCAAGGGGTACTAATATGTAAACTACAGTAATTTTCACTGATGCAGCTAATAAAAATAATAACTAACATCAAATCTAGTATTTACATTATTTTACTAAACTTTATACAATTGTATATATTTGAATTTTGACTATGGTCCGCTGTATAATATTTTTTAATAAATATAAAAGAAATTAAAACAGGGCTAGGCGTAGGCCCAGTTGCACCAGCCCCCCCGTGCAACAATGATCCTAGAACAATGATCTACCTCAACCCATAGTCGGGTCACAATTTTTGACACAATCAAAGAATAAAATATTGAAGATCGAGAAAAAAACACCCAAATTCAAAATTATTTTTGCTAACTTCACCCCAATAAACACCACCACCCGAGAAACTCCCTACCTCCTTCCCCTTGCCTTTGGCCAGGGGTGGCTCCACGGGCGGTTCCTCCCTCGGGGATGAGGCCGCCGCCCTCGCCCCTCCGCCCACCTGCCACAAACAACACGGACAAGTGTTAAAATCTTTATATATAATTACATTAGCTGTTAGAAATCAGGGTGGATTTTAAAGGTTCTGATGCCAGAGACTCTGGAAAAAATACTGGAATTCCTTGCAATACATCACAGAGGAGAATCAAACAGAGGTATCTTCTAATGTTGCGCTCAGCTAGTGTCGAGGACTTATAAATTCATGAATAGTTCACTATTAATGCCACGAGAGAGCAGCACCATCGCTGCCCTCTCCTAATTTAACTGTAGCTATTAACCGGACGTAACTAATAACTTAACTGAAGCTGGATTTAACTGTAACTAGCAAGCACTCAGGCACAACAGAAAACCCACTTAAAAGCGACCTCTGTTAGATTCTTCTCTGTGAATACACTTAAAAACAAAAAAAAAACCATAAAAACTTGTTTTAAAATTATTTGCAGGAGATACTAACATATTGTTGTTGATGTTAAAGCCAGTTTACTGAGAAGGTAATTTGCACTATTACGAAAATGGATGATTCAGCCCCTTCAAGCCTCTTATAGGTAATAAATTATAGAAATAAAAATTTAAACGGCCGCCATTTTGAAATTTACTGTTCGATCATGCTGATAATTTTTTCATAACCTAACCTTGAATAGATACAGATACATACAGAGTTCCAAAAAAATCGACTAAAAATCCTCGGAGATAAAACATATTTTGTAAAAAATACAAAATGGCGGATATCTGGTAAACGAAGCTTTTTAGGAAAAAAAATTTATGCTATGTTTTCTCTTTATTTTGACCCATATAACCTATTTTGACCCATATTCCTGGAGTTTGGCACTTTACTCATTATGGGAGACCCTGTAAAATAAGTATTTTTTAATTGCTGTGTTATAGAACATAGATTGAAATAGAATGCAAAATTCATACCACCATTTAAAAATTAAATTATTGTGACAGGATATAATTATTGTACTGTAATAGATTTGTTATTTCGGTGTTCGTCATTAATTATGTTTTTGGTGAAATTCAGGTTTGTAGTTATAAGTAAACAATTGATTTAGCATATAATTATATGTTAAATTATATTAATTAATTAATTAAATTAATTAATATATTTAATTAATTAATCGATTAATTAAATTAAATTAAGCACTGACCACATTCTAGATGAGCTATCTGAACAAGACATAGCAAATGCTTATGGGTTCCAACTAGAGTATGGGCAAAAACCTTTGTCAGTTCTAGGTTTTGCAGATGATACTGTGATTTTTGCCAAGAACAAAGAATCAGCAGAAGCCCTACTCCATTCTGCAATAAATCGCTTAAAAGAAATAGGCCTAAAAATAAATTATGAAAAATCAAATGGAATAGTAATAAAAAATGGAAAACTAATATACACTGAAATGGAAAATGGAAATAATAAAATAAAGTCAATAACTAAAGAAGACGGCATCAAATATCTTGGAGTTAACATTTCCGATTCACTCATACTAAATTCCAATGAAATATTAGAGAAACTATTTCTAAACTTAGATCTCCTTTCTAAAAGTATGTTACTTAGCAGAAGTCAAAAACTTAACATAATTAATCAATACATCTCTCCAACTTTAATTTACCCTCTCCAAAACGCTCAGCTAAACAAAATTCCAAAAAAAGTTTCTCCAAGAGGGAGATAAGGTAATAAGATATACTATAAAAAAAATCATACAATTGCCAAGTGATATACCCAACAGCTTCCTATATGCAAACAAGAATTGAAAGGTTTAAGTATAATTAAGATGGAGTGGGAGGCCTATATTCAACAATTTAATAAGTTTATAACACTTGAAAATTCTAATTGTAAATATCTTAAAAATTCATTTGATAATGAAAAACAACACTGTTTAAAATGTCTAAATCATTCATTCAATGATTTTAATCAGATTTCCAAAGACAAAATCAGTGGCAAAAAAATAAGATCCGTCCTAAAGGAAAAAGAATGTATTAAATGGAACAAATACCCTCAAAAAGGAAAGGGAGTTACACTTTTTAATGAAGTTAAATCAGCAAACTTCTGGTTATACAGAAAAGAAGGCCTGTCAGACTGTGAATGGCGAGACGCCCTTAAAATGATTTGCAACGTTGCTTCTGTCAGGACCATCCCCGGACGCGGGCCCAACACAACCCATTGCAGACACTGCAATGAGTATGAATCACTTGCTCATGTGTTGGGCTCATGTAAACGTGGGGATGTTCTCATAAACAAAAGACACAATGAAATTAGATTGATTCTAGCCACTGAACTCAGGAAAAGTGGTTTAGAAGTGTTCGAAGAAGTCCGCTGCACTTCAGACGTAGGAAGCACAAGAAGAGTTGATATTTTAGCGATTGACCAAATAAAAAAGGAGGGATGGATAATAGATCCAACAATACGGTTTGAAGATTCCTTAACCAAGATCAAGATGTCAATCGAGAGAAGAAGATGATATATGAACCGACAATTCCTTATTTAAAAAAAAAAATACAACATGAAAATTGCAAGTGTGATTGGATTACTATTTGGTGCAAGAGGAACACTCACAAAACAATATATTTCATTTAGAAAAAAAAATAAAAATTCAAAAATCAGTTGACAAAATTTTAGTACTCAATATTAAAAAAAATTCTGTTTAAATAATAAATAATAAATAATAAATAAAAATGCCTTTATTTACAAGCGTTCCTCAGTCACAGACTGCTTTTCAGGACAACTCAAGTCAAACATACAATAAACATAAAAAAACAAACAAACAAAAACTCATAAAATATCATTTAAATACATAACTTTCAATTTTTTTCTAAATACAGAAACAGAGCATGACTTGAGGGTCCCAGGGAGGTCATTAAAATACCTTGGGCCAAAATAAGAAAAACTTTTACGTCCCAGCTCCAGTTTCACTCTGGGGAAGTGAAGCTTCCAGTCTCGGCTTGCGCGCTGGGAAACCTCCTCTCTGCCTTGCAGTTTCACACTCAGGTACTGGGGCTCTCTGAGTGTGAGGATTTTGTGGGTCATGCAGTTGGTCATCAGTCTGCATAAGTCACCCATACGGAGCATGTCAACAGCATCACGATACACCGACACATGGTCGTATCGCCTCAGAGAGAAAACAAAACGCACAGCCGTGTTCTGTAGTTTCTGGATTCTCTGAGCGTCATGCATCGTGATGCTGTTTCCATAGGCCGGGTAACAGTAGCAGAAGATTGAGAGGACCAAAGACTGCATGAGCTGAAGTTTCACTGATTCTGGCAATAAACCCCTGAACCTATACAGACCCCTCAGCCTGCCGATGGCACGCTGGATATTGTGAGTCACGTGGTCTGAAAAAGAGAGTTCACTGCTAGGACGACTTCTAGAGTTTTGACTTTATCACAAATAGTCAAACTCTCACCGTCAAGGGCGACCTCTACACCACTCTCACTGAGGGCCTGTATGCGATCTTGTGGCGCTAAGTGTAGCATAGTGCACTTTCCTATGTTAAGCTTGAGGCCATTGTCCGTTGACCAGGTCAAAATACTTTCAAGATCAGTATTAACTTGGTGAATGGCATCCTGAATTAAATCAGGAACATAGGACAAATGGAGCTGACAATCGTCAGCGTACAAGTGCGGCATGCAGTTCTGAACACACGAAGGAAAGTCTGATGTGTACAGATTAAAAAGTATAGGACCCAAACAACTTCCCTGAGGTACACCTCTTCCCCTTGAAAGAGCAGTTGATATCTCACTCTTAACCTTGTGACCTGCGTTCTTCCAGCCATGTATGATCTGACCCACTCAATTGCTCCCGCTCCAAAACCATAGTAATTCATTTTTGCCAATAGTAACTTGTGATTGATGGAGTCAAACGCCTGTGAGTAGTCTAACAGTACTAGCGTGCTCCATTTTCCTTTGTCTTTCGCATCAATCAGATCACTAAACAGATTCACCAGGGCAGTGCAAGTACTATGATTGGCTCTAAAACCAGATTGTGTTGTTGGCAAGACATTCTCACTCTTCATGTATTTATTTATTTGGCAAGCAACAATCTTCTCAAGTATCTTCCAAATAGCTGGTAATATTGAGATGGGTCTGAGATCTTGGACTCCTTTAGGGGCAGCTGTCTTCGGGAGCGGATGCAAAGTACTCATCTTCCAGTTATTTGGGAATATTCCATTATTCAATGATTGATTGATAAGATGGGTTATAGCTCCAAGCGCATATGGACTCACAGCCTTTATCATCTGAATAGAAATACTATCATTTCCGATCGCACTCGATTTGATTTCATTCATGGCCGACTTGACTTCCTTTTCTGTCACAGGTCTAAAATTCATACTATTCTCAAACTCCTTCTTTCTATTCTCGTTGTAATGGGCAATTGTAAGGACATTTGCCTCACAACCTCCTCCCATTTCAGCAAAAAACTTATTCATTTCCTCTAAGCTTAGATCCGGCGAAATGCTTATATTTTTTTTATCTGGCACTATATCACACTTCTTTAGACATTTCCACATACTTTTTGTGTCCTTATTTGAAGTCACGGTATCTGTCAAATACTCTTTTTTTGCTCTCCAGATCAAAATATTTAGCTCATTTCTCATGTCTTTATATTTTTCCCAATCTTCACTGTCCCTGGATTTCCAATAGGCTTTCCTCAATTTATTCTTCAGCCTTATCTTTTCGTTGATCTCGGCATTTTTCCAAGGCGCCTTTTTTCGTGTCACTTTCTTCGTCACGATTGGTGCTTGTCTATTGAACACCGTCAGTATGTTTGATGTTATAAATTGCTCTATGTTATTAACATCATTCATTTGCAGAGCTTGATCCCAATTTATCTGAGCGATCGCTGCAACAGCTAAGTCGGTGTCAAATCTGGAGAAATCTCTATATCTTACCATCTTTGGCTTTCTTCTCTCATTTCGGCATACGATATCACAATGAACAAGCTTGTGGTCTGTTATCTTCACCCCTCTATGGTCCTTGATAGCCGATGTATCAATAACACCGATCCTCTTGACCTCAGCCGACGATGATGTGGTCTAACAAGGTGGCTGAAGTTTCTGTTACCCTAGTTGGTTGTTCTATGACTTGTATTGTTGTTAGTTTCTTTCAAGAGCCGGTGTAAGAACTTAGTTTGGGTACCGGTTTTTGAGCGTAAATCTATATTGTTATCACCCAAGTACACAACATTATCTACTTGAACTGCCAAGTCAACAAAGAGTGAGTGAAATAAAGGCTTGAGGAGGGTGTACCTTAAATGAGGGGGTCTATAAACTACACATACGCCAAGCCTCTTTCCCTTTAAGTTCACCACAGCACAAAGGAAATCGATACTATGGTCAATTTTACCAGTGAGAGAGCACTGCTCATATGCAAGACCGTCTTTGATGTACAAAGCTACTCCACCACCGTCCGAAGCCGTATCGAATTGGGCCAGAGCAGCACATCGGTCTTTTCTCAGCATAGAGTAACCTGGTATATTATAGTTGTCAGAGGGAGTGCCAGACTGAATCCACGTCTCACCAATAGCAAGAACATCAAAATCAAAGTCACGCACAAGAGAGGTCATTTCTTCAAACCCAGTATTGAGTGACCTCATGTTTAGGTGCGCAACTTTGAGATGCCTATTGCCCCCCATCTCACCTAGTTTCCCGAACGATCAGCTGCCCCCAATGATGTGTGCTCATGACACCCACCAAGAGAGACATCATCACGAACCGGATCCAAGGATGAGGAGGGATTTGGCAGATCGGAACTCTGGACACTTAGAGGCTGAGTGGGGGGAGCCAGAATCGCAGCAACCGTGTCCACTATCAAACGGTCCAGCCGGAACATTGCAGGCCGTTTGAAGTGAACGCCATCACGGACAAGGTCACGACGGCTAACACATGTGTTTGCCTCCACGAAAACAACTCCAAAATTATTTGCCATCAAATCAACTTGGTCGTTGAAATCGTGTAGTGCCTTGTATGAGAGGTCACGTCGAATCAGAACGCTGTTCAAAATTATTCTGGCGACAGGAAAGCTGGTTCTTGCTGTGTGCAGTAGGTCAGCCATGCTGTCCAAGACCTGACGCTTTCCGTGACCACCATTGTACCCTGGACCTCCCCGGTACCCTCTCTTCAAATTGTTACATCCAACATGCATATAAATAACAGACAAACTTACACCTAAATAACCTAAAAGTACATTCTTAATTCTTAATATCTATTCTAATATCGGTTAAATGCAAGTCTCTCCTGACATCTATTGGCGGATAAAAGAACTACTTCAAGTTTTTCGTTGTAAAAGAATATTGTAAAAGTCCAAAAATCACCGTCTTGACAGTGTATTTCTCTTTTATTCCCGACTTGAGGTCCCTTTTCAAACTTCTCACTTTTTTGTTTTTTAAACAATAAAATTGTAAGTGTATCATGTCTGTTTTTATTTAGATTTAAAGATCTATTTTTCAGCTTTATTTTGATACCTAATTCATTTCTTAAATACTAATAATAAATATTCTGTGAATGTTTGAAGTTTCGGGCCTTGATTCCCTAAAATGCCCGTTTTAATTAGTTAAAATTAAAATGCCAATAACTCAAAGACAAAAAATCATAGCACTATAAATTATATGTCAAATTGTTTGTAATTTATTGCTGAATTTAAGGATGTTAAAAACTCAAAATTGGAAAATTCTGAGTAGAGGTCCCTTTTCACTTTCCGTATCACAAATATTGATTACCTATGCATTAGAAATTTCTTTTAAAGTCTCAAAGTCTTTTTTTGCCTACTGTCTAAATTTTTTTACTTGTTTAGTTATGAAAAATAATAATCTTTCGGCTAAGATTCAAAGACATCTGAATTAGTTTAGAAAATTGAATCAATGGGCAAAACCATAACTTTTAGCAGACCAATGTGGTCAACAATATGGACAATTATTACTGTCACACCTTATAGCAAGTTATTTCCATCAGTGAATACCTTAGGTTCCGCTATCAGTGAATACCTTAGGTTGCTATTCACACCCATTTGTGAGTTGGTAATCCTACATTTGCCGTTTATCAGCAATCAGCAAATACGCGGCTGATCACAAATTTTGCAAAGCTAGATTTGCCGTTTATTCGCGATCGACAAATATGTGCTATCGTTTTTCATGCCTGATCGCGAGTTTCGTAAAGCTGCATCGGCCATTCATCCGCGATTGACAGATACGCACTACAGTAGTTCGCGAATAGCAGAAACCTATTTTTGCCGTTCATGCGCGACTGGCAAAAAGACGCAATGGCTTTTGCGGCCGATCAAGAGATTTACAAAGCCGCATTTGCCGTTTATTCACGATCGGCAAATACGCATGATAGTTTTTACGGATGATCGAGAGTTTCACAAAGCTGGAGTTGCTATTTATTCGCGATCGGAAAATATGCGAGATCGTTTTTTGCAGCCGATCGCGAGGTTTGCGAAGCTACACCCGCTGTTTAGTTGCGATCGCTAAAACGATCCCGTCCCGAAAAATTTCCCGAAATTTCGGGACCCGACCATCCCTACTCAAAAACATACAATAAACAATGACTAATGGAAGGCATGGTGTACATGGTGTAATGGAATTTCTTTTTTTTTTTTTTTTTTTTTTTTTTGGGTAGGAGGTGGAATGCGTTTACGCACACTGAGGGGCTCGTTGTCCCCTCAGTAGTGTCGGACTCCCACGAGCTCGATGTCCCGTGAACTACCGACTAAACCACCTCCCTCGGCACCGAGGACACTAGCCTGGAACTGTTTCACACATTACTTCGGGCTAGGCCTTTGATATTACGCCGCTAGGGCAACCTCCGTGGGGAAATGCTGAGGATTAAGGCCGATCGAGGTCGACCTTTTTCACCCGAAGAATGGCCTGGACGTAGTGCTGGACACAGTTCCAGTTGCCCTCTCCCTGGAGCATAGCTCCGACGATGTTGTTTGGGCTGACGACCACGCCGATCTCAGATGAAAGCGAGGCTCGGCGGACGTGCCAACGGTCGCACTGAAAAAAGGTGTGCTCGGACGTGTCTGGGATGCCGGGGCAATACAGACAGTCCGGGCTGGCGACTTTGCCCATCCGGTGCAGATAGGCTCGGAAGTACCCGTGTCCAGAAAGAAACTGGGTCACGTAGTAATCGACCTCGCCGTGCTGCCGCTCCACCCATGGTCGGACGGATGGTATGAGCTGGAAGGTCCAACGTCCCCTCGGCTCGGCTTCCCAGTCGCGCTGCCAGGAGTCGAAGCTGCGATCGCGCTCTTCCCTGGCAGCTGTTTCCCGGCCCACTTCAGGCCTCCTCCGGTAAATCGCCTGCCTCTCCCTCGCGAGGAAGAGGACGGGGATGACTCCGGCGATCACCATCACAGCAGGCTCGGAGACTGTGCGGTAGGCCGAAGCGACCCGCAGAGCTCCTCGACGCTGGACTCGGGCAAGCCGGTCTCGGAAGACTCGCTTCTCGAGTGCGTGAGCCCATGCCTCCGCCCCGTACAGCAAGACTGACTGGACGGCAGTCATGAGCAGACGGCGCTTGCAGGAACGAGGACCGCCGACATTGGGCATAAGCCTACCAAGGGCAGCGACACCCTTAGCGGCTTTGTCGGCGGCGCGCTGGATCTGTTCGCCGAAAGACAGTCTGCTGTCGACCATGACTCCCAGGTACTTTGCAGCAGGCTTAGTCTCGAGTGTGACGTCACCTATCTGCACCGGGAACACGGTGTTTATCCTCTTTTTGGTGAGGACGACGATCTCCGTCTTACTGGTAGCCAGGGACAAGCCGTGATCTCGCATCCACCCGTTGACCTTGGCCATTACTACGCTGAGCCTCAGTTTTGCCTGCTCGACGTTCCTCGCAGCGATCAAGGCAGCGACGTCGTCAGCATAGCCAACGAGGCGGGTCTCATCGGGCATGTCTAGCCTCAGCAAGCTATCGTAGGACACGTTCCAGAGATCTGGTCCGAGAATGGACCCCTGCGCAGCCCCGGAAGTGATGGGAATGCGCCGCTGACCTTCGGTCGTGTCGTACAACAGAACGCGGTCTGACAGATACGCTTCTATCATACGCAGGAGGTAGGAGGGAACTTGGAACGTATGCTCAAGCGCCCAAAGCATATCGCTCCACCTGGCGGAGTTAAAAGCGTTCTTCACGTCGAGCGTGACAAGAAGGACCATGCGGCGCGACCAGTGGTTGTGGTCCTCCGCCCTCCGCACTGCCTCAACTACCTCCTGAATAGCGTCGATGGTAGAGCGACCGGATCTGAAGCCGTACTGCTGCGGGGACAAGTCCCCCGCAGAGACGATGGCCTCGGTCAGCCTGACGCGCAGGAGCTTCTCAAGCACTTTCCCGGCCGTATCGAGCATACACAGGGGTCGGAAAGAAGAAGGGGTCCCCGGTGTGCTCTTCGCCTTCGGGATAAGGACAAGGCGGGCAACCTTCCAGGACGAAAAGAAAACGCCTTCCGCCAGACACGCGTTGAACATGTCGAGCAGAAGCCTTGGATTCACCTCCGCAGCGAGCTTGAGCACCTCCGCCGGAATGCCATCGGGACCGGGCGCTCTTCTGGGTCGTAGGGATCGGACGGCGGCGGTGAGTTCCTCTTCCCGGAAAGCTGGGAAGGCGCCTACCTCTCCGAATTCCCTGACTGGCCGAACTGGGTGGCTGGGAAACAGTGTGTCGACGACGGCGGCCATGGCTTGTGGTTCCATGACCGCAGGCGGTGAGCGAGCCCCTAGCTTCTGGGTTACAAGTTTGTAGCCCGTCCCCCAGGGGTCGTTGTCGATATCCTGACACAGCTGTTTCCAGCACCTGACTTTACTCCGGTTGATGGCACCGCGGAGCTCTCGGCGGGCCGCTCTGTGCTCAGCCGATCTGGCATTTGCATCAGGGCGGTTCCTGGCTCGCTGCGCAGCTCGTCGGAGACCAAGGCATCTCCTCCGGAGTTCCGCGATTTCAGGCGTCCACCAGTAAACCGGCTTCTTCCTGTGGCGGCGGGAAACTCCGGGCATCGACTGCTCACATGCGGTCGCGATGAGTCGCATCGTCGATGCTGCCAGATCTTCGGCACTTGTGAAATTCACAATGCTCTGGTCCTTAATTACTTCTTTAAAACTGTCTTTGCTCAGACGACTGGTGTTCCAGCGTCGAGCCAGAGGAGCAGGTTCAGCGCGCAAGCGCGCGCCCTCGGGAAGGACCTTGAAAAGGATCGCCTGATGGTCGCTGGAGGAGTAGTCCTCGCTGACACGCCAGTCGGAGATCCGCTGGGCAATCCCTTCAGAGGCAAGAGATATGTCAGGGATCGTCTCTCTGCACCCCGGACGGCGAAAGGTGGAAATGCCGCCCGTGTTGAGGATACAGAGGCCCGACCTGGCAGCCGACTCGAGGACGTAACGTCCTCGAGTGTCGGTCCGCGGGGAACCCCATTCCACGGCTTTGGCGTTAAAATCGCCACCGACTATGACCCCGCCAGAGGTGTTCATGATCTTATCCTCGATGGAATCGACCATGTGGCGGTAGTCTGCGATCGGTTGGTTAGGCGTGAGGTAACAGGAGAAGACGGTGAAACCCCTGCTCCTCACCCAAACGAAGCCGTTGCCCGATCCGGAATCGAGAACAGGCACCTTCCCGAGGTCCAAGATCCAAATCGCCGCAGTGCCGGAGGGGTCCGAGAACCACTGCGCAGAGCGTCGGTTCTGGTACTGCTCACTGAGAAGCAGTAGGTCAGCACCCTGCTCCGTGGCGAATTGGAACAGCAAGTCATTTGCTGTCCTGCTCCTCTGCATATTAAGTTGCAGAACACTGATCATTTCTGTTGGTTCTGGCGAAGCTCCTGGATGGCCCGCCTGTACTGCCCGCAACGACCAGACCCAGCGGAATGCTTGATCTGGTCGCCCTTCAAGCCGGCTTCTGTACACAGGACACAGGACAACGCTGCGTTGCACGCGCTGGCCCTGTGGTCCTGGCCGCCGCACTTGAAGCAGAGCTTGCTTCTATCGGGTCCAGAGCAGCGATTAGCGACGTGACCGAACCCCAGACATTTAAAACATCTGGAGGCCACGAGCTTCTCGCGTACCCGACAGCTCACGTACCAGATCTTCAGGTGGCCCTTCTCCAGGAGCTTCGCAGCTGCTCTGGCTCCCAGCGTAAGGATCGCCACCTTCTGGCCTCGAGCATTCGCCTTCGAGACGAAAGTCTTCACCTCGACGTTTTCGCCGATAGCGGATTTGACAGCTGCAGTCACCTCCGCCTCGGTCGTCAGCTCGTCGAGGTCCCTCACCTCCAGCGTCGACTTGGGCTCGAGAACGCTGACAGTCGCGTTCGCCCCCAAGATGTTCTTCAGGTCTTCGCTGAAGGCAGACTTGCTTTCGGAGGCGTCCCCGAGTTCGACCAGAAGATCGCCGGCTCGGGTCTTCCTCATGGCCTTGATAACGGCGCCCTTCTCATCGGGCTTCGCTTTGCTGCGAATCTCGCCCAGCACGTCGGCGTAGGATTTCCCCTCCGACGGCTTGATGAGAAGGGCGTCTGGCCGCGTCCTACGTGACCTCTTCTTCGGCGCCTTCTTGTTGTCCTGAGGGCCGGGCTGGCTTCCAGGCTGCTGGGGTGGGACTTTCTTCTTCTTCCCCTTCCTCTTAACGACGTCGGTCCATTTCTCGGGGTCCGATGTCTCCCCTGGACCGTCACCTCTGGGTTTCTTCTCAGCCTCCGGTTGGGCGGGGCTGGAAGCAGCCCGTTTCCCACCGGCCGGCTGAGCCTTAACGCGCAGTGATGGGGTCGTCTGCGTCGAAGCAGTCACCGACTCGCACGACTGCCAAGATTTCCTCAGCTGAAGGATGTGGTTAAGGCTAGTCTCCAACTGGACTATGCCTTCCTGCACATCCCTGCTGATGTTCTTCTGCCTGCCTGTCGCGGCCTTCATGACAGCGAGGGTGGCGAAGCACTTTTGAAGGTGCTCCTCCTCCTGCTGCCTGGCAAGTGCAATCACCGCCTGGAAGGGGGACGGGTCGGTGTGCATCGACTCAACGCCGCCGGAAGATGCTTGCTCGGTGAGCACCGGTGTTCTTGTCACCGAGGCAGTTGGTGTCGCTCGGCCTTGTGGCGACCTCGCGACACGAGGCTTCCGGCCAAAGGGGTCTTCTACCTCGACGTCCCCACTTTGAGAGGGTAGGCGAGGAAATTGATCCCTCTGGTTCGTTTTTGGGGTTAGGGTACCCCGGGAAGGTTCTTGCACCTTTTGAATAGTTTTTTCTTGTGAACCGCTCATAATGTCTGGATTAGCCCCCAAGACTGGGCGTTTGTTACCCCCCAAAACAGTGCCCCAATGTGAATGTCAAAACCGACCCGTCGCCAGAGCAACTATATCCGTGTTCGACCGCCTCCAAAACACCGGCGGTCCCAGACGAGCAGTGGCCTCGGCAGAGCCCCCCCGTGACCGCAGCAGGGCCCTATCCGGTCGCCAACCGGCACCACCACGGCCAAGGGGATTTTCGCCGGCTGATAGGGCAGCCAGGTCAGCTGGCTGGGCTGACCCGGGCCCCTGTACTATCCGGCAGCCTGGGAGGTGCAGAACCCAGTTTTTAAGCTGTACCCTCTGCTCGTTCTAGACCCCCAGCGCAGTGGAGGCTGAAGAACCCAGAGTCACCCCGGCAAGTAGGCCGGAATGATTTAGAAAAAACAACCGGGCTATTGAAATGAAACGGAGAATGCAGTTGTGAAAAGGAGACGCGAAAAAGGACCATTGCGTCCCCCTCCCCTTTTAGTCGGCTCTTACGACAAGCAGGGGATACTGTTGGACATTCTGTCCCGGCCCAACACGGGAGGTGTAATGGAATGGTGTTGCAATATTCATGTTCAATATTTAAATCAAAAACATTAGCCATGCACCCATGAGTAGTAAAATATACTTTAATACGCAGAAAACCTAATACCTCTATAATGTTAGAAAAAAACCTTGAGCCAGTCAGTAAACTAGGTCTTATCTTTTAACGTTATTGCCGGAAGAGTATACAAGTTGTAATGAGCCTATCTTGCACAGGGGTAAGAGTTAGCTCATTAGGCTTAGCAATAAGACCAGTAGGTCTAGGCCTACCTAGGCCAAGCCTAAATTTCATCTAGCCTAAGTCCCATGCTGAGAAAAGTGTTGACAAGCATAAAAAACAGACGATAAAAAAAACAGTAACTGGAAGAGACTTTTTTGCTATTAACCAGCCGTCTTATCAATTGGAAAAAAGACTGGTGAGTCATCACCGGAAGGGGTGAGCACATGGTGTGCTGATAACCCCCCGTGGATCGACACTTGTGGCTGCGCTTCGGAAGTGACCGGTTCGTAATTCGAGTTCTGTTCTTGTGCGAATTCTTCCCCGGCCGCTTCTGATCGTGTGCTTTGGAGCTGATTTCGATCGACGTCTTCCAATACCTTTTGGTATTAAAGGTACGTCAGCGTAATTGTTAGATTTGTGCTTATTCGATCTGTAAAACTTTACTGAAAGTTGATCGTGTCGCAGGATAGGGTTCCGAGACATATCCTGCTCATCTCTTGGCTGTAACCAAGACCAGTTAAATTATTTATCTTGGTGCCAATTATTATTTGGTTTTCCTTTTGTGGTATTTTCCAAATTCTGTTTAAACCAATTTAGAGTAATTGGTGATTTTCATAATTGGTTTAATTCCTCGATATTCCTGCTGTTGAAACAGGCTTAGTCTTGTCCAAACCTGCTGTGCTACAGGAGTGTAAGGTTTGTCCTGCTCCTGTAATTTTTGGTCACTAGTGAAATAGTTTAATGTTGTTGCTTGATTAGGGTAAACATTAACTATGGGTAACTAGTGTTAACTCTGAACATCTCGCAGAGCTAGAGAAAACAGCAGAGGGCATTTTACTTAACAGGTGTTTCCAAATTTAGTCTGTCCTAAGTTGAATGTCATCTAGGTTGAATATAACTGAACTCTCATATTTGAATATCTGATAACTACTGTGATTTCGATCCTCGACCCCTGGAATTATCCCAGCGACCGAGCTGAGCGATTCCAAGGCCTCAGACAACCCGTGACATGATTTCCTGCAGTTCGGTGTACTAGCGTAACCGATCATCTTTTCTCTTACCAGGAAATTTCCGTCACAAAGTATTGCATAGCACATGCCATATCGATGATTTACACTGATGTAAATTACAAATTTTTAAGAACAAAATTAACAAGGTTTAAAATAGTTTAAACAGGGTGTCTACCAGATTTCATATATGAAATTTCAGACTTTTTCCCGACTTTGCCTGACAATTAAAAAAAAATTCCTGACCATTGGAAACATGACCATTGCCTCCTATAACAAATACATGAGCACAATATTTGTAAATTAATATATTTTGACGGCTGCAATGCAAGCGAAAGATCGCCAAAAGATGAGCAAGATGACTGCGATAAGTCCAAAAGATTTGCCAGCCGTAATACGACCAAGATTTCTAGCTGCGGAAAGAATGAGCAATTTTCCGGCCGTGATGTGACCAAGAGATTCTCCGGCCGTGGTATAAACAACCGAGATTTGACAGGCACGATGCTACAGAGAGATTTGCGGGCCGCAATACGACCGAATGATGTTACAGCTATGAAACGAGTAAGCGACACAATACCATCAAGAAACGATCGGCCACACGACGACCAAAAAACAAGCGAAAGATTTTCAGCTGCAATAAGACCCAAAGATATGGCATGATATAAATTACAGTATCTCTGGCCTCAAAAACATTTAGTGATTTTCTTGTCGCAATACGAACCGGCCGCATAAAAGCGAAAGATGTTATGGCCGCGAAAAGAGCAACAGATTTGACGGCCGCGAAGAGAGCAAGATATTTGACGGCCCCAATGTGACCGAGAGGTTTGCTGGCCCCGAAACAACCGAGGGATTTGCCGGCCGGGTTATAGATTTTCTGGCCTTCATGTGGCCAATAGATGTGATAGCCACGAAAAGAACACACGATTTTAAGGTAGCAATAATAACGAGAAATGTGTCGGCCGCGTAAACAGTGAGAGACTTGTAGGCCGTGTAGAGAGCGAGAGACTTGTCAGCTGCATAAAGAGCGGGAGACTTATCGCCGCGTAGAGAGCGAGAGACTTGTCAGCTGCATAAAGAGCGGGAGACTTATCGGCCGCGTAAAGAGCGAGAGCCTTGTAGGCCGCGCAAAGAGCGAGACTTGTCGGTCGCGTAAAGTGCGAGACTTGTCGGCCGTGAAACGAGCGAGCGATTTTACAGCTGTAATAGGACCGAGAAACTTGCGGCAGCGGTATAAACAATAGATTTTCTGGTCGTAATCTAGCTAAAAATTTGTCTGCCGTGATTCGTTTGAGAGATTTGCCGGCCGAGACGATGACAGAAACGAAGAAAACAGCTCTTTCATTTTATTTTATAGCCAAATTTGAATTTCCCGACCAAAAGTTGAAATTCATTACATTTTTCCGATTATTCCCGACCTTACAAAACCCACGACATTTTCCAGAATTTTCCCGAATTCCCGACCCGTAGACACCCTGTATTTAGAGAAAAGGAAGTTACAATTTTACAAATTACTTTTAAACAAACTAAAAGATGATGCTCACCAAATATCTAGAAGACAAAACAGTCAAAGAACAATAACTTTGTTTTCATATTTGTAAACTAATATAACTAAGTCAAAGTCAAATAATCTTTATTTATACAATGTCCAACTGTACAAGAAATAGCGTCATGAATAGAACTAATAAATATTTACAAAAAAATAATTACTAAATACTAATTCTACTTACAAAGTTCATATATTGAGCTTTTTCTAGCAAGAATGCTTTTAACAACTTTTTAAATTTATCTAAATTCTCTGTTTCTTTTATTTCTTTTGGAACTGACCTAAGGACCAAGCATAATAAGTATTTTTCATATAGCAATCTAATTTATGTTGAGGTAATCTTTTTTCCTTTTTATTCCTAGTGTTATACCGATTATTACCTTAATTTTCAATTAATTCTTGTTTGTTCCCTTTAACATACATAATACACTTGAAAACATCCATACTTATTTAATACGCTAAGGTTTTTTTAGTGATCATTGCTCCTCCTAAACTACTGGGCCGATTTTAATAATCAAGGTGTCATTTGAAAGAGTTTGGCGTGACGTTTTGCAGGAAATAAAATTTATGAAGATTATATTAAAGCGAACGACCCTAGACGCCATTAAAATTTCATATTTGTCCATATGGGAATATAAATTTCAAACAAAGCAGCTGAGTGGAATAAACAAAGAATTTTAGCAAAGCCATGTGTTATTAATGGAATTGAAACCAATGAATATATATATATATATATAACATAAAAGTATATATATATATATATATATATATATACTTTTATATATATATATATATATATCGGTTTCGGAATTGAATAGCCAAAGTTTGTTTTATTTCTAGTTTGGTAGCCATGGGTAGTTGGGGTAAAGATTTTGCTTTTATTATCTTTAACATATACTAAGAGAGTTTTAAGATACAATTGCCTAATATTAAGAACTGAAAAATTTTCGAAAAGGAGATTTGTTGGATATCTTTGGCCTTTATTAAGAATTGCTTTTATCACAGACCGTTGGGTGACCGCCAAGGGCTCAAGAACCGAGGCAGAGGCACCACCCCAAACCAGCAATCCATACTGCAGCAGGGACTGACAGTAGGCATAATACACACTCTTGCAGCGATCCACGGCCAACACCTGACTTAGCTGCTTAAACGCATAAATCATTTTTCTCAATTTTTGCTTAATGTGATGAACATGTGACTCCCAAGTCAATTTGTGATCAAATATTACGCCTAGGTACTTGTATTGAGTCACCTGCTCAATCACACCACAGCCACAGGTGAAGGACCGCGGATCGCCACAAGAGTGCATTCGAAGCACCCTCTGACCTGGACCAGAATTGTTCTTGAAATATATAGGCAAGCATTTTGTTTTGTCTATGTTAACAGTGAGAATATTATAATCAAACCAGTTTCTTATCTTAGCCAGGTCAGAGGATGCCTGATCATAAGCCCCCTCCCAGTCCCTACCATAAGACACTAGAGCCGTGTCATCAGCAAAGAGGAAAAGATTTCCCTGAATATTCAATTTGGCTATATTATTTATGTAAATAAGGAAAAAAATGATGACTTAAAAATGATATTTTATGCACACATTCAATCACATATTGCGTATGTTATATGGAGGTACTTCGGACAAAAATCTAAAAAAATGTTGATTCTGCAAAAAAAAGATTAAGAACTATGTTAAAATTAAAAAATGATGAATCCGTCAAAAACCATTTTATTGGGCATACAATCTTAACCGTTTACACAGACGTTATCACAGACATTGCTGTCATTTTCCGTGCAATAGATGGACAACTTCAGGAAAAAGGAATTTGGTTGTTTTGCTCGATTTCGAGCAACGGGTTCACTAGTATAAACTGTAAACGGTTAAGATTGTATGCCCAATAAAATGGTTTTTGACGGATTCATCATTTTTTAATTTTTACATAGTTCTTAATGCTTTTTTTTGCAGAATCAAATTTTTTTTAGATTTTTGTCCAAAGTACCTCCATATAACATACGCAATATGTAATTGAATGTGTGCATAAAATATCATTTTTAAGTCATCATTTTTCATCATCATCATTTATCATTTTCAAGGCTCTTTTTCAAGTCTCCGACTTTGACCTCGGTATATTCCCCTCACCTCCTCCCTGGAGTACTTGTCTTCGCTAGGTACCTGCAATGCCTCTTTGAGCTGCAGGATGTCTAGTCGCGCAGCTCGTCCACCGCCTCGCAGTAGTGTTCCACACGCTTCACTACCACCATGCTGTCTTGCACGTACCACCGGCTGCACTCTGCAATCACGATCTTCAATAGTCAATAGTCAAAATATCTTTATTCATCTTATTTGTTCATCCAGGGTACATGAATGGCGTCATAAATAAATCTTAAAACTAGAAAGACGATAACGGAAAAACCATTCAGTGTTAAGTTTGAACATTAACAAAAAAATCATTCTATTTAATCTTTACTGTGAATATTCACTCAGAGAATATTTAGGATTTTTTATTAATAACTTTTTCAACTTTCCTTTGAATTTTCCTATGCTAACTTCGTTTTTTATCTCCATAGGCAAATTATTAAAAAACTTAGCTCCCATCTATGTAGTCTTTTTGGTAAAATATTCCAGCTTCTCTGTGACGACTTTCTCATAAAAGGAATAAAATTTATTTTCCTAACCACACGAGAAGTCGCCTCAGACCTATGCCAGCGGAATCGCTCAAGTCTGGCAGCTGGGTCTATTCCAGGGTTCTTTGACTGAATTTTGAAAAGGTACAGATTTCTACCAAACAAGAAATTATTTAAATTATTCAGGTGTGAACTCAGAGCCCGCCAACGCAACGCGTATATTACTGGTACGTGCAAGACAGCATGGTGGTAGTGAAGCGTGTGGAAGAATACTGCGAGGCGGTGGACGAGCTGCGCGACAAGCTGAGACTAGACATCCTGCAGCTCAAAGAGGCATTGCAGGTACCTAGCGAAGACAAGTACTCCAGGGAGGAGGTGAGGGGAATATACCGAATGGCTGTACCATCATCATCGTTCACACCTGATGGTAAAGCCAATTGGAAACTGACAAGTTTAATTTGCACAAAATAGTTTAGCAAACAACTTACCTATACCAAATAACGTACTCACGTTACCGGACACCACGGATCTCCCCTACACCACAGTTTTACCAACCACGGTTACTCGGGTACCAACGCCACAGGTCACCTGCACACGCAGGTCCTGTTCTGACACGTAGGTTCCCCACCCGCGTCTAAGTGGCAAAAGGAGTCGAATCACCCCGTGACAAACGCGACGGGGTTAATTAAATTCGACATGCGAAATGGCACCGATGATTCGTAGGAAACGCTACAAATCGAAATAAAACTCAAACGAGTAAAACGCCGATCACAGAGTTCTGAGCTGCTGGCTAGCACTGACTATGTTCGTCGCAATGGAATCGCACCGCGGACAAACTCCAGTGACCCGACCGCACAGTTCAAGAACTAGAAACAGAATAACCCATACAGCACATAACGTCTATACAACGTCTATATAAGGGCTTGCAAGTTAAATTGACGTCTAGGTCAATATTCGTACATCTATTAGACATCTGCGATATCCTGCAAAAAGACATCTAACGTGGATGTCAAAATGGCGTCAATTAGACGTTGTCGTACATGTATATGACGTCAATGTAAAAACATTTAGTAGACGATGTATAGACATCGCCGACATCGCCGAAAACAATAAACCAAGTACATAGTACAAATGAGGATATTTTTCGTCAATAAAAACAATATCGCTGAGAACAGAATATCAATTAAACTTTTTTGAAATAAAAATGTAACAACGTTATTTCCTTAATTATATTTTATTTCCCTGATGACTACAACAATAAAAAAAACTTAACATTTTTATTGGTTTGAATCCCAAATGAATCTGTTATTGTTTACCTCACTATGCCCACATAACAGGTTGTTTTTCGGCAAAGTTGCCTTCATTTGCTGTTGGTCTGATAAAGCAACTTTTCACTAGCAAATTTGTCACACATTTGCAGTTCTTTGTCCAGGCAAAGCTGTTTCCTGATAGTTATGACAACTTGGCGGCAACTTAACATGAGTTTGCCATTTCACATATTCACCGTAGGTGGTGTTCACACAGAAAAATAATAATAATAATAATATTTTGGTTAGCACCAATGGATTCAGCTAAAAAAAAAACAAATAATTTAGTACCTTGAATCACTGCTCTATGTCCATTGGTTACTGAATACTGAAAGTGGTAAACACAGTACGTTGCCCCAATGTCAACCTTATAGGAATTAAGTAACATTCTACGCCTATATCTCGCTTATTTCTCAATATAATAAAACTTGGTTTGCGGCTTCATCTAGATGAGATTAAATGTAAAAATCACGTCAAATCTCGCTATGTTCGATTGAACCAAGGCCACACTACAGTGTAGTGTGGCCTTGATTAACTATGTTCTTTTGCTTCAGAAATTAGCTGAGTATGCATATCTGCTGCAACGGGGGTATTTCACTTTCACGTTATTTTAAAATTTCATATACACTTACCACATTACTCTGTTATTAAATAACTTCTCGCATTGAGCTTATAATTACTTTACATCGATTTGAGTAGAATAGAATAGTATTTAAACAATTAGACGAGGTAAATTTTAGGTAAAAAGTTTTTGTCAATACACTTTTTAAAATAGTCGTTTACTGAAAAAATATTATTATAGTGTGAATGGGGAAAAAAGTGACAAGGAGGCACTTTATAACTCGTTCTCAGTCCTTAAAGGTCATCTCTGCACTACATTTGGATCCTATAATGTTTACCACCAAAGCAGTAGTTAAGATGAGATTTTGCCCCATAATCATTATCAGGTCTGGTGGTGTAGTGGATACAGGCTCAGCTTACGAAGGTAAAGGTCCCGGGTTCAAATCCCAACATATGTCAACAGAATTTGCATTGTGGTAACGTGTGTAGAAACTATGTACAAATGCATATTCTTACTTAGATTTTTTTTATTACACTTTTTGGATTTTTTATATATTTATATTTACAATTTTGTTATTCGTTACTTTTTGTATGTTAATTGGATGTTCTGTAGATGTCAATATATGGATGTGTAATTAACATCTATTGAACATCTATTCTACATCCACGTAGAATGTTGATATAAGGTCGATAATGGTGACATTTGAACGTTGTAGGAATGTCTGTTAGACGTTAGACGTCTGTAACGGTCACGTTTAATAGACGTGTGTGGTTTAACATGAGGTACATCTATTAGATATCTAGTTGATGTGACTGTGCTATCTGGGAATCCACCCGCTAATCCTCCGGGTTCATCCCTCCAAAACTTCCCCTCCAAGGAAGGGACAAGGAGGGGATAAACAGCTGATCACCAGTGGCTGTGATCGTGACGTAGCACCACTGCCACTGTTAGCTGTCAATCCAGCATCTCGTCGTCTGTCACCTCAACAAACACGATTGGGATTATGTTGCTCAAAACAAACGCAACACCAACGATGTTTATTATGGCCGTAAAGGGGATTTTTACATTTAACAGACAAGTGTGGGGGCAATTATTCACAACAAGTGTCGCAAGTGTTTTAACTATAAAGTTTTATGAAATCAACTTCATGTCAACACTATGGGCTGTGACACCAGCGAGAGAGGTTAGCCTTGTGTTTGGTTTATGGGCTTTCAGCAATGGTTAGCAGTGCACCTAGTGTGATTTAGGTTATATTTCACTGCATTAACCATTATTCATGAGCTGCCCAACTATGTCAACCAACCAAAGGATGGGCTAGGCTTATGAAAAACAAAGGCCTAGGCTGGTGTTCAACCTAGTTAAACCTACACCAGGTAACTTTACCCTTTTTTATAGCTAGGCCTAAGCAACTAGCCTAAATTATTAGGTATTTCCATTGATTGTAAATTAAACTGGAGTGTTCATATTGAAAATATTTGTAAAAAAATTTCAAGAGTGAGTTATTTAGTATGGAAATTAAAAGATATTGTTTCTCAAACTTATCTAAGAAGAGCTTATTTTGGACTTTTTCAGTCGCATGGGGGCATTCTCCTCACGTAAATGACATTTTGCTAATCCAAAAAAAGGTAGTTCAAAGGTAGTAAAAATTACGGTTGTTTAAAGATTTAATAAAAATTGTTTTTTTTATTAAATCTTTAAACAACCGTAATTTTTTAACGGATGGTCCTTTTTGAATGCGGTTTGCGGCATTCTTCTTTGCTTAAAAGCTCTTTAAAATGATATAAAAAATGATAAAAATTTAAAATGATAAAAATTGTTTGTATTCAAAGAAATTGGTATTTATTTGAATCTTTGAACAGCTGCCATTTTGTACTGGGTCAACCTTTTTGAGTGCGGTTTGCGGCGTTGTATTCTACAAAAATAGACCTTTAATTTGATGTGCATATCAACCTATGCTTACATTTAAGATTTTCTCCTGACTCCTGGCGGGCCGTCCCCCTGAGGAGGTAGCGGATCACTGGATATGTGTTAAGATAGATTTATATGCCTTATAACTTGATTCCAAGTTTTGTAGGTCTACGTTTATTATTTTTCAAAATATTAAGCCGTACCCAGACTTTTCAATCACCCTGTATAGTATTGTGTTAGTATATATACTTACAGGGCGACGCTCCATGGGCCGAGTGGCGAGGGATGGACGGCGGGCACGTTGACGGCGGGGTGGTGGCGGGGGGTCCCGGGGCCGGGGCCGGAGATGGTACCTTCTTGAAGGCTCCATCTGAGAAAGGCAAATCAAAATCAAATTGAATCAAATAGACCTTTTTCCTGGACATATATAGTAAAATACAAGTAATAATGAAACAGTATAGAAAATAACTATACAAATCAAATACGATATAATACCAACAAGAAATATATGTATAGGCTAGGGTGTTTGATATATGTATACACAATTTAAATTTTAAACTGCAGTTTATATCCTTTATGAACTAAGCCATAAACAGTGTTAAAAGAAGGCAATTTTCATGGGATTTTTAATGGTATAAGGGAATAAATATTAGCTTGATGTGGACTTGAGTTTTTGGTATACGTTTCATAGGCTGATTAATTTTAATTAAAAATCTGGCAAAGATGGTTCATATTTAATTTTGATGATCTTAATCATTCAATGACAGTTTTTGTAGTCAAATCGTTCATTCAAAAGTTCAAAAGGGATGTTCAAAAACTCTAAGTTAAAAAAACTGCTAATTCCCAGTTTTTAACAGGATTAGAAATTATTGTTTTTTTAAAAGTAATTTTAAGTTTTAACAAATTTTTAGAAATTTGAAAAATGGGATTGGCTTAGGCCAGGGAGTTATTTAAAAAAGGCGTTGAAGTCTAGATGGAAACTTGTTACTGAATTCAATTATTAAATCAAGATTTTCACCTCCTGTGCAATTTACAGATATTAACTAATATACAGCCTAATAATTACAGATTGTTACAATGCAAGGGGCTAAATTAAAATTCAATAGGGGCTCGAGCTATTATTAGGGGTCTGAGCACACTATTGTGTACTAATATGTAAACTACAGTAATTTTCACTGATGCAGCTAATAAAAATAATAACTAACATCAAATCTAGTATTTACATTATTTTACTAAACTTTATACAAATGTATATATTTGAATTTTGACTATGGTCCGCTGTATAATATTTTTTAATAAATATAAAAGAAATTAAAACAGGGCTAGGCGTGGGCCCAGTTGCACCAGCCCCCCCGTGCAACAATGATCCTAGAACAATGATCTACCTCAACCCATAGTCGGGTCACAATTTTTGACACAATCAAAGAATAAAATATTGAAGAACGAGAAAAAAACACCCAAATTCAAAATTATTTTTGCTAACTTCACCCCAATAAACACCACCACCCGAGAAACTCCCTACCTCCTTCCCCTTGCCTTTGGCCAGGGGTGGCTCCACGGGCGGTTCCTCCCTCGGGGATGAGGCCGCCGCCCTCGCCCCTCCGCCCACCTGCCACAAACAACACGGACAAGTGTTAAAATCTTTATATATAATTACATTAGCTGTTAGAAATCAGGGTGGATTTTAAAGGTTCTGATGCCAGAGACTCTGGAAAAAATACTGGAATTCCTTGCAATACATCACAGAGGAGAATCAACCAGAGGTATCTTCTAATGTTGCGCTCAGCTAGTGTCGAGGACTTATAAATTCATGAATAGTTCACTATTAATGCCACAAGAGAGCAGCACCATCGCTGCCCTCTCCTAATTTAACTGTAGCTATTAACCGGACGTAACTAATAACTTAACTGAAGCTGGATTTAACTGTAACTAGCAAGCACTCAGGCACAACAGAAAACCCACTTAAAAGCGACCTCTGTTAGATTCTTCTTTGTGAATACACTTAAAAACAAAAAAAAACCATAAAAACTTGTTTTAAAATTATTTGCAGGAGATACTAACATATTATTGTTGATGTTAAAGCTAGTTTACTGAGAAGGTAATTTGCACTATTACGAAAATGGATGATTCAGCCCCTTCAAGCTTCTTATAGGTAATAAATTATAGAAATAAAAATTTAAACGGCCGCCATTTTGAAATTTACTGTTCGATCATGCTGATAATTTTTTCATAACCTAACCTTGAATAGGTACAGATACATACAGAGTTCCAAAAAAATCGACTAAAAATCCTCGGAGATAAAACATATTTTGTAAAAAATACAAAATGGCGGATATCTGGTAAACGAAGCTTTTTAGGAAAAAAATTTATGCTATGTTTTCTCTTTATTTTGACCCATATAACCTATTTTGACCCATATTCCTGGAGTTTGGCACTTTACTCATTATGGGACACCCTGTAAAATAAGTATTTTTTAATCGCTGTGTTATAGAACATAGATTGAGATAGAATGCAAAATTCATACCACCATTTAAAAATTAAATTATTGTGACAGGATATAATTATTGTACTGTAATAGATTTGTTATTTCGGTGTTCGTCATTAATTATGTTTTTGGTGGGATTCAGGTTTGTAGTTATAAGTAAACAATTGATTTAGCATATAATTATATGTTAAATTATATTAATTAATTAATTAAATTAATTAATATATTTAATTAATTAATCGATTAATTAAATTAAATTAAGCACTGACCACATTCTAGATGAGCTATCTGAACAAGACATAGCAAATGCTTATGGGTTCCAACTAGAGTATGGGCAAAAACCTTTGTCAGTTCTAGGTTTTGCAGATGATACTGTGATTTTTGCCAAGAACAAAGAATCAGCAGAAGCCCTACTCCATTCTGCAATAAATCGCTTAAAAGAAATAGGCCTAAAAATAAATTATGAAAAATCAAATGGAATAGTAATAAAAAATGGAAAACTAATATACACTGAAATGGAAAATGGAAATAATAAAATAAAGTCAATAACTAAAGAAGACGGCATCAAATATCTTGGAGTTAACATTTCCGATTCACTCATACTAAATTCCAATGAAATATTAGAGAAACTATTTCTAAACTTAGATCTCCTTTCTAAAAGTATGTTACTTAGCAGAAGTCAAAAACTTAACATAATTAATCAATACATCTCTCCAACTTTAATTTACCCTCTCCAAAACGCTCAGCTAAACAAAATTCCAAACAAAGTTTCTCCAAGAAGGAGATAAGGTAATAAGATATACTATAAAAAAAATCATACAATTGCCAAGTGATATACCCAACAGCTTCCTATATGCAAACAAGAATTGAAAGGTTTAAGTATAATTAAGATGGAGTGGGAGGCCTATATTCAACAATTTAATAAGTTTATAACACTTGAAAATTCTAATTGTAAATATCTTAAAAATTCATTTGATAATGAAAAACAACACTGTTTAAAATGTCTAAATCATTCATTCAATGATTTTAATCAGATTTCCAAAGACAAAATCAGTGGCAAAAAAATAAGATCCGTCCTAAAGGAAAAAGAATGTATTAAATGGAACAAATACCCTCAAAAAGGAAAGGGAGTTACACTTTTTAATGAAGTTAAATCAGCAAACTTCTGGTTATACAAAAAAGAAGGCCTGTCAGACTGTGAATGGCGAGACGCCCTTAAAATGATTTGCAACGTTGCTTCCGTCAGGACCATCCCCGGACGCGGGCCCAACACAACCCATTGCAGACACTGCAATGAGTATGAATCACTTGCTCATGTGTTGGGCTCATGTAAACGTGGGGATGTTCTCATAAACAAAAGACACAATGAAATTAGATTGATTCTAGCCACTGAACTCAGGAAAAGTGGTTTAGAAGTGTTCGAAGAAATCCGCTGCACTTCAGACGTAGGAAGCACAAGAAGAGTTGATATTTTAGCGATTGACCAAATAAAAAAGGAGGGATGGATAATAGATCCAACAATACGGTTTGAAGATTCCTTAACCAAGATCAAGATATCAATCGAGAGAAGAAGATGATATACGAACCGACAATTCCTTATTTAAAAAAAAAATACAACATGAAAATTGCAAGTGTGATTGGATTACTATTTGGTGCAAGAGGAACACTCACAAAACAATATATTTCATTTAGAAAAAAAAATAAAAATTCAAAAATCAGTTGACAAAATTTTAGTACTCAATATTTAAAAAAAATTCTGTTTAAATAATAAATAATAAATAAAAATGCCTTTATTTACAAGCGTTCCTCAGTCACAGACTGCTTTTCAGGACAACTCAAGTCAAACATACAATAAACATAAAAAAACAAACAAACAAAAACTCATAAAATATCATTTAAATACATAACTTTCAATTTTTTTCTAAATACAGAAACAGAGCATGACTTGAGGGTCCCAGGGAGGTCATTAAAATACCTTGGGCCAAAATAAGAAAAACTTTTACGTCCCAGCTCCAGTTTCACTCTGGGGAAGTGAAGCTTCCAGTCTCGGCTTGCGCGCTGGGAAACCTCCTCTCTGCCTTGCAGTTTCACACTCAGGTACTGGGGCTCTCTGAGTGTGAGGATTTTGTGGGTCATGCAGTTGGTCATCAGTCTGCATAAGTCATCCAGGGTACATGAATGGCGTCATAAATAAATCTTAAAACTAGAAAGACGATAACGGAAAAACCATTCAGTGTTAAGTTTGAACATTAACAAAAAAATCATTCTATTTAATCTTTACTGTGAATATTCACTCAGAGAATATTTAGGATTTTTTATTAATAACTTTTTCAACTTTCCTTTTAATTTTCCTATGCTAACTTCGTTTTTTATCTCCATAGGCAAATTATTAAAAAACTTAGCTCCCATCTATGTAGTCTTTTTGGTAAAATATTCCAGCTTCTCTGTGACGACTTTCTCATAAAAGGAATAAAATTTATTTTCCTAACCACACGAGAAGTCGCCTCAGACCTATGCCAGCGGAATCGCTCAAGTCTGGCAGCTGGGTCTATTCCAGGGTTCTTTGACTGAATTTTGAAAAGGTACAGATTTCTACCAAACAAGAAATTATTTAAATTATTCAGGTGTGAACTCAGAGCCCGCCAACGCAACGCGTATATTACTGGTACGTGCAAGACAGCATGGTGGTAGTGAAGCGTGTGGAAGAATACTGCGAGGCGGTGGACGAGCTGCGCGACAAGCTGAGACTAGACATCCTGCAGCTCAAAGAGGCATTGCAGGTACCTAGCGAAGACAAGTACTCCAGGGAGGAGGTGAGGGGAATATACCGAATGGCTGTACCATCATCATCGTTCACACCTGATGGTAAAGCCAATTGGAAACTGACAAGTTTAATTTGCACAAAATAGTTTAGCAAACAACTTACCTATACCAAATAACGTACTCACGTTACCGGACACCACGGATCTCCCCTACACCACAGTTTTACCAACCACGGTTACTCGGGTACCAACGCCACAGGTCACCTGCACACGCAGGTCCTGTTCTGACACGTAGGTTCCCCACCCGCGTCTAAGTGGCAAAAGGAGTCGAATCACCCCGTGACAAACGCGACGGGGTTAATTAAATTCGACATGCGAAATGGCACCGATGATTCGTAGGAAACGCTACAAATCGAAATAAAACTCAAACGAGTAAAACGCCGATCACAGAGTTCTGAGCTGCCGGCTAGCACTGACTATGTTCGTCGCAATGGAATCGCACCGCGGACAAACTCCAGTGACCCGACCGCACAGTTCAAGAACTAGAAACAGAATAAATCCACCTGCTAATCCTCCGGGTTCATCCCTCCAAAACTTCCCCTCCAAGGAAGGGACAAGGAGGGGATAAACAGCTGATCACCTGTGGCTGTGATCGTGACGTAGCACCACTGCCACTGTTAGCTGTCAATCCAGCATCTCGTCGTCTGTCACCTCAACAAACACGATTGGGATTATGTTGCTCAAAACAAACGCAACACCAACGATGTTTATTATGGCCGTAAAGGGGATTTTTACATTTAACAGACAAGTGTGGGGGCAATTATTCACAACAAGTGTCGCAAGTGTTTTAACTATAAAGTTTTATGAAATCAACTTCATGTCAACACTATGGGCTGTGACACCAGCGAGAGAGGTTAGCCTTGTGTTTGGTTTATGGGCTTTCAGCAATGGTTAGCAGTGCACCTAGTGTGATTTAGGTTATATTTCACTGCATTAACCATTATTCATGAGCTGCCCAACTATGTCAACCAACCAAAGGATGGGCTAGGCTTATGAAAAACAAAGGCCTAGGCTGGTGTTCAACCTAGTTAAACCTACACCAGGTAACTTTACCCTTTTTTATAGCTAGGCCTAAGCAACTAGCCTAAATTATTAGGTATTTCCATTGATTGTAAATTAAACTGGAGTGTTCATATTGAAAATATTTGTAAAAAAATTTCAAGAGTGAGTTATTTAGTATGGAAATTAAAAGATATTGTTTCTCAAACTTATCTAAGAACAGCTTATTTTGGACTTTTTCAGTCGCATGGGGGCATTCTCCTCACGAAAATGACATTTTGCTAATCCAAAAAAAGGTAGTTCAAAGGTAGTAAAAATTACGGTTGTTTAAAGATTTAATAAAAATTCTTTTTTTTATTAAATCTTTAAACAACCGTAATTTTTTAACGGATGGTCCTTTTTGAATGCGGTTTGTGGCATTCTTCTTTGCTTAAAAGCTCTTTAAAATGATATAAAAAATGATAAAAATTTAAAATGATAAAAATTGTTTGTATTCAAAGAAATTGGTATTTATTTGAATCTTTGAACAGCTGCCATTTTGTACTGGGTCAACCTTTTTGAGTGCGGTTTGCGGCGTTGTATTCTACAAAAATAGACCTTTAATTTGATGTGCATATCAACCTATGCTTACATTTAAGATTTTCTCCTGACTCCTGGCGGGCCGTCCCCCTGAGGAGGTAGCGGATCACTGGATATGTGTTAAGATAGATTTATATGCCTTATAACTTGATTCCAAGTTTTGTAGGTCTACGTTTATTATTTTTCAAAATATTAAGCCGTACCCAGACTTTTCAATCACCCTGTATAGTATTGTGTTAGTATATATACTTACAGGGCGACGCTCCATGGGCCGAGTGGCGAGTGATGGACGGCGGGCACGTTGACGGCGGGGTGGTGGCGGGGGGTCCCAGGGCCGGGGCCGGAGATGGTACCTTCTTGAAGGCTCCATCTGAGAAAGGCAAATCAAAATCAAATTGAATCAAATAGACCTTTTTCCTGGACATATACATAGTAAAATACAAGTAATAATGAAACAGTATAGAAAATAACTATACAAATCAAATACGATATAATACCAACAAGAAATATATGTATAGGCTAGGGTGTTTGATATATGTATACACAATTTAAATTTTAAACTGCAGTTTATATCCTTTATGAACTAAGCCATAAACAGTGTTAAAAGAAGGCAATTTTCATGGGATTTTTAATGGTATAAGGGAATAAATATTAGCTTGATGTGGACTTGAGTTTTTGGTATACGTTTCATAGGCTGATTAATTTTAATTAAAAATCTGGCAAAGATGGTTCATATTTAATTTTGATGATCTTAATCATTCAATGACAGTTTTTGTAGTCAAATCGTTCATTCAAAAGTTCAAAAGGGATGTTCAAAAACTCTAAGTTAAAAAAACTGCTAATTCCCAGTTTTTAACAGGATTAGAAATTATTGTTTTTTTAAAAGTAATTTTAAGTTTTAACAAATTTTTAGAAATTTGAAAAATGGGATTGGCTTAGGCCAGGGAGTTATTTAAAAAAGGCGTTGAAGTCTTGATGGAAACTTGTTACTGAATTCAATTATTAAATCAAGATTTTCACCTCCTGTGCAATTTACAGATATTAACTAATATACAGCCTAATAATTACAGATTGTTACAATGCAAGGGGCTAAATTAAAATTCAATAGGGGCTCGAGCTATTATTAGGGGTCTGAGCACACTATTGTGTACTAATATGTAAACTACAGTAATTTTCACTGATGCAGCTAATAAAAATAATAACTAACATCAAATCTAGTATTTACATTATTTTACTAAACTTTATACAAATGTATATATTTGAATTTTGACTATGGTCCGCTGTATAATATTTTTTAATAAATATAAAAGAAATTAAAACAGGGCTAGGCGTGGGCCCAGTTGCACCAGCCCCCCCGTGCAACAATGATCCTAGAACAATGATCTACCTCAACCCATAGTCGGGTCACAATTTTTGACACAATCAAAGAATAAAATATTGAAGAACGAGAAAAAAACACCCAAATTCAAAATTATTTTTGCTAACTTCACCCCAATAAACACCACCACCCGAGAAACTCCCTACCTCCTTCCCCTTGCCTTTGGCCAGGGGTGGCTCCACGGGCGGTTCCTCCCTCGGGGATGAGGCCGCCGCCCTCGCCCCTCCGCCCACCTGCCACAAACAACACGGACAAGTGTTAAAATCTTTATATATAATTACATTAGCTGTTAGAAATCAGGGTGGATTTTAAAGGTTCTGATGCCAGAGACTCTGGAAAAAATACTGGAATTCCTTGCAATACATCACAGAGGAGAATCAACCAGAGGTATCTTCTAATGTTGCGCTCAGCTAGTGTCGAGGACTTATAAATTCATGAATAGTTCACTATTAATGCCACGAGAGAGCAGCACCATCGCTGCCCTCTCCTAATTTAACTGTAGCTATTAACCGGACGTAACTGATAACTTAACTGAAGCTGGATTTAACTGTAACTAGCAAGCACTCAGGCACAACAGAAAACCCACTTAAAAGCGACCTCTGTTAGATTCTTCTCTGTGAATACACTTAAAAACAAAAAAAAACCATAAAAACTTGTTTTAAAATTATTTGCAGGAGATACTAACATATTATTGTTGATGTTAAAGCTAGTTTACTGAGAAGGTAATTTGCACTATTACGAAAATGGATGATTCAGCCCCTTCAAGCTTCTTATAGGTAATAAATTATAGAAATAAAAATTTAAACGGCCGCCATTTTGAAATTTACTGTTCGATCATGCTGATAATTTTTTCATAACCTAACCTTGAATAGGTACAGATACATACAGAGTTCCAAAAAAATCGACTAAAAATCCTCGGAGATAAAACATATTTTGTAAAAAATACAAAATGGCGGATATCTGGTAAACGAAGCTTTTTAGGAAAAAAATTTATGCTATGTTTTCTCTTTATTTTGACCCATATAACCTATTTTGACCCATATTCCTGGAGTTTGGCACTTTACTCATTATGGGACACCCTGTAAAATAAGTATTTTTTAATTGCTGTGTTATAGAACATAGATTAAGATAGAATGCAAAATTCATACCACCATTTAAAAATTAAATTATTGTGACAGGATATAATTATTGTACTGTAATAGATTTGTTATTTCGGTGTTCGTCATTAATTATGTTTTTGGTGGGATTCAGGTTTGTAGTTATAAGTAAACAATTGATTTAGCATATAATTATATGTTAAATTATATTAATTAATTAATTAAATTAATTAATATATTTAATTAATTAATCGATTAATTAAATTAAATTAAGCACTGACCACATTCTAGATGAGCTATCTGAACAAGACATAGCAAATGCTTATGGGTTCCAACTAGAGTATGGGCAAAAACCTTTGTCAGTTCTAGGTTTTGCAGATGATACTGTGATTTTTGCCAAGAACAAAGAATCAGCAGAAGCCCTACTCCATTCTGCAATAAATCGCTTAAAAGAAATAGGCCTAAAAATAAATTATGAAAAATCAAATGGAATAGTAATAAAAAATGGAAAACTAATATACACTGAAATGGAAAATGGAAATAATAAAATAAAGTCAATAACTAAAGAAGACGGCATCAAATATCTTGGAGTTAACATTTCCGATTCACTCATACTAAATTCCAATGAAATATTAGAGAAACTATTTCTAAACTTAGATCTCCTTTCTAAAAGTATGTTACTTAGCAGAAGTCAAAAACTTAACATAATTAATCAATACATCTCTCCAACTTTAATTTACCCTCTCCAAAACGCTCAGCTAAACAAAATTCCAAAAAAAGTTTCTCCAAGAAGGAGATAAGGTAATAAGATATACTATAAAAAAAATCATACAATTGCCAAGTGATATACCCAACAGCTTCCTATATGCAAACAAGAATTGAAAGGTTTAAGTATAATTAAGATGGAGTGGGAGGCCTATATTCAACAATTTAATAAGTTTATAACACTTGAAAATTCTAATTGTAAATATCTTAAAAATTCATTTGATAATGAAAAACAACACTGTTTAAAATGTCTAAATCATTCATTCAATGATTTTAATCAGATTTCCAAAGACAAAATCAGTGGCAAAAAAATAAGATCCGTCCTAAAGGAAAAAGAATGTATTAAATGGAACAAATACCCTCAAAAAGGAAAGGGAGTTACACTTTTTAATGAAGTTAAATCAGCAAACTTCTGGTTATACAAAAAAGAAGGCCTGTCAGACTGTGAATGGCGAGACGCCCTTAAAATGATTTGCAACGTTGCTTCCGTCAGGACCATCCCCGGACGCGGGCCCAACACAACCCATTGCAGACACTGCAATGAGTATGAATCACTTGCTCATGTGTTGGGCTCATGTAAACGTGGGGATGTTCTCATAAACAAAAGACACAATGAAATTAGATTGATTCTAGCCACTGAACTCAGGAAAAGTGGTTTAGAAGTGTTCGAAGAAATCCGCTGCACTTCAGACGTAGGAAGCACAAGAAGAGTTGATATTTTAGCGATTGACCAAATAAAAAAGGAGGGATGGATAATAGATCCAACAATACGGTTTGAAGATTCCTTAACCAAGATCAAGATGTCAATCGAGAGAAGAAGATGATATACGAACCGACAATTCCTTATTTAAAAAAAAAATACAACATGAAAATTGCAAGTGTGATTGGATTACTATTTGGTGCAAGAGGAACACTCACAAAACAATATATTTCATTTAGAAAAAAAAATAAAAATTCAAAAATCAGTTGACAAAATTTTAGTACTCAATATTTAAAAAAAATTCTGTTTAAATAATAAATAATAAATAAAAATGCCTTTATTTACAAGCGTTCCTCAGTCACAGACTGCTTTTCAGGACAACTCAAGTCAAACATACAATAAACATAAAAAAACAAACAAACAAAAACTCATAAAATATCATTTAAATACATAACTTTCAATTTTTTTCTAAATACAGAAACAGAGCATGACTTGAGGGTCCCAGGGAGGTCATTAAAATACCTTGGGCCAAAATAAGAAAAACTTTTACGTCCCAGCTCCAGTTTCACTCTGGGGAAGTGAAGCTTCCAGTCTCGGCTTGCGCGCTGGGAAACCTCCTCTCTGCCTTGCAGTTTCACACTCAGGTACTGGGGCTCTCTGAGTGTGAGGATTTTGTGGGTCATGCAGTTGGTCATCAGTCTGCATAAGTCATCCAGGGTACATGAATGGCGTCATAAATAAATCTTAAAACTAGAAAGACGATAACGGAAAAACCATTCAGTGTTAAGTTTGAACATTAACAAAAAAATCATTCTATTTAATCTTTACTGTGAATATTCACTCAGAGAATATTTAGGATTTTTTATTAATAACTTTTTCAACTTTCCTTTTAATTTTCCTATGCTAACTTCGTTTTTTATCTCCATAGGCAAATTATTAAAAAACTTAGCTCCCATCTATGTAGTCTTTTTGGTAAAATATTCCAGCTTCTCTGTGACGACTTTCTCATAAAAGGAATAAAATTTATTTTCCTAACCACACGAGAAGTCGCCTCAGACCTATGCCAGCGGAATCGCTCAAGTCTGGCAGCTGGGTCTATTCCAGGGTTCTTTGACTGAATTTTGAAAAGGTACAGATTTCTACCAAACAAGAAATTATTTAAATTATTCAGGTGTGAACTCAGAGCCCGCCAACGCAACGCGTATATTACTGGTACGTGCAAGACAGCATGGTGGTAGTGAAGCGTGTGGAAGAATACTGCGAGGCGGTGGACGAGCTGCGCGACAAGCTGAGACTAGACATCCTGCAGCTCAAAGAGGCATTGCAGGTACCTAGCGAAGACAAGTACTCCAGGGAGGAGGTGAGGGGAATATACCGAATGGCTGTACCATCATCATCGTTCACACCTGATGGTAAAGCCAATTGGAAACTGACAAGTTTAATTTGCACAAAATAGTTTAGCAAACAACTTACCTATACCAAATAACGTACTCACGTTACCGGACACCACGGATCTCCCCTACACCACAGTTTTACCAACCACGGTTACTCGGGTACCAACGCCACAGGTCACCTGCACACGCAGGTCCTGTTCTGACACGTAGGTTCCCCACCCGCGTCTAAGTGGCAAAAGGAGTCGAATCACCCCGTGACAAACGCGACGGGGTTAATTAAATTCGACATGCGAAATGGCACCGATGATTCGTAGGAAACGCTACAAATCGAAATAAAACTCAAACGAGTAAAACGCCGATCACAGAGTTCTGAGCTGCTGGCTAGCACTGACTATGTTCGTCGCAATGGAATCGCACCGCGGACAAACTCCAGTGACCCGACCGCACAGTTCAAGAACTAGAAACAGAATAACCCATACAGCACATAACGTCTATACAACGTCTATATAAGGGCTTGCAAGTTAAATTGACGTCTAGGTCAATATTCGTACATCTATTAGACATCTGCGATATCCTGCAAAAAGACATCTAACGTGGATGTCAAAATGGCGTCAATTAGACGTTGTCGTACATGTATATGACGTCAACGTAAAAACATTTAGTAGACGATGTATAGACATCGCCGACATCGCCGAAAACAATAAACCAAGTACATAGTACAAATGAGGATATTTTTCGTCAATAAAAACAATATCGCTGAGAACAGAATATCAATTAAACTTTTTTGAAATAAAAATGTAACAACGTTATTTCCTTAATTATATTTTATTTCCCTGATGACTACAATAATAAAAAAAACTTAACATTTTTATTGGTTTGAATCCCAAATGAATCTGTTATTGTTTACCTCACTATGCCCACATAACAGGTTGTTTTTCGGCAAAGTTGCCTTCATTTGCTGTTGGTCTGATAAAGCAACTTTTCACTAGCAAATTTGTCACACATTTGCAGTTCTTTGTCCAGGCAAAGCTGTTTCCTGATAGTTATGACAACTTGGCGGCAACTTAACATGAGTTTGCCATTTCACATATTCACCGTAGGTGGTGTTCACACAGAAAAATAATAACAATAATAATATTTTGGTTAGCACCAGTGGATTCAGCTAAAAAAAAACAAATAATTTAGTACCTTGAATCACTGCTCTATGTCCATTGGTTACTGAATACTGAAAGTGGTAAACACAGTACGTTGCCCCAATGTCAACCTTATAGGAATTAAGTAACATTCTACGCCTATATCTCGCTTATTTCTCAATATAATAAAACTTGGTTTGCGGCTTCATCTAGATGAGATTAAATGTAAAAATCACGTCAAATCTCGCTATGTTCGATTGAACCAAGGCCACACTACAGTGTAGTGTGGCCTTGATTAACTATGTTCTTTTGCTTCAGAAATTAGCTGAGTATGCATATCTGCTGCAACGGGGGTATTTCACTTTCACGTTATTTTAAAATTTCATATACACTTACCACATTACTCTTTTATTAAATAACTTCTCGCATTGAGCTTATAATTACTTTACATCGATTTGAGTAGAATAGAATAGTATTTAAACAATTAGACGAGGTAAATTTTAGGTAAAAAGTTTTTGTCAATACACTTTTTAAAATAGTCGTTTACTGAAAAAATATTATTATAGTGTGAATGGGGAAAAAAGTGACAAGGAGGCACTTTATAACTCGTTCTCAGTCCTTAAAGGTCATCTCTGCACTACATTTGGATCCTATAATGTTTACCACCAAAGCAGTAGTTAAGATGAGATTTTGCCCCATAATCATTATCAGGTCTGGTGGTGTAGTGGATACAGGCTCAGCTTACGAAGGTAAAGGTCCCGGGTTCAAATCCCAACATATGTCAACAGAATTTGCATTGTGGTAACGTGTGTAGAAACTATGTACAAATGCATATTCTTACTTAGATTTTTTTTATTACACTTTTTGGTTTTTTTACATATTTATATTTACAATTTTGTTATTCGTTACTTTTTGTATGTTAATTGGATGTTCTGTAGATGTCAATATATGGATGTGTAATTAACATCTATTGAACATCTATTCTACATCCACGTAGAATGTTGATATAAGGTCGATAATGGTGACATTTGAACGTTGTAGGAATGTCTGTTAGACGTTAGACGTCTGTAACGGTCACGTTTAATAGACGTGTGTGGTTTAACATGAAGTACATCTATTAGATATCTAGTTGATGTGACTGTGCTATCTGGGAATCCACCCGCTAATCCTCCGGGTTCATCCCTCCAAAACTACCCCTCCAAGGAAGGGACAAGGAGGGGATAAACAGCTGATCACCAGTGGCTGTGATCGTGACGTAGCACCACTGCCACTGTTAGCTGTCAATCCAGCATCTCGTCGTCTGTCACCTCAACAAACACGATTGGGATTATGTTGCTCAAAACAAACGCAACACCAACGATGTTTATTATGGCCGTAAAGGGGATTTTTACATTTAACAGACAAGTGTGGGGGCAATTATTCACAACAAGTGTCGCAAGTGTTTTAACTATAAAGTTTTATGAAATCAACTTCATGTCAACACTATGGGCTGTGACACCAGCGAGAGAGGTTAGCCTTGTGTTTGGTTTATGGGCTTTCAGCAATGGTTAGCAGTGCACCTAGTGTGATTTAGGTTATATTTCACTGCATTAACCATTATTCATGAGCTGCCCAACTATGTCAACCAACCAAAGGATGGGCTAGGCTTATGAAAAACAAAGGCCTAGGCTGGTGTTCAACCTAGTTAAACCTACACCAGGTAACTTTACCCTTTTTTATAGCTAGGCCTAAGCAACTAGCCTAAATTATTAGGTATTTCCATTGATTGTAAATTAAACTGGAGTGTTCATATTGAAAATATTTGTAAAAAAGTTTCAAGAGTGAGTTATTTAGTATGGAAATTAAAAGATATTGTTTCTCAAACTTATCTAAGAACAGCTTATTTTGGACTTTTTCAGTCGCATGGGGGCATTCTCCTCACGTAAATGACATTTTGCTAATCCAAAAAAAGGTAGTTCAAAGGTAGTAAAAATTACGGTTGTTTAAAGATTTAATAAAAATTCTTTTTTTTATTAAATCTTTAAACAACCGTAATTTTTTAACGGATGGTCCTTTTTGAATGCGGTTTGCGGCATTCTTCTTTGCTTAAAAGCTCTTTAAAATGATATAAAAATGATAAAAATTTAAAATGATAAAAATTGTTTGTATTCAAAGAAGTTGGTATTTATTTGAATCTTTGAACAGCTGCCATTTTGTACTGGGTCAACCTTTTTGAGTGCGGTTTGCGGCGTTGTATTCTACAAAAATAGACCTTTAATTTGATGTGCATATCAACCTATGCTTACATTTAAGATTTTCTCCTGACTCCTGGCGGGCCGTCCCCCTGAGGAGGTAGCGGATCACTGGATATGTGTTAAGATAGATTTATATGCCTTATAACTTGATTCCAAGTTTTGTAGGTCTACGTTTATTATTTTTCAAAATATTAAGCCGTACCCAGACTTTTCAATCACCCTGTATAGTATTGTGTTAGTATATATACTTACAGGGCGACGCTCCATGGGCCGAGTGGCGAGGGATGGACGGCGGGCACGTTGACGGCGGGGTGGTGGCGGGGGGTCCCGGGGCCGGGGCCGGAGATGGTACCTTCTTGAAGGCTCCATCTGAGAAAGGCAAATCAAAATCAAATTGAATCAAATAGACCTTTTTCCTGGACATATACATAGTAAAATACAAGTAATAATGAAACAGTATAGAAAATAACTATACAAATCAAATACGATATAATACCAACAAGAAATATATGTATAGGCTAGGGTGTTTGATATATGTATACACAATTTAAATTTTAAACTGCAGTTTATATCCTTTATGAACTAAGCCATAAACAGTGTTAAAAGAAGGCAATTTTCATGGGATTTTTAATGGTATAAGGGAATAAATATTAGCTTGATGTGGACTTGAGTTTTTGGTATACGTTTCATAGGATGATTAATTTTAATTAAAAATCTGGCAAAGATGGTTCATATTTAATTTTGATGATCTTAATCATTCAATGACAGTTTTTGTAGTCAAATCGTTCATTCAAAAGTTCAAAAGGGATGTTCAAAAACTCTAAGTTAAAAAAACTGCTAATTCCCAGTTTTTAACAGGATTAGAAATTATTGTTTTTTTAAAAGTAATTTTAAGTTTTAACAAATTTTTAGAAATTTGAAAAATGGGATTGGCTTAGGCCAGGGAGTTATTTAAAAAAGGCGTTGAAGTCTAGATGGAAACTTGTTACTGAATTCAATTATTAAATCAAGATTTTCACCTCCTGTGCAATTTACAGATATTAACTAATATACAGCCTAATAATTACAGATTGTTACAATGCAAGGGGCTAAATTAAAATTCAATAGGGGCTCGAGCTATTATTAGGGGTCTGAGCACACTATTGTGTACTAATATGTAAACTACAGTAATTTTCACTGATGCAGCTAATAAAAATAATAACTAACATCAAATCTAGTATTTACATTATTTTACTAAACTTTATACAAATGTATATATTTGAATTTTGACTATGGTCCGCTGTATAATATTTTTTAATAAATATAAATGAAATTAAAACAGGGCTAGGCGTGGGCCCAGTTGCACCAGCCCCCCCGTGCAACAATGATCCTAGAACAATGATCTACCTCAACCCATAGTCGGGTCACAATTTTTGACACAATCAAAGAATAAAATATTGAAGAACGAGAAAAAAACACCCAAATTCAAAATTATTTTTGCTAACTTCACCCCAATAAACACCACCACCCGAGAAACTCCCTACCTCCTTCCCCTTGCCTTTGGCCAGGGGTGGCTCCACGGGCGGTTCCTCCCTCGGGGATGAGGCCGCCGCCCTCGCCCCTCCGCCCACCTGCCACAAACAACACGGACAAGTGTTAAAATCTTTATATATAATTACATTAGCTGTTAGAAATCAGGGTGGATTTTAAAGGTTCTGATGCCAGAGACTCTGGAAAAAATACTGGAATTCCTTGCAATACATCACAGAGGAGAATCAACCAGAGGTATCTTCTAATGTTGCGCTCAGCTAGTGTCGAGGACTTATAAATTCATGAATAGTTCACTATTAATGCCACGAGAGAGCAGCACCATCGCTGCCCTCTCCTAATTTAACTGTAGCTATTAACCGGACGTAACTGATAACTTAACTGAAGCTGGATTTAACTGTAACTAGCAAGCACTCAGGCACAACAGAAAACCCACTTAAAAGCGACCTCTGTTAGATTCTTCTCTGTGAATACACTTAAAAACAAAAAAAAACCATAAAAACTTGTTTTAAAATTATTTGCAGGAGATACTAACATATTATTGTTGATGTTAAAGCTAGTTTACTGAGAAGGTAATTTGCACTATTACGAAAATGGATGATTCAGCCCCTTCAAGCTTCTTATAGGTAATAAATTATAGAAATAAAAATTTAAACGGCCGCCATTTTGAAATTTACTGTTCGATCATGCTGATAATTTTTTCATAACCTAACCTTGAATAGGTACAGATACATACAGAGTTCCAAAAAAATCGACTAAAAATCCTCGGAGATAAAACATATTTTGTAAAAAATACAAAATGGCGGATATCTGGTAAACGAAGCTTTTTAGGAAAAAAATTTATGCTATGTTTTCTCTTTATTTTGACCCATATAACCTATTTTGACCCATATTCCTGGAGTTTGGCACTTTACTCATTATGGGACACCCTGTAAAATAAGTATTTTTTAATTGCTGTGTTATAGAACATAGATTAAGATAGAATGCAAAATTCATACCACCATTTAAAAATTAAATTATTGTGACAGGATATAATTATTGTACTGTAATAGATTTGTTATTTCGGTGTTCGTCATTAATTATGTTTTTGGTGGGATTCAGGTTTGTAGTTATAAGTAAACAATTGATTTAGCATATAATTATATGTTAAATTATATTAATTAATTAATTAAATTAATTAATATATTTAATTAATTAATCGATTAATTAAATTAAATTAAGCACTGACCACATTCTAGATGAGCTATCTGAACAAGACATAGCAAATGCTTATGGGTTCCAACTAGAGTATGGGCAAAAACCTTTGTCAGTTCTAGGTTTTGCAGATGATACTGTGATTTTTGCCAAGAACAAAGAATCAGCAGAAGCCCTACTCCATTCTGCAATAAATCGCTTAAAAGAAATAGGCCTAAAAATAAATTATGAAAAATCAAATGGAATAGTAATAAAAAATGGAAAACTAATATACACTGAAATGGAAAATGGAAATAATAAAATAAAGTCAATAACTAAAGAAGACGGCATCAAATATCTTGGAGTTAACATTTCCGATTCACTCATACTAAATTCCAATGAAATATTAGAGAAACTATTTCTAAACTTAGATCTCCTTTCTAAAAGTATGTTACTTAGCAGAAGTCAAAAACTTAACATAATTAATCAATACATCTCTCCAACTTTAATTTACCCTCTCCAAAACGCTCAGCTAAACAAAATTCCAAAAAAAGTTTCTCCAAGAAGGAGATAAGGTAATAAGATATACTATAAAAAAAATCATACAATTGCCAAGTGATATACCCAACAGCTTCCTATATGCAAACAAGAATTGAAAGGTTTAAGTATAATTAAGATGGAGTGGGAGGCCTATATTCAACAATTTAATAAGTTTATAACACTTGAAAATTCTAATTGTAAATATCTTAAAAATTCATTTGATAATGAAAAACAACACTGTTTAAAATGTCTAAATCATTCATTCAATGATTTTAATCAGATTTCCAAAGACAAAATCAGTGGCAAAAAAATAAGATCCGTCCTAAAGGAAAAAGAATGTATTAAATGGAACAAATACCCTCAAAAAGGAAAGGGAGTTACACTTTTTAATGAAGTTAAATCAGCAAACTTCTGGTTATACAAAAAAGAAGGCCTGTCAGACTGTGAATGGCGAGACGCCCTTAAAATGATTTGCAACGTTGCTTCCGTCAGGACCATCCCCGGACGCGGGCCCAACACAACCCATTGCAGACACTGCAATGAGTATGAATCACTTGCTCATGTGTTGGGCTCATGTAAACGTGGGGATGTTCTCATAAACAAAAGACACAATGAAATTAGATTGATTCTAGCCACTGAACTCAGGAAAAGTGGTTTAGAAGTGTTCGAAGAAATCCGCTGCACTTCAGACGTAGGAAGCACAAGAAGAGTTGATATTTTAGCGATTGACCAAATAAAAAAGGAGGGATGGATAATAGATCCAACAATACGGTTTGAAGATTCCTTAACCAAGATCAAGATGTCAATCGAGAGAAGAAGATGATATACGAACCGACAATTCCTTATTTAAAAAAAAAATACAACATGAAAATTGCAAGTGTGATTGGATTACTATTTGGTGCAAGAGGAACACTCACAAAACAATATATTTCATTTAGAAAAAAAAATAAAAATTCAAAAATCAGTTGACAAAATTTTAGTACTCAATATTTAAAAAAAATTCTGTTTAAATAATAAATAATAAATAAAAATGCCTTTATTTACAAGCGTTCCTCAGTCACAGACTGCTTTTCAGGACAACTCAAGCCAAACATACAATAAACATAAAAAAACAAACAAACAAAAACTCATAAAATATCATTTAAATACATAACTTTCAATTTTTTTCTAAATACAGAAACAGAGCATGACTTGAGGGTCCCAGGGAGGTCATTAAAATACCTTGGGCCAAAATAAGAAAAACTTTTACGTCCCAGCTCCAGTTTCACTCTGGGGAAGTGAAGCTTCCAGTCTCGGCTTGCGCGCTGGGAAACCTCCTCTCTGCCTTGCAGTTTCACACTCAGGTACTGGGGCTCTCTGAGTGTGAGGATTTTGTGGGTCATGCAGTTGGTCATCAGTCTGCATAAGTCATCCAGGGTACATGAATGGCGTCATAAATAAATCTTAAAACTAGAAAGACGATAACGGAAAAACCATTCAGTGTTAAGTTTGAACATTAACAAAAAAATCATTCTATTTAATCTTTACTGTGAATATTCACTCAGAGAATATTTAGGATTTTTTATTAATAACTTTTTCAACTTTCCTTTTAATTTTCCTATGCTAACTTCGTTTTTTATCTCCATAGGCAAATTATTAAAAAACTTAGCTCCCATCTATGTAGTCTTTTTGGTAAAATATTCCAGCTTCTCTGTGACGACTTTCTCATAAAAGGAATAAAATTTATTTTCCTAACCACACGAGAAGTCGCCTCAGACCTATGCCAGCGGAATCGCTCAAGTCTGGCAGCTGGGTCTATTCCAGGGTTCTTTGACTGAATTTTGAAAAGGTACAGATTTCTACCAAACAAGAAATTATTTAAATTATTCAGGTGTGAACTCAGAGCCCGCCAACGCAACGCGTATATTACTGGTACGTGCAAGACAGCATGGTGGTAGTGAAGCGTGTGGAAGAATACTGCGAGGCGGTGGACGAGCTGCGCGACAAGCTGAGACTAGACATCCTGCAGCTCAAAGAGGCATTGCAGGTACCTAGCGAAGACAAGTACTCCAGGGAGGAGGTGAGGGGAATATACCGAATGGCTGTACCATCATCATCGTTCACACCTGATGGTAAAGCCAATTGGAAACTGACAAGTTTAATTTGCACAAAATAGTTTAGCAAACAACTTACCTATACCAAATAACGTACTCACGTTACCGGACACCACGGATCTCCCCTACACCACAGTTTTACCAACCACGGTTACTCGGGTACCAACGCCACAGGTCACCTGCACACGCAGGTCCTGTTCTGACACGTAGGTTCCCCACCCGCGTCTAAGTGGCAAAAGGAGTCGAATCACCCCGTGACAAACGCGACGGGGTTAATTAAATTCGACATGCGAAATGGCACCGATGATTCGTAGGAAACGCTACAAATCGAAATAAAACTCAAACGAGTAAAACGCCGATCACAGAGTTCTGAGCTGCTGGCTAGCACTGACTATGTTCGTCGCAATGGAATCGCACCGCGGACAAACTCCAGTGACCCGACCGCACAGTTCAAGAACTAGAAACAGAATAACCCATACAGCACATAACGTCTATACAACGTCTATATAAGGGCTTGCAAGTTAAATTGACGTCTAGGTCAATATTCGTACATCTATTAGACATCTGCGATATCCTGCAAAAAGACATCTAACGTGGATGTCAAAATGGCGTCAATTAGACGTTGTCGTACATGTATATGACGTCAACGTAAAAACATTTAGTAGACGATGTATAGACATCGCCGACATCGCCGAAAACAATAAACCAAGTACATAGTACAAATGAGGATATTTTTCGTCAATAAAAACAATATCGCTGAGAACAGAATATCAATTAAACTTTTTTGAAATAAAAATGTAACAACGTTATTTCCTTAATTATATTTTATTTCCCTGATGACTACAATAATAAAAAAAACTTAACATTTTTATTGGTTTGAATCCCAAATGAATCTGTTATTGTTTACCTCACTATGCCCACATAACAGGTTGTTTTTCGGCAAAGTTGCCTTCATTTGCTGTTGGTCTGATAAAGCAACTTTTCACTAGCAAATTTGTCACACATTTGCAGTTCTTTGTCCAGGCAAAGCTGTTTCCTGATAGTTATGACAACTTGGCGGCAACTTAACATGAGTTTGCCATTTCACATATTCACCGTAGGTGGTGTTCACACAGAAAAATAATAACAATAATAATATTTTGGTTAGCACCAGTGGATTCAGCTAAAAAAAAACAAATAATTTAGTACCTTGAATCACTGCTCTATGTCCATTGGTTACTGAATACTGAAAGTGGTAAACACAGTACGTTGCCCCAATGTCAACCTTATAGGAATTAAGTAACATTCTACGCCTATATCTCGCTTATTTCTCAATATAATAAAACTTGGTTTGCGGCTTCATCTAGATGAGATTAAATGTAAAAATCACGTCAAATCTCGCTATGTTCGATTGAACCAAGGCCACACTACAGTGTAGTGTGGCCTTGATTAACTATGTTCTTTTGCTTCAGAAATTAGCTGAGTATGCATATCTGCTGCAACGGGGGTATTTCACTTTCACGTTATTTTAAAATTTCATATACACTTACCACATTACTCTTTTATTAAATAACTTCTCGCATTGAGCTTATAATTACTTTACATCGATTTGAGTAGAATAGAATAGTATTTAAACAATTAGACGAGGTAAATTTTAGGTAAAAAGTTTTTGTCAATACACTTTTTAAAATAGTCGTTTACTGAAAAAATATTATTATAGTGTGAATGGGGAAAAAAGTGACAAGGAGGCACTTTATAACTCGTTCTCAGTCCTTAAAGGTCATCTCTGCACTACATTTGGATCCTATAATGTTTACCACCAAAGCAGTAGTTAAGATGAGATTTTGCCCCATAATCATTATCAGGTCTGGTGGTGTAGTGGATACAGGCTCAGCTTACGAAGGTAAAGGTCCCGGGTTCAAATCCCAACATATGTCAACAGAATTTGCATTGTGGTAACGTGTGTAGAAACTATGTACAAATGCATATTCTTACTTAGATTTTTTTTATTACACTTTTTGGTTTTTTTACATATTTATATTTACAATTTTGTTATTCGTTACTTTTTGTATGTTAATTGGATGTTCTGTAGATGTCAATATATGGATGTGTAATTAACATCTATTGAACATCTATTCTACATCCACGTAGAATGTTGATATAAGGTCGATAATGGTGACATTTGAACGTTGTAGGAATGTCTGTTAGACGTTAGACGTCTGTAACGGTCACGTTTAATAGACGTGTGTGGTTTAACATGAAGTACATCTATTAGATATCTAGTTGATGTGACTGTGCTATCTGGGAATCCACCCGCTAATCCTCCGGGTTCATCCCTCCAAAACTACCCCTCCAAGGAAGGGACAAGGAGGGGATAAACAGCTGATCACCAGTGGCTGTGATCGTGACGTAGCACCACTGCCACTGTTAGCTGTCAATCCAGCATCTCGTCGTCTGTCACCTCAACAAACACGATTGGGATTATGTTGCTCAAAACAAACGCAACACCAACGATGTTTATTATGGCCGTAAAGGGGATTTTTACATTTAACAGACAAGTGTGGGGGCAATTATTCACAACAAGTGTCGCAAGTGTTTTAACTATAAAGTTTTATGAAATCAACTTCATGTCAACACTATGGGCTGTGACACCAGCGAGAGAGGTTAGCCTTGTGTTTGGTTTATGGGCTTTCAGCAATGGTTAGCAGTGCACCTAGTGTGATTTAGGTTATATTTCACTGCATTAACCATTATTCATGAGCTGCCCAACTATGTCAACCAACCAAAGGATGGGCTAGGCTTATGAAAAACAAAGGCCTAGGCTGGTGTTCAACCTAGTTAAACCTACACCAGGTAACTTTACCCTTTTTTATAGCTAGGCCTAAGCAACTAGCCTAAATTATTAGGTATTTCCATTGATTGTAAATTAAACTGGAGTGTTCATATTGAAAATATTTGTAAAAAAGTTTCAAGAGTGAGTTATTTAGTATGGAAATTAAAAGATATTGTTTCTCAAACTTATCTAAGAACAGCTTATTTTGGACTTTTTCAGTCGCATGGGGGCATTCTCCTCACGTAAATGACATTTTGCTAATCCAAAAAAAGGTAGTTCAAAGGTAGTAAAAATTACGGTTGTTTAAAGATTTAATAAAAATTCTTTTTTTTATTAAATCTTTAAACAACCGTAATTTTTTAACGGATGGTCCTTTTTGAATGCGGTTTGCGGCATTCTTCTTTGCTTAAAAGCTCTTTAAAATGATATAAAAATGATAAAAATTTAAAATGATAAAAATTGTTTGTATTCAAAGAAGTTGGTATTTATTTGAATCTTTGAACAGCTGCCATTTTGTACTGGGTCAACCTTTTTGAGTGCGGTTTGCGGCGTTGTATTCTACAAAAATAGACCTTTAATTTGATGTGCATATCAACCTATGCTTACATTTAAGATTTTCTCCTGACTCCTGGCGGGCCGTCCCCCTGAGGAGGTAGCGGATCACTGGATATGTGTTAAGATAGATTTATATGCCTTATAACTTGATTCCAAGTTTTGTAGGTCTACGTTTATTATTTTTCAAAATATTAAGCCGTACCCAGACTTTTCAATCACCCTGTATAGTATTGTGTTAGTATATATACTTACAGGGCGACGCTCCATGGGCCGAGTGGCGAGGGATGGACGGCGGGCACGTTGACGGCGGGGTGGTGGCGGGGGGTCCCGGGGCCGGGGCCGGAGATGGTACCTTCTTGAAGGCTCCATCTGAGAAAGGCAAATCAAAATCAAATTGAATCAAATAGACCTTTTTCCTGGACATATACATAGTAAAATACAAGTAATAATGAAACAGTATAGAAAATAACTATACAAATCAAATACGATATAATACCAACAAGAAATATATGTATAGGCTAGGGTGTTTGATATATGTATACACAATTTAAATTTTAAACTGCAGTTTATATCCTTTATGAACTAAGCCATAAACAGTGTTAAAAGAAGGCAATTTTCATGGGATTTTTAATGGTATAAGGGAATAAATATTAGCTTGATGTGGACTTGAGTTTTTGGTATACGTTTCATAGGATGATTAATTTTAATTAAAAATCTGGCAAAGATGGTTCATATTTAATTTTGATGATCTTAATCATTCAATGACAGTTTTTGTAGTCAAATCGTTCATTCAAAAGTTCAAAAGGGATGTTCAAAAACTCTAAGTTAAAAAAACTGCTAATTCCCAGTTTTTAACAGGATTAGAAATTATTGTTTTTTTAAAAGTAATTTTAAGTTTTAACAAATTTTTAGAAATTTGAAAAATGGGATTGGCTTAGGCCAGGGAGTTATTTAAAAAAGGCGTTGAAGTCTAGATGGAAACTTGTTACTGAATTCAATTATTAAATCAAGATTTTCACCTCCTGTGCAATTTACAGATATTAACTAATATACAGCCTAATAATTACAGATTGTTACAATGCAAGGGGCTAAATTAAAATTCAATAGGGGCTCGAGCTATTATTAGGGGTCTGAGCACACTATTGTGTACTAATATGTAAACTACAGTAATTTTCACTGATGCAGCTAATAAAAATAATAACTAACATCAAATCTAGTATTTACATTATTTTACTAAACTTTATACAAATGTATATATTTGAATTTTGACTATGGTCCGCTGTATAATATTTTTTAATAAATATAAATGAAATTAAAACAGGGCTAGGCGTGGGCCCAGTTGCACCAGCCCCCCCGTGCAACAATGATCCTAGAACAATGATCTACCTCAACCCATAGTCGGGTCACAATTTTTGACACAATCAAAGAATAAAATATTGAAGAACGAGAAAAAAACACCCAAATTCAAAATTATTTTTGCTAACTTCACCCCAATAAACACCACCACCCGAGAAACTCCCTACCTCCTTCCCCTTGCCTTTGGCCAGGGGTGGCTCCACGGGCGGTTCCTCCCTCGGGGATGAGGCCGCCGCCCTCGCCCCTCCGCCCACCTGCCACAAACAACACGGACAAGTGTTAAAATCTTTATATATAATTACATTAGCTGTTAGAAATCAGGGTGGATTTTAAAGGTTCTGATGCCAGAGACTCTGGAAAAAATACTGGAATTCCTTGCAATACATCACAGAGGAGAATCAACCAGAGGTATCTTCTAATGTTGCGCTCAGCTAGTGTCGAGGACTTAAAAATTCAAGAATAGTTCACTATTAATGCCACGAGAGAGCAGCACCATCGCTGCCCTCTCCTAATTTAACTGTAGCTATTAACCGGACGTAACTGATAACTTAACTGAAGCTGGATTTAACTGTAACTAGCAAGCACTCAGGCACAACAGAAAACCCACTTAAAAGCGACCTCTGTTAGATTCTTCTCTGTGAATACACTTAAAAACAAAAAAAAACCATAAAAACTTGTTTTAAAATTATTTGCAGGAGATACTAACATATTATTGTTGATGTTAAAGCTAGTTTACTGAGAAGGTAATTTGCACTATTACGAAAATGGATGATTCAGCCCCTTCAAGCTTCTTATAGGTAATAAATTATAGAAATAAAAATTTAAACGGCCGCCATTTTGAAATTTACTGTTCGATCATGCTGATAATTTTTTCATAACCTAACCTTGAATAGATACAGATACATACAGAGTTCCAAAAAAATCGACTAAAAATCCTCGGAGATAAAACATATTTTGTAAAAAATACAAAATGGCGGATATCTGGTAAACGAAGCTTTTTAGGAAAAAAATGTATGCTATGTTTTCTCTTTATTTTGACCCATATAACCTATTTTGACCCATATTCCTGGAGTTTGGCACTTTACTCATTATGGGACACCCTGTAAAATAAGTATTTTTTAATTGCTGTGTTATAGAACATAGATTGAGATAGAATGCAAATATGTGCTATCGTTTTTCATGCCTGATCGCGAGTTTCGTAAAGCTGCATCGGCCATTCATCCGCGATTGACAGATACGCACTACAGTAGTTCGCGAATAGCAGAAACCTATTTTTGCCGTTCATGCGCGACTGGCAAATAGACGCAATGGCTTTTGCGGCCGATCAAGAGATTTACAAAGCCGCATTTGCCGTTTATTCACGATCGGCAAATATGCATGATAGTTTTTAACGGATGATCGAGAGTTTCACAAAGCTGGAGTTGCTATTTATTCGCGATCGGAAAATATGCGAGATCGTTTTTTGCAGCCGATCGTGAGGTTTGCGAAGCTACACCCGCTGTTTAATTGCGATCGCTAAAACGATCCCGTCCCGAAACATTTCCCGAAATTTCGGGACCCGACCATCCCTACTCAAAAACATACAATAAACAATGACTAATGGAAGGCATGGTGTACATGGTGTAATGGAATGGTGTTACAATATTCATGTTCAATATTTAAATCAAAAACATTAGCCATGCACCCATGAGTAGTAAAATATACTTTAATACACAGAAAACCTAATACCTCTATAATGTTAGAAAAAAACCTTGAGCCAGTCAGTAAACTAGGTCTTATCTTTTAACGTTATTGCCGGAAGAGTATACAAGTTGTAATGAGCCTATCTTGCACAGGGGTAAGAGTTAGCTCATTAGGCTTAGCAATAAGACCAGTAGGTCTAGGCCTACCTAGGCCAAGCCTAAATTTCATCTAGCCTAAGTCCCATGCTGAGAAAAGTGTTGACAAGCATAAAAAACAGACGATAAAAAAAACAGTAACTGGAAGAGACTTTTTTGCTATTAACCAGCCGTCTTATCAATTGGAAAAAAGACTGGTGAGTCATCACCGGAAGGGGTGAGCACATGGTGTGCTGATAACCCCCCGTGGATCGACACTTGTGGCTGCGCTTCGGAAGTGACCGGTTCGTAATTCGAGTTCTGTTCTTGTGCGAATTCTTCCCCGGCCGCTTCTGATCGTGTGCTTTGGAGCTGATTTCGATCGACGTCTTCCAATGCCTTTTGGTATTAAAGGTACGTCAGCGTAATTGTTAGATTTGTGCTTATTCGATCTGTAAAACTTTACTGAAAGTTGATCGTGTCGCAGGATAGGGTTCCGAGACATATCCTGCTCATCTCTTGGCTGTAACCAAGACCAGTTAAATTAATTATCTTGGTGCCAATTATTATTTGGTTTTCCTTTTGTGGTATTTTCCAAATTCTGTTTAAACCAATTTAGAGTAATTGGTGATTTTCATAATTGGTTTAATTCCTCGATATTCCTGCTGTTGAAACAGGCTTAGTCTTGTCCAAACCTGCTGTGCTACAGGAGTGTAAGGTTTGTCCTGCTCCTGTAATTTTTGGTCACTAGTGAAATAGTTTAATGTTGTTGCTTGGTTAGGGTAAACATTAACTATGGGTAACTAGTGTTAACTCTGAACATCTCGCAGAGCTAGAGAAAACAGCAGAGGGCATTTTACTTAGCAGGTGTTTCCAAATTTAGTCTGTCCTAAGTTGAATGTCATCTAGGTTGAATATAACTGAACTCTCATATTTGAATATCTGATAACTACTGTGATTTCGATCCTCGACCCCTGGAATTATCCCAGCGACCGAGCTGAGCGATTCCAAGGCCTCAGACAACCCGTGACGTGATTTCCTGCAGTTCGGTGTACTAGCGTAACCGATCATCTTTTCTCTTACCAGGGAATTTTCCGTCACAAAGTATTGCATAGCACATGCCATATCGATGATTTACACTGATGTAAATTACAAATTTTTAAGAACAAAATTAACAAGGTTTAAAATAGTTTAAACAGGGTGTCTACCAGATTTCATATATGAAATTTCCGACTTTTTCCCGACTTTGCCCGACAATTAAAAAAAAATTCCTGACCATTGGAAACATGACCATTGCCTCCTATAACAAATACATGAGCACAATATTTGTAAATTAATATATTTTGACGGCTGCAATGCAAGCGAAAGATCGCCAAAAGATGAGCAAGATGACTGCGATAAGTCCAAAAGATTTGCCAGCCGTAATACGACCAAGATTTCTAGCTGCGGAAAGAATGAGCAATTTTCCGGCCGTGATGTGACCAAGAGATTCTCCGGCCGTGGTATAAACAACCGAGATTTGACAGGCACGATGCTACAGAGAGATTTGCGGGCCGCAATACGACCGAATGATGTTACAGCTATGAAACGAGTAAGCGACACAATACCATCAAGAAACGATCGGCCACACGACGACCAAAAAACAAGCGAAAGATTTTCAGCTGCAATAAGACCCAAAGATATGGCATGATATAAATTACAGTATCTCTGGCCTCAAAAAAATTTAGTGATTTTCTTGTCGCAATACGAACCGGCCGCATAAAAGCGAAAGATGTTATGGCCGCGAAAAGAGCAACAGATTTGACGGCCGCGAAGAGAGCAAGATATTTGACGGCCCCAATGTGACCGAGAGGTTTGCTGGCCCCGAAACAACCGAGGGATTTGCCGGCCGGGTTATAGATTTTCTGGCCTTCATGTGGCCAATAGATGTGATAGCCACGAAAAGAACACACGATTTTAAGGTAGCAATAATAACGAGAAATGTGTCGGCCGCGTAAACAGTGAGAGACTTGTAGGCCGTGTAGAGAGCGAGAGACTTGTCAGCTGCATAAAGAGCGGGAGACTTATCGCCGCGTAGAGAGCGAGAGACTTGTCAGCTGCATAAAGAGCGGGAGACTTATCGGCCGCGTAAAGAGCGAGAGCCTTGTAGGCCGCGCAAAGAGCGAGACTTGTCGGTCGCGTAAAGTGCGAGACTTGTCGGCCGTGAAACGAGCGAGCGATTTTACAGCTGTAATAGGACCGAGAAACTTGCGGCAGCGGTATAAACAATAGATTTTCTGGTCGTAATCTAGCTAAAAATTTGTCTGCCGTGATTCGTTCGAGAGATTTGCCGGCCGAGACGATGACAGAAACGAAGAAAACAGCTCTTTCATTTTATTTTATAGCCAAATTCGAATTTCCCGACCAAAAGTTGAAATTCATTACTTTTTTCCGATTATTCCCGACCTTACAAAACCCACGACATTTTCCAGAATTTTCCCGAATTCCCGACCCGTAGACACCCTGTATTTAGAGAAAAGGAAGTTACAATTTTACAAATTACTTTTAAACAAACTAAAAGATGATGCTCACCAAATATCTAGAAGACAAAACAGTCAAAGAACAATAACTTTGTTTTCATATTTGTAAACTAATATAACTAAGTCAAAGTCAAAGTCAAATAATCTTTATTTATACAATGTCCAACTGTACAAGAAATAGCGTCATGAATAGAACTAATAAATATTTACAAAAAAATAATTACTAAATACTAATTCTACTTACAAAGTTCATATATTGAGCTTTTTCTAGCAAGAATGCTTTTAACAACTTTTTAAATTTATCTAAATTCTCTGTTTCTTTTATTTCTTTTGGAACTGACCTAAGGACCAAGCATAAGAAGTATTTTTCATATAGCAATCTAATTTATGTTGAGGTAATCTTTTTTCCTTTTTATTCCTAGTGTTATACCGATTATTACCTTAATTTTCAATTAATTTTTGTTTGTTCCCTTTAACATACATAATACACTTGAAAACATCCATACTTATTTAATACGCTAAGGTTTTTTTAGTGATCATTGCTCCTCCTAAACTACTGGGCCGATTTTAATAATTAAGGTGTCATTTGAAAGAGTTTGGCGTGAAGTTTTGCAGGAAATAAAATTTATGAAGATTATATTAAAGCGAACGACCCTAGACGCCATTAAAATTTCATATTTGTCCATATGGGAATATAAATTTCAAACAAAGCAGCTGAGTGGAATAAACAAAGAATTTTAGCAAAGCCATGTGTTATTAATGGAATTGAAACCAATGAATATATATATATATATTAAAGCAAACTATTTATGAGTAGATTTAGAAAACCATTTCATTTCGACTCAAGATTGAGACAGGATATGTTTAGTTGTAGATACTGAATTACAGAAAGTTTTATTATAATAATATAAAACCTACGAAACAAAGTGTTATTTTTTTAAAAACATTAATTCTTCATTACCGGTACTGTACCTATTAAAAAAAAAACCTATTTAAAATCATGTGTGTTTCATAAACAAATATTCAGTTGATTTTTAACTATTTGTTTTGGTTTATTTCTTTTATTTTCATCCCAAGAATAATTATTTTAAGCAATAATTTATGTCTGACAAAGACACTTTGCGGAACTCGATTGAATATTACAATTTACTTAAAGGTGATGGTGAATGTTAATGTGAAGTGTTTGTGGATAATGATCTAAAAATTTAAATGTAAATTTTTCATGGAACTATTTTAATTATGTTCAATTGTGAAGTGCTGACCATGAATGATGTAAACATTAAATAATATAATCATTCTTAATATTTTACCAGATCTTTTTGCATTTAGTGATGTTCTGTGGTTGTAGTAATGATGCCCCATAACTTTTATCCTTAACTTAACCTAAATCACATTTTAATATGCAATGTTTAAGTTTATTGACTTATTTGTAATAACAATAATGCCACCAATTTGAAGAGGGCATTTACGCAGTAACATCATTAAAACGGTGCACGAACAAAGTCGTATTGATATGAACATTGACTCATGTATGAGGTTGAGCCCTTTACTTTCGGGCCTGTTATGTAAAAAAATGTGTTTCTTGCGAAGCAAAAATTTTTAAGACTGAAGCAAATGAAAACAATAACACTTCATATAAATTGAGCCGTCACAAATGGAAGGTGATTTTGTAAATTGAGAAGCACGCTTTCAGACAAACAAAACATCTCATAAAACATGCAACTTGGAAAATTTCAAATAATTCAATTCTGCATTTGTTAAGGTGAGCTTAGGGTCTCACCTCGATTAGTCTATTGGGTGGTCTATACAATTTTAGAAAGTTACCTTATTACCGGAAGAAAAGAAAACACTAATCCAAAGTATGCATCAATGTACAGCTTGACATAAAAACTGCAACCAAACATAGACGGATGGAGATATGAAAGATAAACTATGAAATACATTTAATGTTGGAAACTGGACTTTATTCAAACGTTTACTTTTGTTTGTTTAGAACTTTAAAAAATGGCAGACATTTATATTTCAGTCATGAGAGAATTATGTCTGTGTGAATGTCTTTGAAAACAAAAATTTGGATAAAAGACGAAAAAATATTGCAATTTTTTTTTATTTTTATTTAAGTCGGAGACTTGAAAAAGAGCCTTGAAAATGATAAATGATGATGATAAAAGATTCAAGGTTCAAGAGTGTTTATTTCCGTTAAGTTGACATAGAAAATTATTTACGATACAAAGAGGAAATTATTCCCCACAAGACCCAAGTCTGAGTGTGGGGAAGAGTTCTTAGGCACGAACAAATATTACTAGTCCTTCTTCCACTAGTTGGCAGCACAAATACATACAAAACTTATAAGAGAAACAAAATACCCATTAAAAACAAAAAATAAAAAATAGAAGAAATTATTACTTAAGAAATTATATAAAACAAAAGGAGAAAAAAATCAAATATCGTACAATTATTCAAAATCAAAACAAAAATATTTAATCAGAACACATCAGAATACCCGCAGACAACAAACACTAAGATGCATATGGCGAACGAATCAGCAGCTCTGCCATTCCCGGTCCAACACCGAGCAGCCACTTCTCAATCTCTCGCTTGTAAACAGACATGCTACCACCCTCTCTATTAATGATGTTGAATGGGAGATTTTTATACAACTGATGAGCCAAATAAAATGTATTGAACAGATCTGATTTGAATTTAGGTTTCGGAATTGAATAGCCAAAGTTTGTTTTATTTCTAGTTTGGTAGCCATGGGTAGTTGGGGTAAAGATTTTGCTTTTATTATCTTTAACATATACTAAGAGAGTTTTAAGATACAATTGCCTAATATTAAGAACTGAAAAAGTTTCGAAAAGGAGATTTGTTGGATATCTTTGGTCTTTATTAAGAATTGCTTTTATCACAGACCATTGGGTGACCGCCAAGGGCTCAAGAACCGAGGCAGAGGCACCACCCCAAACCAGCAATCCATACTGCAGCAGGGACTGACAGTAGGCATAATACACACTCTTGCAGCGATCCACGGCCAACACCTGACTTAGCTGCTTAAACGCATAAATCATTTTTCTCAATTTTTGCTTAATGTGATAACATGTGACTCCCAAGTCAATTTGTGATCAAATATTACGCCTAGGTACTTGTATTGAGTCACCTGCTCAATCACACCACAGCCACAGGTGAAGGACCGCGGATCGCCACAAGAGTGCATTCGAAGCACCCTCTGACCTGGACCAGAATTGTTCTTGAAATATATAGGCAAGCATTTTGTTTTGTCTATGTTAACAGTGAGAATATTATAATCAAACCAGTTTCTTATCTTAGCCAGGTCAGAGGATGCCTGATCATAAGCCCCCTCCCAGTCCCTACCATAAGACACTAGAGCCGTGTCATCAGCAAAGAGGAAAAGATTTCCCTGAATATTCAATTTGGCTATATTATTTATGTAAATAAGGAAAAAAATGATGACTTAAAAATGATATTTTATGCACACATTCAATCACATATTGCGTATGTTATATGGAGGTACTTCGGACAAAAATCTAAAAAAATGTTGATTCTGCAAAAAAAGATTAAGAACTATGTTAAAATTAAAAAATGATGAATCCGTCAAAAACCATTTTATTGGGCATACAATCTTAACCGTTTACACAGACGTTATCACAGACATTGCTGTCATTTTCCGTGCAATAGATGGACAACTTCAGGAAAAAGGAATTTGGTTGTTTTGCTCGATTTCGAGCAACGGGTTCACTAGTATAAACTGTAAACGGTTAAGATTGTATGCCCAATAAAATGGTTTTTGACGGATTCATCATTTTTTAATTTTAACATAGTTCTTAATGCTTTTTTTTGCAGAATCAAATTTTTTTTAGATTTTTGTCCAAAGTACCTCCATATAACATACGCAATATGTAATTGAATGTGTGCATAAAATATCATTTTTAAGTCATCATTTTTCATCATCATCATTTATCATTTTCAAGGCTCTTTTTCAAGTCTCCGACTTTGACCTCGGTATATTCCCCTCACCTCCTCCCTGGAGTACTTGTCTTCGCTAGGTACCTGCAATGCCTCTTTGAGCTGCAGGATGTCTAGTCGCGCAGCTCGTCCACCGCCTCGCAGTAGTCTTCCACACGCTTCACTACCACCATGCTGTCTTGCACGTACCACCGGCTGCACTCTGCAATCACGATCGTCAATAGTCAATAGTCAAAATATCTTTATTCATCTTATTTGTTCATCCAGGGTACATGAATGGCGTCATAAATAAATCTTAAAACTAGAAAGACGATAACGGAAAAACCATTCAGTGTTAAGTTTGAACATTAACAAAAAAATCATTCTATTTAATCTTTACTGTGAATATTCACTCAGAGAATATTTAGGATTTTTTATTAATAACTTTTTCAACTTTCCTTTGAATTTTCCTATGCTAACTTCGTTTTTTATCTCCATAGGCAAATTATTAAAAAACTTAGCTCCCATCTATGTAGTCTTTTTGGTAAAATATTCCAGCTTCTCTGTGACGACTTTCTCATAAAAGGAATAAAATTTATTTTCCTAATCACACGAGAAGTCGCCTCAGACCTATGCCAGCGGAATCGCTCAAGTCTGGCAGCTGGGTCTATTCCAGGGTTCTTTGACTGAATTTTGAAAAGGTACAGATTTCTACCAAACAAGAAATTATTTAAATTATTCAGGTGTGAACTCAGAGCCCGCCAACGCAACGCGTATATTACTGGTACGTGCAAGACAGCATGGTGGTAGTGAAGCGTGTGGAAGACTACTGCGAGGCGGTAAATTAAATTCGACATGCGAAATGGCACCGATGATTCGTAGGAAACGCTACAAATCGAAATAAAACTCAAACGAGTAAAACGCCGATCACAGAGTTCTGAGCTGCCGGCTAGCACTGACTATGTTCGTCGCAATGGAATCGCACCGCGGACAAACTCTAGTGACCCGACCGCACAGTTCAAGAACTAGAAACAGAATAATCCACCCGCTAATCCTCCGGGTTCATCCCTCCAAAACTTCCCCTCCAAGGAAGGGACAAGGAGGGGATAAACAGCTGATCACCAGTGGCTGTGATCGTGACGTAGCACCACTGCCACTGTTAGCTGTCAATCCAGCATCTCGTCGTCTGTCACCTCAACAAACACGATTGGGATTATGTTGCTCAAAACAAACGCAACACCAACGATGTTTATTATGGCCGTAAAGGGGATTTTTACATTTAACAGACAAGTGTGGGGGCAATTATTCACAACAAGTGTCGCAAGTGTTTTAACTATAAAGTTTTATGAAATCAACTTCATGTCAACACTATGGGCTGTGACACCAGCGAGAGAGGTTAGCCTTGTGTTTGGTTTATGGGCTTTCAGCAATGGTTAGCAGTGCACCTAGTGTGATTTAGGTTATATTTCACTGCATTAACCATTATTCATGAGCTGCCCAACTATGTCAACCAACCAAAGGATGGGCTAGGCTTATGAAAAACAAAGGCCTAGGCTGGTGTTCAACCTAGTTAAACCTACACCAGGTAACTTTACCCTTTTTTATAGCTAGGCCTAAGCAACTAGCCTAAATTATTAGGTATTTCCATTGATTGTAAATTAAACTGGAGTGTTCATATTAAAAATATTTGTAAAAAAATTTCAAGAGTGAGTTATTTAGTATGGAAATTAAAAGATATTGTTTCTCAAACTTATCTAAGAACAGCTTATTTTGGACTTTTTCAGTCGCATGGGGGCATTCTCCTCACGTAAATGACATTTTGCTAATCCAAAAAAAGGTAGTAAAAATTACGGTTGTTTAAAGATTTAATAAAAATTGTTTTTTTGATTAAATCTTTAAACAACCGTAATTTTTTAACGGATGGTCCTTTTTGAATGCGGTTTGCGGCATTCTTCTTTGCTTAAAAGCTCTTTAAAATGATATAAAAAATGATAAAAATTTAAAATGATAAAAATTGTTTGTATTCAAAGAAATTGGTATTTATTTGAATCTTTGAACAGCTGCCATTTTGTACTGGGTCAACCTTTTTGAGTGCGGTTGTATTCTACAAAAATAGACCTTTAATTTGATGTGCATATCAACCTATGCTTACATTTAAGATTTTCTCCTGACTCCTGGCGGACCGTCCCCCTGAGGAGGTAGCGGATCACTGGATATGTGTTAAGATAGATTTATATGCCTTATAACTTGATTCCAAGTTTTGTAGGTCTACGTTTATTATTTTTCAAAATATTAAGCCGTACCCAGACTTTTCAATCACCCTGTATAGTATTGTGTTAGTATATATACTTACAGGGCGACGCTCCATGGGCCGAGTGGCGAGGGATGGACGGCGGGCACGTTGACGGCGGGGTGGTGGCGGGGGGTCCCGGGGCCGGGGCCGGAGATGGTACCTTCTTGAAGGCTCCATCTGAGAAAGGCAAATCAAAATCAAATTGAATCAAATAGACCTTTTTCCTGGACATATACATAGTAAAATACAAGTAATAATGAAACAGTATAGAAAATAACTATACAAATCAAATACGATATAATACCAACAAGAAATATATGTATAGGCTAGGGTGTTTGATATATGTATACACAATTTAAATTTTAAACTGCATTTTATATCCTTTATGAACTAAGCCATAAACAGTGTTAAAAGAAGGCAATTTTCATGGGATTTTTAATGGTATAAGGGAATAAATATTAGCTTGATGTGGACTTGAGTTTTTGGTATACGTTTCATAGGCTGATTAATTTTAATTAAAATCTGGCAAAGATGGTTCATATTTAATTTTCATGATCTTAATCATTCAATGATAGTTTTTGTAGTCAAATCGTTCATTCAAAAGTTCAAAAGGGATGTTCAAAAACTCTAAGTTAAAAAAACTGCTAATTCCCAGTTTTTAACAGGATTAGAAATTATTGTTTTTTTAAAAGTAATTTTAAGTTTTAACAAATTTTTAGAAATTTGAAAAATGGGATTGGCTCTTTATTTAAAAGAGGCGTTGAAGTCTAGATGGAAACTTGTTACTGAATTCAATTATTAAATCAAGATTTTCACCTCCTGTGCAATTTACAGATATTAACTAATATACAGCCTAATAATTACAGATTGTTACAATGCAAGGGGCTAAATTAAAATTCAATAGGGGCTCGAGCTATTATTAGGGGTCTGAGCACACTATTGTGTACTAATATGTAAACTACAGTAATTTTCACTGATGCAGCTAATAAAAATAATAACTAACATCAAATCTAGTATTTACATTATTTTACTATACTTTATACAAATGTATATATTTGAATTTTGACTATGGTCTGCTGTATAATATTTTTTAATAAATATAAAAGAAATTAAAACAGGGCTAGGCGTGGGCCCAGTTGCACCAGCCCCCCCGTGCAACAATGATCCTAGAACAATGATCTACCTCAACCCATAGTCGGGTCACAATTTTTGACACAATCAAAGAATAAAATATTGAAGATCGAGAAAAAAACACCCAAATTCAAAATTATTTTAAATTATTGAATTTCTGATTTGCTAACTTCACCCCAATAAACACCACCACCCGAGAAACTCCCTACCTCCTTCCCCTTGCCTTTGGCCAGGGGTGGCTCCACGGGCGGTTCCTCCCTCGGGGATGAGGCCGCCGCCCTCGCCCCTCCGCCCACCTGCCACAAACAACACGGACAAGTGTTAAAATCTTTATATGTAATTAGCTGTTAGAAATCAGGGTGGATTTTAAAGGTTCTGATGCCAGAGACTCTGGAAAAAATACTGGAATTCCTTGCAATACATCACAGAGGAGAATCAAACAGAGGTATCTTCTAATGTTGCGCTCAGCTAGTGTCGAGGACTTATAAATTCATGAATAGTTCACTATTAATGCCACGAGAGAGCAGCACCATCGCTGCCCTCTCCTAATTTAACTGTAGCTATTAACCGGACGTAACTAATAACTTAACTGAAGCTGGATTTAACTGTAACTAGCAAGCACTCAGGCACAACAGAAAACCCACTTAAAAGCGACCTCTGTTAGATTCTTCTCTGTGAATACACTTAAAAACAAAAAAAACCATAAAAACTTGTTTTAAAATTATTTGCAGGAGATACTAGCACATTATTGTTGATGTTAAAGCCAGTTTACTGAGAAGGTAATTTGCACTATTACGAAAATGGATGATTCAGCCCCTTCAAGCCTCTTATAGGTAATAAATTATAGAAATAAAAATTTAAACGGCCGCCATTTTGAAATTTACTGTTCGATCATGCTGATAATTTTTTCATAACCTAACCTTGAATAGATACAGATACATACAGAGTTCCAAAAAAATCGACTAAAAATCCTCGGAGATAAAACATATTTTGTAAAAAATACAAAATGGCGGATATCTGGTAAACGAAGCTTTTTAGGAAAAAAATTTATGCTATGTTTTCTCTTTATTTTGACCCATATAACCTATTTTGACCCATATTCCTGGAGTTTGGCACTTTACTCATTATGGGACACCCTGTAAAATAAGTATTTTTTAATCGCTGTGTTATAGAACATAGATTGAGATAGAATGCAAAATTCATACCACCATTTAAAAATTAAATTATTGTGACAGGATATAATTATTGTACTGTAATAGATTTGTTATTTCGGTGTTCGTCATTAATTATGTTTTTGGTGGGATTCAGGTTTGTAGTTATAAGTAAACAATTGATTTAGCATATAATTATATGTTAAATTATATTAATTAATTAATTAAATTAATTAATATATTTAATTAATTAATCGATTAATTAAATTAAATTAAGCACTGACCACATTCTAGATGAGCTATCTGAACAAGACATAGCAAATGCTTATGGGTTCCAACTAGAGTATGGGCAAAAACCTTTGTCAGTTCTAGGTTTTGCAGATGATACTGTGATTTTTGCCAAGAACAAAGAATCAGCAGAAGCCCTACTCCATTCTGCAATAAATCGCTTAAAAGAAATAGGCCTAAAAATAAATTATGAAAAATCAAATGGAATAGTAATAAAAAATGGAAAACTAATATACACTGAAATGGAAAATGGAAATAATAAAATAAAGTCAATAACTAAAGAAGACGGCATCAAATATCTTGGAGTTAACATTTCCGATTCACTCATACTAAATTCCAATGAAATATTAGAGAAACTATTTCTAAACTTAGATCTCCTTTCTAAAAGTATGTTACTTAGCAGAAGTCAAAAACTTAACATAATTAATCAATACATCTCTCCAACTTTAATTTACCCTCTCCAAAACGCTCAGCTAAACAAAATTCCAAAAAAAGTTTCTCCAAGAAGGAGATAAGGTAATAAGATATACTATAAAAAAAATCATACAATTGCCAAGTGATATACCCAACAGCTTCCTATATGCAAACAAGAATTGAAAGGTTTAAGTATAATTAAGATGGAGTGGGAGGCCTATATTCAACAATTTAATAAGTTTATAACACTTGAAAATTCTAATTGTAAATATCTTAAAAATTCATTTGATAATGAAAAACAACACTGTTTAAAATGTCTAAATCATTCATTCAATGATTTTAATCAGATTTCCAAAGACAAAATCAGTGGCAAAAAAATAAGATCCGTCCTAAAGGAAAAAGAATGTATTAAATGGAACAAATACCCTCAAAAAGGAAAGGGAGTTACACTTTTTAATGAAGTTAAATCAGCAAACTTCTGGTTATACAAAAAAGAAGGCCTGTCAGACTGTGAATGGCGAGACGCCCTTAAAATGATTTGCAACGTTGCTTCCGTCAGGACCATCCCCGGACGCGGGCCCAACACAACCCATTGCAGACACTGCAATGAGTATGAATCACTTGCTCATGTGTTGGGCTCATGTAAACGTGGGGATGTTCTCATAAACAAAAGACACAATGAAATTAGATTGATTCTAGCCACTGAACTCAGGAAAAGTGGTTTAGAAGTGTTCGAAGAAATCCGCTGCACTTCAGACGTAGGAAGCACAAGAAGAGTTGATATTTTAGCGATTGACCAAATAAAAAAGGAGGGATGGATAATAGATCCAACAATACGGTTTGAAGATTCCTTAACCAAGATCAAGATGTCAATCGAGAGAAGAAGATGATATACGAACCGACAATTCCTTATTTAAAAAAAAAATACAACATGAAAATTGCAAGTGTGATTGGATTACTATTTGGTGCAAGAGGAACACTCACAAAACAATATATTTCATTTAGAAAAAAAAAATAAAAATTCAAAAATCAGTTGACAAAATTTTAGTACTCAATATTTAAAAAAAATTCTGTTTAAATAATAAATAATAAATAAAAATGCCTTTATTTACAAGCGTTCCTCAGTCACAGACTGCTTTTCAGGACAACTCAAGTCAAACATACAATAAACATAAAAAAACAAACAAACAAAAACTCATAAAATATCATTTAATTTTTTTCTAAATACAGAAACAGAGCATGACTTGAGGGTCCCAGGGAGGTCATTAAAATACCTTGGGCCAAAATAAGAAAAACTTTTACGTCCCAGCTCCAGTTTCACTCTGGGGAAGTGAAGCTTCCAGTCTCGGCTTGCGCGCTGGGAAACCTCCTCTCTGCCTTGCAGTTTCACACTCAGGTACTGGGGCTCTCTGAGTGTGAGGATTTTGTGGGTCATGCAGTTGGTCATCAGTCTGCATAAGTCACCCATACGGAGCATGTCAACAGCATCACGATACACCGACACATGGTCGTATCGCCTCAGAGAGAAAACAAAACGCACAGCCGTGTTCTGTAGTTTCTGGATTCTCTGAGCGTCATGCATCGTGATGCTGTTTCCATAGGCCGGGTAACAGTAGCAGAAGATTGAGAGGACCAAAGACTGCATGAGCTGAAGTTTCACTGATTCTGGCAATAAACCCCTGAACCTATACAGACCCCTCAGCCTGCCGATGGCACGCTGGATATTGTGAGTCACGTGGTCTGAAAAAGAGAGTTCACTGTCAAGGACGACTCCAAGAGTTTTGACTTTATCACAAATAGTCAAACTCTCACCGTCAAGGGCGACCTCTACACCACTCTCACTGAGGGCCTGTATGCGATCTTGTGGCGCTAAGTGTAGCACAGTGCACTTTCCTATGTTAAGCTTGAGGCCATTGTCCGTTGACCAGGTCAAAATACTTTCAAGATCAGTATTAACTTGGTGAATGGCATCCTGAATTAAATCAGGAACATAGGACAAATGGAGCTGACAATCGTCAGCGTACAAGTGCGGCATGCAGTTCTGAACACACGAAGGAAAGTCTGATGTGTACAGATTAAAAAGTATAGGACCCAAACAACTTCCCTGAGGTACACCTCTTCCCCTTGAAAGAGCAGTTGATATCTCACTCTTAAACCTTGTGACCTGCGTTCTTCCAGCCATGTATGATCTGACCCACTCAATTGCTCCCGCTCCAAAACCATAGTAATTCATTTTTGCCAATAGTAACTTGTGATTGATGGAGTCAAACGCCTGTGAGTAGTCTAACAGTACTAGCGTGCTCCATTTTCCTTTGTCTTTCGCATCAATCAGATCACTAAACAGATTCACCAGGGCAGTGCAAGTACTATGATTGGCTCTAAAACCAGATTGTGTTGTTGGCAAGACATTCTCACTCTTCATGTATTTATTTATTTGGCAAGCAACAATCTTCTCAAGTATCTTCGAAATAGCTAGATTGATTGATAAGATGGGTTATAGCTCCAAGCGCATATGGACTCACAGCCTTTATCATCTGAATAGAAATACTATCATTTCCGATCGCACTCGATTTGATTTCATTCATGGCCGACTTGACTTCCTTTTCTGTCATAGGTCTAAAATTCATACTATTCTCAAACTCCTTCTTTCTATTCTCGTTGTAATGGGCAATTGTAAGGACATTTGCCTCACAACCTCCTCCCATTTCAGCAAAAAACTTATTCATTTCCTCTAAGCTTAGATCCGGCGAAATGCTTATATTTTTTTTTATCTGGCACTATATCACACTTCTTTAGACATTTCCACATACTTTTTGTGTCCTTATTTGAAGTCACGGTATCTGTCAAATACTCTTTTTTTGCTCTCCAGATCATAATATTTAGCTCATTTCTCATGTCTTTATATTTTTCCCAATCTTCACTGTCCCTGGATTTCCAATAGGCTTTCCTCAATTTATTCTTCAGCCTTATCTTTTCGTTGATCTCGGCATTTTTCCAAGGCGCCTTTTTTCGTGTCACTTTCTTCGTCACGATCGGTGCTTGTCTATTGAACACCATCAGTATGTTTGATGTTATAAATTGCTCTATGTTATTAACATCATTCATTTGCAGAGCTTGATCCCAATTTATCTGAGCGATCGCTGCAACAGCTAAGTCGGTGTCAAATCTGGAGAAATCTCTATATCTTACCATCTTTGGCTTTCTTCTCTCATTTCGGCATACGATATCACAATGAACAAGCTTGTGGTCTGTTATCTTCACCCCTCTATGGTCCTTGATAGCCGATGTATCAATAACACCGATCCTCTTGACCTCAGCCGACCTGTCCACGATGATGTGGTCTAACAAGGTGGCTGAAGTTTCTGTTACCCTAGTTGGTTGTTCTATGACTTGTATTGTTGCTAGTTTCTTTCAAGAGCCGGTGTAAGAACTTAGTTTGGGTACCGGTTTTTGAGCGTAAATCTATATTGTTATCACCCAAGTACACAACATTATCTACTTGAACTGCCAAGTCAACAAAGAGTGAGTGAAATAAAGGCTTGAGGAGGGTGTACCTTAAATGAGGGGGTCTATAAACTACACATACGCCAAGCCTCTTTCCCTTTAAGTTCACCACAGCACAAAGGAAATCGATACTATGGTCAATTTTACCAGTGAGAGAGCACTGCTCATATGCAAGACCGTCTTTGATGTACAAAGCTACTCCACCACCGTCCGAAGCCGTATCGAATTGGGCCAGAGCAGCACATCGGTCTTTTCTCAGCATAGAGTAACCTGGTATATTATAGTTGTCAGAGGGAGTGCCAGACTGAAGCCACGTCTCACCAATAGCAAGAAAATCAAAATCAAAGTCACGCACAAGAGAGGTCATTTCTTCAAACCCAGTATTGAGTGACCTCATGTTTAGGTGCGCAACTTTGAGATGCCTATTGCCCCCCATCTCACCTAGTTTCCCGAACGATCAGCTGCCCCCAATGATGTGTGCTCATGACATCCACCAAGAGAGACATCATCACGAACCGGATCCAAGGATGAGGAGGGATTTGGCAGATCGGAACTCTGGACACTTAGAGGCTGAGTGGGGGGAGCCAGAATCGCAGCAACCGTGTCCACTATCAAACGGTCCAGCCGGAACATTGCAGGCCGTTTGAAGTGAACGCCATCACGGACAAGGTCACGACGGCTAACACATGTGTTTGCCTCCACGAAAACAACTCCAAAATTATTTGCCATCAAATCAACTTGGTCGTTGAAATCGTGTAGTGCCTTGTATGAGAGGTCACGTCAAATCAGAACGCTGTTCAAAATTATTCTGGCGACAGGAAAGCTGGTTCTTGCTGTGTGCAGTAGGTCAGCCATGCTGTCCAAGACCTGACGCTTTCCGTGACCACCATTGTACCCTGGACCTCCCCGGTACCCTCTCTTCAAATTGTTACATCCAACATGCATATAAATAACAGACAAACTTACACCTAAATAACCTAAAAGTACATTCTTAATATCTACAATCTTATGTCCAGGAAGGCACTCAACATAAGCCCCCCTCTCCCTACAGCCTTTGGTGGAGTGGCGCAAATGAGAGTCTCCTATGATGAGTACGTGCTCGAAGTCACTTTCTCGCAGCTTTGTCACATTTTGTTGGCTGTCTATGGGGTCACATTCAGTCAGCAAACTGGTGTGCGGATCATCAGTGACAGCCTGCTGAATAGAGGGCGGCTGAGCAGAGGGCAATGCAGGAACTGGTGTGGGTGCAGAAGACTGGCCACTGGTCGCCTCGATAGATCTTAACTCTGACAGCAGATCTTCTCCTTCCGACGATGTCCGTCTCTGCCTTGAGCGCGTCTCCGCTCGTCGCAGCTCACATCTGAGACACTTTAAGTCGGCTTCCAACACCTCCACTGTGGTAAGGAGGCGATGTCGGTCAGCTTCCAGCTGTTCGATTCTCTCGTCAGTTTCAGCCCTCAATGTAGCCACATCTCTTGCATTAATTTTATCTACCCTTTCTCGAAGGCGAGTGTTATCCAGCTTTAAGCTCGTCAACTCATTGTTAAGTCGCCCTATATCATTGTCATATTGCTCTTCTAGCTCAGTACACAAGATCGATTTGTCCTTAAAACTTACATCAAGCTTACTGCAGCGACCTTCAGCAGTTCTAAGGTCATCATGAAGACTGTCAATTTGCTGCTCCTTCTCACTTTTTTCTCGGGATAGATCATTTAATTTTGACATAAGAGAAGTAACATGCGGTATAAGTTTGCTGACACAATCCTCTCCATATGTGACGATTATTGACTTAAGTTCATTGTGAAACATGGATACTAGTTCAATACTGTCACTCTCAAGAAAAAATAATCCCTCTATAGCAGTTAACACATCTTTATCATGTTTTGTATATTACAAAACCATCTTTAGGGAAAATCCATTGTAAACAATTTTCATTAAATAAAGTTTGAAACTATGACCATGCATACATTGTAAACACAATATAAAACTAACAACATACTAAAAAACCTATATCTTTTACACTGTGTCATCGGGCAAACCATGTATGCATGGTCAGTAACAGTTTCTGTTTTTTCTTGTGACTTAAAGGCAGTGAGTATTGATTGATCAAGGTATACTTTTGCCGGTTAAATGCAAGTCTCTCCTGACATCTATTGGCGGATAAAAGAACTACTTCAAGTTTTTCGTTGTAAAAGAATATTGTAAAAGTCCAAAAATCACCGTCTTGACAGTGTATTTCTCTTTTATTCCCGACTTGAGGTCCCTTTTCAAACTTCTCACTTTTTTGTTTTTTAAACAATAAAATTGTAAGTGTATCATGTCTGTTTTTATTTAGATTTAAAGATCTATTTTTCAGCTTTATTTTGATACCTAATTCATTTCTTAAATACTAATAATAAATATTCTGTGAATGTTTGAAGTTTCGGGCCTTGATTCCCTAAAATGCCCGTTTTAATTAGTTAAAATTAAAATGCCAATAACTCAAAGACAAAAAATCATAGCACTATAAATTATATGTCAAATTGTTTGTAATTTATTGCTGAATTTAAGGATGTTAAAAACTCAAAATTGGAAAATTCTGAGTAGAGGTCCCTTTTCACTTTCTGTATCACAAATATTGATTACCTATGCATTAGAAATTTCTTTTAAAGTCTCAAAGTCTTTTTTTGCCTACTGTCTAAATTTTTTTACTTGTTTAGTTATGAAAAATAATAATCTTTCGGCTAAGATTCAAAGACATCTGAATTAGTTTAGAAAATTGAATCAATGGGCAAAACCACAACTTTTAGCAGACCAATGTGGTCAACAATATGGACAATTATTACTGTCACACCTTATAGCAAGTTATTTCCATCAGTGAATACCTTAGGTTCCGTTATCAGTGAATACCTTAGGTTGCTATTCACACCCATTTGTGAGTTGGTAATCCTACATTTGCCGTTTATCAGCAATCAGCAAATACGCGGCTGATCACAAATTTTGCAAAGCTAGATTTGCCGTTTATTCGCGATCGACAAATATGTGCTATCGTTTTTCATGCCTGATCGCGAGTTTCGTAAAGCTGCATCGGCCATTCATCCGCGATTGACAGATACGCACTACAGTAGTTCGCGAATAGCAGAAACCTATTTTTGCCGTTCATGCGCGACTGGCAAATAGACGCAATGGCTTTTGCGGCCGATCAAGAGATTTACAAAGCCGCATTTGCCGTTTATTCACGATCGGCAAATATGCATGATAGTTTTTAACGGATGATCGAGAGTTTCACAAAGCTGGAGTTGCTATTTATTCGCGATCGGAAAATATGCGAGATCGTTTTTTGCAGCCGATCGTGAGGTTTGCGAAGCTACACCCACTGTTTAATTGCGATCGCTAAAACGATCCCGTCCCGAAAAATTTCCCGAAATTTCGGGACCCGACCATCCCTACTCAAAAACATACAATAAACAATGACTAATGGAAGGCATGGTGTACATGGTGTAATGGAATGGTGTTACAATATTCATGTTCAATATTTAAATCAAAAACATTAGCCATGCACCCATGAGTAGTAAAATATACTTTAATACACAGAAAACCTAATACCTCTATAATGTTAGAAAAAAACCTTGAGCCAGTCCATAAACTAGGTCTTATCTTTTAACGTTATTGCCGGAAGAGTATACAAGTTGTAATGAGCCTATCTTGCACAGGGGTAAGAGTTAGCTCATTAGGCTTAGCAATAAGACCAGTAGGTCTAGGCCTACCTAGGCCAAGCCTAAATTTCATCTAGCCTAAGTCCCATGCTGAGAAAAGTGTTGACAAGCATAAAAAACAGACGATAAAAAAAACAATTAACTGGAAGAGACTTTTTTGCTATTAACCAGCCGTCTTATCAATTGGAAAAAAGACTGGTGAGTCATCACCGGAAGGGGTGAGCACATGGTGTGCTGATAACCCCCCGTGGATCGACACTTGTGGCTGCGCTTCGGAAGTGACCGGTTCGTAATTCGAGTTCTGTTCTTGTGCGAATTCTTCCCCGGCCGCTTCTGATCGTGTGCTTTGAGCTGATTTCGATCGACGTCTTCCAATACCTTTTGGTATTAAAGGTACGTCAGCGTAATTGTTAGATTTGTGCTTATTCGATCTGTAAAACTTTACTGAAAGTTGATCGTGTCGCAGGATAGGGTTCCGAGACATATCCTGCTCATCTCTTGGCTGTAACCAAGACCAGTTAAATTAATTATCTTGGTGCCAATTATTATTTGGTTTTCCTTTTGTGGTATTTTCCAAATTCTGTTTAAACCAATTTAGAGTAATTGGTGATTTTCATAATTGGTTTAATTCCTCGATATTCCTGCTGTTGAAACAGGCTTAGTCTTGTCCAAACCTGCTGTGCTACAGGAGTGTAAGGTTTGTCCTGCTCCTGTAATTTTTGGTCACTAGTGAAATAGTTTAATGTTGTTGCTTGATTAGGGTTAACATTAACTATGGGTAACTAGTGTTAACTCTGAACATCTCGCAGAGCTAGAGAAAACAGCAGAGGGCATTTTACTTAGCAGGTGTTTCCAAATTTAGTCTGTCCTAAGTTGAATGTCATCTAGGTTGAATATAACTGAACTCTCATATTTGAATATCTGATAACTACTGTGATTTCGATCCTCGACCCCTGGAATTATCCCAGCGACCGAGCTGAGCGATTCCAAGGCCTCAGACAACCCGTGACGTGATTTCCTGCAGTTCGGTGTACTAGCGTAACCGATCATCTTTTCTCTTACCAGGAAATTTCCGTCACAAAGTATTGCATAGCACATGCCATATCGATGATTTACACTAATGTAAATTACAAATTTTTAAGAACAAAATTAACAAGGTTTAAAATAGTTTAAGGGTGTCTACCAGATTTCATATATGAAATTTCCGACTTTTTCCCGACTTTGCCCGACAATTAAAAAAAAATTCCTGACCATTGGAAACATGACCATTGCCTCCTATAACAAATACATGAGCACAATATTTGTAAATTAATATATTTTGACGGCTGCAATGCAAGCGAAAGATCGCCAAAAGATGAGCAAGATGACTGCGATAAGTCCAAAAGATTTGCCAGCCGTAATACGACCAAGATTTCTAGCTGCGGAAAGAATGAGCAATTTTCCGGCCGTGATGTGACCAAGAGATTCTCCGGCCGTGGTATAAACAACTGAGATTTGACAGGCACGATGCTACAGAGAGATTTGCGGGCCGCAATACGACCGAATGATGTTACAGCTATGAAACGAGTAAGCGACACAATACCATCAAGAAACGATCGGCCACACGACGACCAAAAAACAAGCGAAAGATTTTCAGCTGCAATAAGACCCAAAGATATGGCATGATATAAATTACAGTATCTCTGGCCTCAAAAAAATTTAGTGATTTTCTTGTCGCAATACGAACCGGCCGCATAAAAGCGAAAGATGTTATGGCCGCGAAAAGAGCAACAGATTTGACGGCCGCGAAGAGAGCAAGATATTTGACGGCCCCAATGTGACCGAGAGGTTTGCTGGCCCCGAAACAACCGAGGGATTTGCCGGCCGGGTTATAGATTTTCTGGCCTTCATGTGGCCAATAGATGTGATAGCCACGAAAAGAACACACGATTTTAAGGTAGCAACAATAACGAGAAATGTGTCGGCCGCGTAAACAGTGAGAGACTTGTAGGCCGTGTAGAGAGCGAGAGACTTGTCAGCTGCATAAAGAGCGGGAGACTTATCGCCGCGTAGAGAGCGAGAGACTTGTCAGCTGCATAAAGAGCGGGAGACTTATCGGCCGCGTAAAGAGCGAGAGCCTTGTAGGCCGCGCAAAGAGCGAGACTTGTCGGTCGCGTAAAGTGCGAGACTTGTCGGCCGTGAAACGAGCGAGCGATTTTACAGCTGTAATAGGACCGAAAAACTTGCGGCAGCGGTATAAACAATAGATTTTCTGGTCGTAATCTAGCTAAAAATTTGTCTGCCGTGATTCGTTCGAGAGATTTGCCGGCCGAGACGATGACAGAAACGAAGAAAACAGCTCTTTCATTTTATTTTATAGCCAAATTCGAATTTCCCAACCAAAAGTTGAAATTCATTACTTTTTTCCGATTATTCCCGACCTTACAAAACCCACGACATTTTCCAGAATTTTCCCGAATTCCCGACCCGTAGACACCCTGTATTTAGAGAAAAGGAAGTTACAATTTTACAAATTACTTTTAAACAAACTAAAAGATGATGCTCACCAAATATCTAGAAGACAAAACAGTCAAAAAACAATAACTTTGTTTTCATATTTGTAAACTAATATAACTAAGTCAAAGTCAAAGTCAAATAATCTTTATTTATACAATGTCCAACTGTACAAGAAATAGCGTCATGAATAGAACTAATAAATATTTACAAAAAAATAATTACTAAATACTAATTCTACTTACAAAGTTCATATATTGAGCTTTTTCTAGCAAGAATGCTTTTAACAACTTTTTAAATTTATCTAAATTCTCTGTTTCTTTTATTTCTTTTGTAACTGACCTAAGGACCAAGCATAAGAAGTATTTTTCATATAGCAATCTAATTTATGTTGAGGTAATCTTTTTTCCTTTTTATTCCTAGTGTTATACCGATTATTACCTTAACTTTCAATTCATTTTTGTTTGTTCCCTTTAACATACATAATACACTTGAAAACATCCATACTTATTTAATACGCTAAGGTTTTTTTAGTGATCATTGCTCCTCCTAAACTACTGGGCCGATTTTAATAATTAAGGTGTCATTTGAAAGAGTTTGGCTTGAAGTTTTGCAGGAAATAAAATTTATGAAGATTATATTAAAGCGAACGACCCTAGACGCCATTAAAATTTCAAATTTGTCCATATGGGAATATAAATTTCAAACAAAGCAGCTGAGTGGAATAAACAAAGAATTTTAGCAAAGCCATGTGTTATTAATGGAATTGAAACCAATGAATATATATATATATATATATATATATATATATATATATTAAAGCAAACTATTTATGAGAAGCAAACTATTTATGAGTAGATTTAGAAAACCATTTCATTTCGACTCAAGATTGAGACAGGATATGTTTAGTTGTAGATACTGAATTACAGAAATTTTTATTATAATAATATAAAACCTACGAAACAAAGTGTTATTTTTTTTAAAACATTAATTCTTCATTACCGGTACTGTACCTATTAAAAAAAAACCTATTTAAAATCATGTGTGTTTCATAAACAAATATTCAGTTGATTTTTAACTATTTGTTTTGGTTTATTTCTTTTATTTTCATCCCAAGAATAATTATTTTAAGCAATAATTTATGTCTGACAAAGACACTTTGCGGAACTCGATTGAATATTACAATTTACTTAAAGGTGATGGTGAATGTTAATGTGAAGTGTTTGTGGATAATGATCTAAAAATTTAAATGTAAATTTTTCATGGAACTATTTTAATTATGTTCAATTGTGAAGTGCTGACCATGAATGATGTAAACATTAAATAATATAATCATTCTTAATATTTTACCAGATCTTTTTGCATTTAGTGATGTTCTGTGGTTGTAGTAATGATGCCCCATAACTTTTATCCTTAACTTAACCTAAATCACATTTTAATATGCAATGTTTAAGTTTATTGACTTATTTGTAATAACAATAATGCCACCAATTCGAAGAGGGCATTTACGCAGTAACATCATTAAAACGGTGCACGAACAAAGTCGTATTGATATGAACATTGACTCATATATGAGGTTGAGCCCTTTACTTTCGGGCCTGTTATGTAAACAAATGTGTTTCTTGCGAAGCAAAAATTTTTAAGACTGAAGCAAATGAAAACAATAACACTTCATATAAATTGAGCCGTCACAAATGGAAGGTGATTTTGTAAATTGAGAAGCACGCTTTCAGACAAACAAAACATCTCATAAAACATGCAACTTGGAAAATTTCAAATAATTCAATTCTGCATTTGTTAAGGTGAGCTTAGGGTCTCACCTCGATTAGTCTATTGGGTGGTCTATACAATTTTAGAAAGTTACCTTATTACCGGAAGAAAAGAAAACACTAATCCAAAGCATGCATCAATGTACAGCTTGACATAAAAACTGCAACCAAACATAGACGGATGGAGATATGAAAGATAAATTATGAAATACATTTAATGTTGGAAACTGGACTTTATTCAAACGTTTACTTTTGTTTGTTTAGAACTTTAAAAAATGGCAGATATTTATATTTCAGTCATGAGAGAATTATGTCTGTGTGAATGTCTTTGAAAACAAAAATTTGGATAAAAGACGAAAAAATATTGCAATTTTTTTTTTTTTTATTCAAGTCGGAGACTTGAAAAAGAGCCTTGAAAATGATAAATGATGATGATAAAAGATTCAAGGTTCAAGATTGTTTATTTCCATTAAGTTGACATAGAAAATTATTTACGATACAAAGAGGAAATTATTCCCCACAAGACCCAAGTCTGAGTGTGGGGAAGAGTTCTTAGGCACGAACAACTAGTCCTTCTAGTTGTTCTAGTAGTTCTAGTGACTAGTCCTTCTTCCACTAGTTGGCAGCACAAATACATACAAAACTTATAAGAGAAACAAAATACCCATTAAAAACAAAAAATAAAAAATAGAAGAAATTATTACTTAAGAAATTATATAAAACAAAAGGAGAAAAAAATCAAATATCGTACAATTATTCAAAATCAAAACAAAAATATTTAATCAGAACACATCAGAATACCCGCAGACAACAAACACTAAGATGCATATGGCGAACGAATCAGCAGCTCTGCCATTCCCGGTCCAACACCGAGCAGCCACTTCTCAATCTCTCGCTTGTAAACAGACATGCTACCACCCTCTTTATTAATGATGTTGAATGGGAGATTTTTATACAACTGATGAACCAAATAAAATGTATTGAACAGATCTGATTTGAATTTAGGTTTCGGAATCGAATAGCCAAAGTTTGTTTTATTTCTAGTTTGGTAGCCATGGGTAGTTGGGGTAAAGATTTTGCTTTTATTATCTTTAACATATACTAAGAGAGTTTTAAGATACAATTGCCTAATATTAAGAACTGAAAAATTTTCGAAAAGGAGATTTGTTGGATATCTTTGGCCTTTATTAAGAATTGCTTTTATCACAGACCGTTGGGTGACCGCCAAGGGCTCAAGAACCGAGACAGAGGCACCACCCCAAACCAGCAATCCATACTGCAGCAGGGACTGACAGTAGGCATAATACACACTCTTGCAGCGATCCACGGCCAACAACTGACTTAGCTGCTTAAACGCATAAATCATTTTTCTCAATTTTTGCTTAATGTGATGAACATGTGACTCCCAAGTCAATTTGTGATCAAATATTACGCCTAGGTACTTGTATTGAGTCACCTGCTCAATCACACCACAGCCACAGGTGAAGGACCGCGGATCGCCACAAGAGTGCATTCGAAGCACCCTCTGACCTGGACCAGAATTGTTCTTGAAATATATAGGCAAGCATTTTGTTTTGTCTATGTTAACAGTGAGAATATTATAATCAAACCAGTTTCTTATCTTAGCCAGGTCAGAGGATGCCTGATCATAAGCCCCCTCCCAGTCCCTACCATAAGACACTAGAGCCTTGTCATCAGCAAAGAGGAAAAGATTTCCCTGAATATTCAATTCGGCTATATTATTTATGTAAATAAGGAAAAAAATGATGACTTAAAAATGATATTTTATGCACACATTCAATCACATATTGCGTATGTTATATTGAGGTACTTCGGACAAAAATCTAAAAAAATGTTGATTCTGCAAAAAAAAGATTAAGAACTATGTTAAAATTAAAAAATGATGAATCCGTCAAAAACCATTTTATTGGGCATACAATCTTAACCGTTTACACAGACGTTATCACAGACATTGCTGTCATTTTCCGTGCAATAGATGGACAACTTCAGGAAAAAGGAATTTGGTTGTTTTGCTCGATTTCGAGCAACGGGTTCACTAGTATAAACTGTAAACGGTTGAGATTGTATGCCCAATAAAATGGTTTTTGACGGATTCATCATTTTTTAATTTTAACATAGTTCTTAATGCTTTTTTTTGCAGAATCAAATTTTTTTTAGATTTTTGTCCAAAGTACCTCCATATAACATACGCAATATGTAATTGAATGTGTGCATAAAATATCATTTTTAAGCCATCATTTTTCATCATCATCATTTATCATTTTCAAGGCTCTTTTTCAAGTCTCCGACTTTGACCTCGGTATATTCCCCTCACCTCCTCCCTGGAGTACTTGTCTTCGCTAGGTACCTGCAATGCCTCTTTGAGCTGCAGGATGTCTAGTCGCGCAGCTCGTCCACCGCCTCGCAGTAGTCTTCCACACGCTTCACTACCACCATGCTGTCTTGCACGTACCACCGGCTGCACTCTGCAATCACGATCGTCAATAGTCAATAGTCAAAATATCTTTATTCATCTTATTTGTTCATCCAGGGTACATGAATGGCGTCATAAATAAATCTTAAAACTAGAAAGACGATAACGGAAAAACCATTCAGTGTTAAGTTTGAACATTAACAAAAAAATCATTCTATTTCATCTTTACTGTGAATATTCACTCAGAGAATATTTAGGATTTTTTATTAATAACTTTTTCAACTTTCCTTTGAATTTTCCTATGCTAACTTCGTTTTTTATCTCCATAGGCAAATTATTAAAAAACTTAGCTCCCATCTATGTAGTCTTTTTGGTAAAATATTCCAGCTTCTCTGTGACGACTTTCTCATAAAAGGAATAAAATTTATTTTCCTAACCACACGAGAAGTCGCCTCAGACCTATGCCAGCGGAATCGCTCAAGTCTGGCAGCTGGGTCTATTCCAGGGTTCTTTGACTGAATTTTGAAAAGGTACAGATTTCTACCAAACAAGAAATTATTTAAATTATTCAGGTGTGAACTCAGAGCCCGCCAACGCAACGCGTATATTACTGGTACGTGCAAGACTGCATGGTGGTAGTGAAGCGTGTGGAAGACTACTGCGAGGCGGTGGACGAGCTGCGCGACAAGCTGAGACTAGACATCCTGCAGCTCAAAGAGGCATTGCAGGTACCTAGCGAAAACAAGTACTCCAGGGAGGAGGTGAGGGGAATATACCGAATGGCTGTACCATCATCATCGTTCACACCTGATGGTAAAGCCAATTGGAAACTGACAAGTTTAATTTGCACAAAATAGTTTAGCAAACAACTTACCTATACCAAATAACGTACTCACGTTACCGGACACCACGGATCTCCCCTACACCACAGTTTTACCAACCACGGTTACTCGGGTACCAACGCCACAGGTCACCTGCTCACGCAGGTCCTGTTCTGACACGTAGGTTCCCCACCCGCGTCTAAGTGGCAAAAGGAGTCGAATCACCCCGTGACAAACGCGACGGGGTTAATTAAATTCGACATGCGAAATGGCACCGATGATTCGTAGGAAACGCTACAAATCGAAATAAAACTCAAACGAGTAAAACGCCGATCACAGAGTTCTGAGCTGCCGGCTAGCACTGACTATGTTCGTCGCAATGGAATCGCACCGCGGACAAACTCTAGTGACCCGACCGCACAGTTCAAGAACTAGAAACAGAATAACCCATACAGCACATAACGTCTATACAACGTCTATATAAGGGCTTGCAAGTTAAATTGACGTCTAGGTCAATATTCGTACATCTATTAGACATCTGCGATATCCTGCAAAAAGACATCTAACGTGGATGTCAAAATGGCGTCAATTAGACGTTGTCGTACATGTATATGACGTCAACGTAAAAACATTTAATAGACGATGTATAGACATCGCCGACATCGCCGAAAACAATAAACCAAGTACATAGTACAAATGAGGATATTTTTCGTCAATAAAAACAATATCGCTGAGAACAGAATATCAATTAAACTTTTTTGAAATAAAAATGTAACAACGTTATTTCCTTAATTATATTTTATTTCCCTGATGACTACAATAATAAAAAAAACTTAACATTTTTATTGGTTTGAATCCCAAATGAATCTGTTATTGTTTACCTCACTATGCCCACATAACAGGTTGTTTTTCGGCAAAGTTGCCTTCATTTGCTGTTGGTCTGATAAAGCAACTTTTCACTAGCAAATTTGTCACACATTTGCAGTTCTTTGTCCAGGCAAAGCTGTTTCCTGATAGTTATGACAACTTGGCGGCAACTTAACATGAGTTTGCCATTTCACATATTCACCGTAGGTGGTGTTCACACAGAAAAATAATAATAATAATAATATTTTGGTTAGCACCAATGGATTCAGCTAAAAAAAAACAAATAATTTAGTACCTTGAATCACTGCTCTATGTCCATTGGTTACTGAATACTGAAAGTGGTAAACACAGTACGTTGCCCCAATGTCAACCTTATAGGAATTAAGTAACATTCTACGCCTATATCTCGCTTATTTCTCAATATAATAAAACTTGGTTTGCGGCTTCATCTAGATGAGATTAAATGTAAAAATCACGTCAAATCTCGCTATGTTCGATTGAACCAAGGCCACACTACAGTGTAGTGTGGCCTTGATTAACTATGTTCTTTTGCTTCAGAAATTAGCTGAGTATGCATATCTGCTGCAACGGGGGTATTTCACTTTCACGTTATTTTAAAATTTCATATACACTTACCACATTACTCTTTTATTAAATAACTTCTCGCATTGAGCTTATAATTACTTTACATCGATTTGAGTAGAATAGAATAGTATTTAAACAATTAGACGAGGTAAATTTTAGGTAAAAAGTTTTTGTCAATACACTTTTTAAAATAGTCGTTTACTGAAAAAATATTATTATAGTGTGAATGGGGAAAAAAGTGACAAGGAGGCACTTTATAACTCGTTCTCAGTCCTTAAAGGTCATCTCTGCACTACATTTGGATCCTATAATGTTTACCACCAAAGCAGTAGTTAAGATGAGATTTTGCCCCATAATCATTATCAGGTCTGGTGGTGTAGTGGATACAGGCTCAGCTTACGAAGGTAAAGGTCCCGGGTTCAAATCCCAACATATGTCAACAGAATTTGCATTGTGGTAACGTGTGTAGAAACTATGTACAAATGCATATTCTTACTTAGATTTTTTTTATTACACTTTTTGGATTTTTTATATATTTATATTTACAATTTTGTTATTCGTTACTTTTTGTATGTTAATTGGATGTTCTGTAGATGTCAATATATGGATGTGTAATTAACATCTATTGAACATCTATTCTACATCCACGTAGAATGTTGATATAAGGTCGATAATGGTGACATTTGAACGTTGTAGGAATGTCTGTTAGACGTTAGACGTCTGTAACGGTCACGTTTAATAGACGTGTGTGGTTTAACATGAGGTACATCTATTAGATATCTAGTTGATGTGACTGTGCTATCTGGGAATCCACCCGCTAATCCTCCTGGTTCATCCCTCCAAAACTTCCCCTCCAAGGAAGGGACAAGGAGGGGATAAACAGCTGATCACCAGTGGCTGTGATCGTGACGTAGCACCACTGCCACTGTTAGCTGTCAATCCAGCATCTCGTCGTCTGTCACCTCAACAAACACGATTGGGATTATGTTGCTCAAAACAAACGCAACACCAACGATGTTTATTATGGCCGTAAAGGGGATTTTTACATTTAACAGACAAGTGTGGGGGCAATTATTCACAACAAGTGTCGCAAGTGTTTTAACTATAAAGTTTTATGAAATCAACTTCATGTCAACACTATGGGCTGTGACACCAGCGAGAGAGGTTAGCCTTGTGTTTGGTTTATGGGCTTTCAGCAATGGTTAGCAGTGCACCTAGTGTGATTTAGGTTATATTTCACTGCATTAACCATTATTCATGAGCTGCCCAACTATGTCAACCAACCAAAGGATGGGCTAGGCTTATGAAAAACAAAGGCCTAGGCTGGTGTTCAACCTAGTTAAACCTACACCAGGTAACTTTACCCTTTTTTATAGCTAGGCCTAAGCAACTAGCCTAAATTATTAGGTATTTCCATTGATTGTAAATTAAACTGGAGTGTTCATATTGAAAATATTTGTAAAAAAATTTCAAGAGTGAGTTATTTAGTATGGAAATTAAAAGATATTGTTTCTCAAACTTATCTAAGAACAGCTTATTTTGGACTTTTTCAGTCGCATGGGGGCATTCTCCTCACGTAAATGACATTTTGCTAATCCAAAAAAAGGTAGTTCAAAGGTAGTAAAAATTACGGTTGTTTAAAGATTTAATAAAAATTGTTTTTTTTATTAAATCTTTAAACAACCGTAATTTTTTAACGGATGGTCCTTTTTGAATGCGGTTTGCGGCATTCTTCTTTGCTTAAAAGCTCTTTAAAATGATATAAAAAATGATAAAAATTTAAAATGATAAAAATTGTTTGTATTCAAAGAAATTGGTATTTATTTGAATCTTTGAACAGCTGCCATTTTGTACTGGGTCAACCTTTTTGAGTGCGGTTTGCGGCGTTTATTCTACAAAAATAGACCTTTAATTTGATGTGCATATCAACCTATGCTTACATTTAAGATTTTCTCCTGACTCCTGGCGGGCCGTCCCCCTGAGGAGGTAGCGGATCACTGGATATGTGTTAAGATAGATTTATATGCCTTATAACTTGATTCCAAGTTTTGTAGGTCTACGTTTATTATTTTTCAAAATATTAAGCCGTACCCAGACTTTTCAATCACCCTGTATAGTATTGTGTTAGTATATATACTTACAGGGCGACGCTCCATGGGCCGAGTGGCGAGGGATGGACGGCGGGCACGTTGACGGCGGGGTGGTGGCGGGGGGTCCCGGGGCCGGGGCCGGAGATGGTACCTTCTTGAAGGCTCCATCTGAGAAAGGCAAATCAAAATCAAATTGAATCAAATAGACCTTTTTCCTGGACATATGCATAGTAAAATACAAGTAATAATGAAACAGTATAGAAAATAACTATACAAATCAAATACGATATAATACCAACAAGAAATATATGTATAGGCTAGGGTGTTTGATATATGTATACACAATTTAAATTTTAAACTGCAGTTTATATCCTTTATGAACTAAGCCATAAACAGTGTTAAAAGAAGGCAATTTTTATGGGATTTTTAATGGTATAAGGGAATAAATATTAGCTTGATGTGGACTTGAGTTTTTGGTATACGTTTCATAGGCTGATTAATTTTAATTAAAATCTGGCAAAGATGGTTCATATTTAATTTTGATGATCTTAATCATCCAATGACAGTTTTTGTAGTCAAATCGTTCATTCAAAAGTTCAAAAGGGATGTTCAAAAACTCTAAGTTAAAAAAACTGCTAATTCCCAGTTTTTAACAGGATTAGAAATTATTGTTTTTTTAAAAGTAATTTTAAGTTTTAACAAATTTTTAGAAATTTGAAAAATGGGATTGGCTTAGGCCAGGGAGTTATTTAAAAGAGGCTTTGAAGTCTAGATGGAAACTTGTTACTGAATTCAATTATTAAATCAAGATTTTCACCTCCTGTGCAATTTACAGATATTAACTAATATACAGCCTAATAATTACAGATTGTTACAATGCAAGGGGCTAAATTAAAATTCAATAGGGGCTCGAGCTATTATTAGGGGTCTGAGCACACTATTGTGTACTAATATGTAAACTACAGTAATTTTCACTGATGCAGCTAATAAAAATAATAACTAACATCAAATCTAGTATTTACATTATTTTACTAAACTTTATACAAATGTATATATTTGAATTTTGACTATGGTCTGCTGTATAATATTTTTTAATAAATATAAAAGAAATTAAAACAGGGCTAGGCGTGGGCCCAGTTGCACCAGCCCCCCCGTGCAACAATGATCCTAGAACAATGATCTACCTCAACCCATAGTCGGGTCACAATTTTTGACACAATCAAAGAATAAAATATTGAAGATCGAGAAAAAAACACCCAAATTCAAAATTATTTTAAATTATTGAATTTCTGATTTGCTAACTTCACCCCAATAAACACCACCACCCGAGAAACTCCCTACCTCCTTCCCCTTGCCTTTGGCCAGGGGTGGCTCCACGGGCGGTTCCTCCCTCGGGGATGAGGCCGCCGCCCTCGCCCCTCCGCCCACCTGCCACAAACAACACGGACAAGTGTTAAAATCTTTATATATAATTACATTAGCTGTTAGAAATCAGGGTGGATTTTAAAGGTTCTGATGCCAGAGACTCTGGAAAAAATACTGGAATTCCTTGCAATACATCACAGAGGAGAATCAAACAGAGGTATCTTCTAATGTTGCGCTCAGCTAGTGTCGAGGACTTATAAATTCATGAATAGTTCACTATTAATGCCACGAGAGAGCAGCACCATCGCTGCCCTCTCCTAATTTAACTGTAGCTATTAACCGGACGTAACTAATAACTTAACTGAAGCTGAATTTAACTGTAACTAGCAAGCACTCAGGCACAACAGAAAACCCACTTAAAAGCGACCTCTGTTAGATTCTTCTCTGTGAATACACTTAAAAACAAAAAAAAACCATAAAAACTTGTTTTAAAATTATTTGCAGGAGATACTAACATATTGTTGTTGATGTTAAAGCCAGTTTACTGAGAAGGTAATTTGCACTATTACGAAAATGGATGATTCAGCCCCTTCAAGCCTCTTATAGGTAATAAATTATAGAAATAAAAATTTAAACGGCCGCCATTTTGAAATTTACTGTTCGATCATGCTGATAATTTTTTCATAACCTAACCTTGAATAGATACAGATACATACAGAGTTCCAAAAAAATCGACTAAAAATCCTCGGAGATAAAACATATTTTGTAAAAAATACAAAATGGCGGATATCTGGTAAACGAAGCTTTTTAGGAAAAAAAATTTATGCTATGTTTTCTCTTTATTTTGACCCATATAACCTATTTTGACCCATATTCCTGGAGTTTGGCACTTTACTCATTATGGGACACCCTGTAAAATAAGTATTTTTTAATTGCTGTGTTATAGAACATAGATTGAGATAGAATGCAAAATTCATACCACCATTTAAAAATTAAATTATTGTGACAGGATATAATTATTGTACTGTAATAGATTTGTTATTTCGGTGTTCGTCATTAATTATGTTTTTGGTGGGATTCAGGTTTGTAGTTATAAGTAAACAATTGATTTAGCATATAATTATATGTTAAATTATATTAATTAATTAATTAAATTAATTAATATATTTAATTAATTAATCGATTAATTAAATTAAATTAAGCACTGACCACATTCTAGATGAGCTATCTGAACAAGACATAGCAAATGCTTATGGGTTCCAACTAGAGTATGGGCAAAAACCTTTGTCAGTTCTAGGTTTTGCAGATGATACTGTGATTTTTGCCAAGAACAAAGAATCAGCAGAAGCCCTACTCCATTCTGCAATAAATCGCTTAAAAGAAATAGGCCTAAAAATAAATTATGAAAAATCAAATGGAATAGTAATAAAAAATGGAAAACTAATATACACTGAAATGGAAAATGGAAATAATAAAGAAAGTCAATAACTAAAGAAGACGGCATCAAATATCTTGGAGTTAACATTTCCGATTCACTCATACTAAATTCCAATGAAATATTAGAGAAACTATTTCTAAACTTAGATCTCCTTTCTAAAAGTATGTTACTTAGCAGAAGTCAAAAACTTAACATAATTAATCAATACATCTCTCCAACTTTAATTTACCCTCTCCAAAACGCTCAGCTAAACAAAATTCCAAAAAAAGTTTCTCCAAGAGGGAGATAAGGTAATAAGATATACTATAAAAAAAATCATACAATTGCCAAGTGATATACCCAACAGCTTCCTATATGCAAACAAGAATTGAAAGGTTTAAGTATAATTAAGATGGAGTGGGAGGCCTATATTCAACAATTTAATAAGTTTATAACAATTGAAAATTCTAATTGTAAATATCTTAAAAATTCATTTGATAATGAAAAACAACACTGTTTAAAATGTCTAAATAATTCATTCAATGATTTTAATCAGATTTCCAAAGACAAAATCAGTGGCAAAAAAATAAGATCCGTCCTAAAGGAAAAAGAATGTATTAAATGGAACAAATACCCTCAAAAAGGAAAGGGAGTTACACTTTTTAATGAAGTTAAATCAGCAAACTTCTGGTTATACAGAAAAGAAGGCCTGTCAGACTGTGAATGGCGAGACGCCCTTAAAATGATTTGCAACGTTGCTTCCGTCAGGACCATCCCCGGACGCGGGCCCAACACAACCCATTGCAGACACTGCAATGAGTATGAATCACTTGCTCATGTGTTGGGCTCAGTTAAACGTGGGGATGTTCTCATAAACAAAAGACACAATGAAATTAGATTGATTCTAGCCACTGAACTCAGGAAAAGTGGTTTAGAAGTGTTCGAAGAAGTCCGCTGCACTTCAGACGTAGGAAGCACAAGAAGAGTTGATATTTTAGCGATTGACCAAATAAAAAAGGAGGGATGGATAATAGATCCAACAATACGGTTTGAAGATTCCTTAACCAAGATCAAGATGTCAATCGAGAGAAGAAGATGATATATGAACCGACAATTCCTTATTTAAAAAAAAAAATACAACATGAAAATTGCAAGTGTGATTGGATTACTATTTGGTGCAAGAGGAACACTCACAAAACAATATATTTCATTTAGAAAAAAAAATAAAAATTCAAAAATCAGTTGACAAAATTTTAGTACTCAATATTTAAAAAAAATTCTGTTTAAATAATAAATAATAAATAATAAATAAAAATGCCTTTATTTACAAGCGTTCCTCAGTCACAGACTGCTTTTCAGGACAACTCAAGTCAAACATACAATAAACATAAAAAAACAAACAAACAAAAACTCATAAAATATCATTTAAATACATAACTTTCAATTTTTTTCTAAATACAGAAACAGAGCATGACTTGAGGGTCCCAGGGAGGTCATTAAAATACCTTGGGCCAAAATAAGAAAAACTTTTACGTCCCAGCTCCAGTTTCACTCTGGGGAAGTGAAGCTTCCAGTCTCGGCTTGCGCGCTGGGAAACCTCCTCTCTGCCTTGCAGTTTCACACTCAGGTACTGGGGCTCTCTGAGTGTGAGGATTTTGTGGGTCATGCAGTTGGTCATCAGTCTGCATAAGTCACCCATACGGAGCATGTCAACAGCATCACGATACACCGACACATGGTCGTATCGCCTCAGAGAGAAAACAAAACGCACAGCCGTGTTCTGTAGTTTCTGGATTCTCTGAGCGTCATGCATCGTGATGCTGTTTCCATAGGCCGGGTAACAGTAGCAGAAGATTGAGAGGACCAAAGACTGCATGAGCTGAAGTTTCACTGATTCTGGCAATAAACCCCTGAACCTATACAGACCCCTCAGCCTGCCGATGGCACGCTGGATATTGTGAGTCACGTGGTCTGAAAAAGAGAGTTCACTGTCAAGGACGACTCCAAGAGTTTTGACTTTATCACAAATAGTCAAACTCTCACCGTCAAGGGCGACCTCTACACCACTCTCACTGAGGGCCTGTATGCGATCTTGTGGCGCTAAGTGTAGCACAGTGCACTTTCCTATGTTAAGCTTGAGGCCATTGTCCGTTGACCAGGTCAAAATACTTTCAAGATCAGTATTAACTTGGTGAATGGCATCCTGAATTAAATCAGGAACATAGGACAAATGGAGCTGACAATCGTCAGCGTACAAGTGCGGCATGCAGTTCTGAACACACGAAGGAAAGTCTGATGTGTACAGATTAAAAAGTATAGGACCCAAACAACTTCCCTGAGGTACACCTCTTCCCCTTGAAAGAGCAGTTGATATCTCACTCTTAAACCTTGTGACCTGCGTTCTTCCAGCCATGTATGATCTGACCCACTCAATTGCTCCCGCTCCAAAACCATAGTAATTCATTTTTGCCAATAGTAACTTGTGATTGATGGAGTCAAACGCCTGTGAGTAGTCTAACAGTACTAGCGTGCTCCATTTTCCTTTGTCTTTCGCATCAATCAGATCACTAAACAGATTCACCAGGGCAGTGCAAGTACTATGATTGGCTCTAAAACCAGATTGTGTTGTTGGCAAGACATTCTCACTCTTCATGTATTTATTTATTTGGCAAGCAACAATCTTCTCAAGTATCTTCGAAATAGCTAGATTGATTGATAAGATGGGTTATAGCTCCAAGCGCATATGGACTCACAGCCTTTATCATCTGAATAGAAATACTATCATTTCCGATCGCACTCGATTTGATTTCATTCATGGCCGACTTGACTTCCTTTTCTGTCACAGGTCTAAAATTCATACTATTCTCAAACTCCTTCTTTCTATTCTCGTTGTAATGGGCAATTGTAAGGACATTTGCCTCACAACCTCCTCCCATTTCAGCAAAAAACTTATTCATTTCCTCTAAGCTTAGATCCGGCGAAATGCTTATATTTTTTTTATCTGGCACTATATCACACTTCTTTAGACATTTCCACATACTTTTTGTGTCCTTATTTGAAGTCACGGTATCTGTCAAATACTCTTTTTTTGCTCTCCAGATCAAAATATTTAGCTCATTTCTCATGTCTTTATATTTTTCCCAATCTTCACTGTCCCTGGATTTCCAACAGGCTTTCCTCAATTTATTCTTCAGCCTTATCTTTTCGTTGATCTCGGCATTTTTCCAAGGCGCCTTTTTTCGTGTCACTTTCTTCGTCACGATTGGTGCTTGTCTATTGAACACCGTCAGTATGTTTGATGTTATAAATTGCTCTATGTTATATTATCATTCATTTGCAGAGCTTGATCCCAATTTATCTGAGCGATCGCTGCAACAGCTAAGTCGGTGTCAAATCTGGAGAAATCTCTATATCTTACCATCTTTGGCTTTCTTCTCTCATTTCGGCATACGATATCACAATGAACAAGCTTGTGGTCTGTTATCTTCACCCCTCTATGGTCCTTGATAGCCGATGTATCAATAACACCGATCCTCTTGACCTCAGCCGACCTGTCCACGATGATGTGGTCTAACAAGGTGGCTGAAGTTTCTGTTACCCTAGTTGGTTGTTCTATGACTTGTATTGTTGTTAGTTTCTTTCAAGAGCCGGTGTAAGAACTTAGTTTGGGTACCGGTTTTTGAGCGTAAATCTATATTGTTATCACCCAAGTACACAACATTATCTACTTGAACTGCCAAGTCAACAAAGAGTGAGTGAAATAAAGGCTTGAGGAGGGTGTACCTTAAATGAGGGGGTCTATAAACTACACATACGCCAAGCCTCTTTCCCTTTAAGTTCACCACAGCACAAAGGAAATCGATACTATGGTCAATTTTACCAGTGAGAGAGCACTGCTCATATGCAAGACCGTCTTTGATGTACAAAGCTACTCCACCACCGTCCGAAGCCGTATCGAATTGGGCCAGAGCAGCACATCGGTCTTTTCTCAGCATAGAGTAACCTGGTATATTATAGTTGTCAGAGGGAGTGCCAGACTGAAGCCACGTCTCACCAATAGCAAGAACATCAAAATCAAAGTCACGCACAAGAGAGGTCATTTCTTCAAACCCAGTATTGAGTGACCTCATGTTTAGGTGCGCAACTTTGAGATGCCTATTGCCCCCCATCTCACCTAGATTCCCGAACGATCAGCTGCCCCCAATGATGTGTGCTCATGACACCCACCAAGAGAGACATCATCACGAACCGGATCCAAGGATGAGGAGGGATTTGGCAGATCGGAACTCTGGACACTTAGAGGCTGAGTGGGGGGAGCCAGAATCGCAGCAACCGTGTCCACTATCAAACGGTCCAGCCGGAACATTGCAGGCCGTTTGAAGTGAACGCCATCACGGACAAGGTCACGACGGCTAAAACATGTGTTTGCCTCCACGAAAACAACTCCAAAATTATTTGCCATCAAATCAACTTGGTCGTTGAAATCGTGTAGTGCCTTGTATGAGAGGTCACGTCGAATCAGAACGCTGTTCAAAATTATTCTGGCGACAGGAAAGCTGGTTCTTGCTGTGTGCAGTAGGTCAGCCATGCTGTCCAAGACCTGACGCTTTCCGTGACCACCATTGTACCCTGGACCTCCCCGGTACCCTCTCTTCAAATTGTTACATCCAACATGCATATAAATAACAGACAAACTTACACCTAAATAACCTAAAAGTACATTCTTAATATCTACAATCTTATGTCCAGGAAGGCACTCAACATAAGCCCCCCTCTCCCTACAGCCTTTGGTGGAGTGGCGCAAATGAGAGTCTCCTATGATGAGTACGTGCTCGAAGTCACTTTCTCGCAGCTTTGTCACATTTTGTTGGCTGTCCATGGGGTCACATTCAGTCAGCAAACTGGTGTGCGGATCATCAGTGACAGCCTGCTGAATAGAGGGCGGCTGAGCAGAGGGCAATGCAGGAACTGGTGTGGGTGCAGAAGACTGGCCACTGGTCGCCTCGATAGATCTTAACTCTGACAGCAGATCTTCTCCTGCCGACGATGTCCGTCTCTGCCTTGAGCGCGTCTCCGCTCGTCGCAGCTCACATCTGAGACACTTTAAGTCGGCTTCCAACACCTCCACTGTGGTAAGGAGGCGATGTCGGTCAGCTTCCAGCTGTTCGATTCTCTCGTCAGTTTCAGCCCTCAATGTAGCCACATCTCTTGCATTAATTTTATCTACCCTTTCTCGAAGGCGAGTGTTATCCAGCTTTAAGCTCGTCAACTCATTGTTAAGTCGCCCTATATCATTGTCATATTGCTCTTCTAGCTCAGTACACAAGATCGATTTGTCCTTAAAACTTACATCAAGCTTACTGCAGCGACCTTCAGCAGTTCTAAGGTCATCATGAAGACTGTCAATTTGCTGCTCCTTCTCACTTTTTTCTCGGGATAGATCATTTAATTTTGACATAAGAGAAGTAACATGCGGTATAAGTTTGCTGACACAATCCTCTCCATATGTGACGATTATTGACTTAGGTTCATTGTGAAACATGGATACTAGTTCAATACTGTCACTCTCAAGAAAAAATAATCCCTCTATAGCAGTTAACACATCTTTATCATGTTTATATATTACAAAACCATCTTTAGGGAAAATCCATTGTAAACAATTTTCATTAAATAAAGTTTGAAACTATGACCATGCATACATTGTAAACACAATATAAAACTAACAACATACTAAAAAAACTATATATTTTACACTGTGTCATCGGGCAAACCATGTATGCATGGTCAGTAACAGTTTCTGTTTTTTCTTGTGACTTAAAGGCAGTGAGTATTGATTGATCAAGGTATACTTTTGCCGGTTAAATGCAAGTCTCTCCTGACATCTATTGGCGGATAAAAGAACTACTTCAAGTTTTTCGTTGTAAAAGAATATTGTAAAAGTCCAAAAATCACCGTCTTGACAGTGTATTTCTCTTTTATTCCCGACTTGAGGTCCCTTTTCAAACTTCTCACTTTTTTGTTTTTTAAACAATAAAATTGTAAGTGTATCATGTCTGTTTTTATTTAGATTTAAAGACCTATTTTTCAGCTTTATATTGATACCTAATTCATTTCTTAAATACTAATAATAAATATTCTGTGAATGTTTGAAGTTTCGGGCCTTGATTCCCTAAAATGCCCGTTTTAATTAGTTAAAATTAAAATGCCAATAACTCAAAGACAAAAAATCATAGCACTATAAATTATATGTCAAATTGTTTGTAATTTATTGCTGAATTTAAGGATGTTAAAAACTCAAAATTGGAAAATTCTGAGTAGAGGTCCCTATTCACTTTCCGTATCACAAATATTGATTACCTATGCATTAGAAATTTCTTTTAAAGTCTCAAAGTCTTTTTTTGCCTACTGTCTAAATTTTTTTACTTGTTTAGTTATGAAAAATAATAATCTTTCGGCTAAGATTCAAAGACATCTGAATTAGTTTAGAAAATTGAATCAATGGGCAAAACCACAACTTTTAGCAGACCAATGTGGTCAACAATATGGACAATTATTACTGTCACACCTTATAGCAAGTTATTTCCATCAGTGAATACCTTAGGTTCCGCTATCAGTGAATACCTTAGGTTGCTATTCACACCCATTTGTGAGTTGGTAATCCTACATTTGCCGTTTATCAGCAATCAGCAAATACGCGGCTGATCACAAATTTTGCAAAGCTAGATTTGCCGTTTATTCGCGATCGACAAATATGTGCTATCGTTTTTCATGCCTGATCGCGAGTTTCGTAAAGCTGCATCGGCCATTCATCCGCGATTGACAGATACGCACTACAGTAGTTCGCGAATAGCAGAAACCTATTTTTGCCGTTCATGCGCGACTGGCAAATAGACGCAATGGCTTTTGCGGCCGATCAAGAGATTTACAAAGCCGCATTTGCCGTTTATTCACGATCGGCAAATATGCATGATAGTTTTTAACGGATGATCGAGAGTTTCACAAAGCTGGAGTTGCTATTTATTCGCGATCGGAAAATATGCGAGATCGTTTTTTGCAGCCGATCGCGAGGTTTGCGAAGCTACACCCGCTGTTTAATTGCGATCGCTAAAACGATCCCGTCCCGAATCATTTCCCGAAATTTCGGGACCCGACCATCCCTACTCAAAAACATACAATAAACAATGACTAATGGAAGGCATGGTGTACATGGTGTAATGGAATGGTGTTACAATATTCATGTTCAATATTTAAATCAAAAACATTAGCCATGCACCCATGAGTAGTAAAATATACTTTAATACACAGAAAACCTAATACCTCTATAATGTTAGAAAAAAACCTTGAGCCAGTCAGTAAACTAGGTCTTATCTTTTAACGTTATTGCCGGAAGAGTATACAAGTTGTAATGAGCCTATCTTGCACAGGGGTAAGAGTTAGCTCATTAGGCTTAGCAATAAGACCAGTAGGTCTAGGCCTACCTAGGCCAAGCCTAAATTTCATCTAGCCTAAGTCCCATGCTGAGAAAAGTGTTGACAAGCATAAAAAACAGACGATTAAAAAAACAGTAACTGGAAGAGACTTTTTTGCTATTAACCAGCCGTCTTATCAATTGGAAAAAAGACTGGTGAGTCATCACCGGAAGGGGTGAGCACATGGTGTGCTGATAACCCCCCGTGGATCGACACTTGTGGCTGCGCTTCGGAAGTGACCGGTTCGTAATTCGAGTTCTGTTCTTGTGCGAATTCTTCCCCGGCCGCTTCTGATCGTGTGCTTTGGAGCTGATTTCGATCGACGTCTTCCAATGCCTTTTGGTATTAAAGGTACGTCAGCGTAATTGTTAGATTTGTGCTTATTCGATCTGTAAAACTTTACTGAAAGTTGATCGTGTCGCAGGATAGGGTTCCGAGACATATCCTGCTCATCTCTTGGCTGTAACCAAGACCAGTTAAATTAATTATCTTGGTGCCAATTATTATTTGGTTTTCCTTTTGTGGTATTTTCCAAATTCTGTTTAAACCAATTTAGAGTAATTGGTGATTTTCATAATTGGTTTAATTCCTCGATATTCCTGCTGTTGAAACAGGCTTAGTCTTGTCCAAACCTGCTGTGCTACAGGAGTGTAAGGTTTGTTCTGCTCCTGTAATTTTTGGTCACTAGTGAAATAGTTTAATGTTGTTGCTTGATTAGGGTAAACATTAACTATGGGTAACTAGTGTTAACTCTGAACATCTCGCAGAGCTAGAGAAAACAGCAGAGGGCATTTTACTTAGCAGGTGTTTCCAAATTTAGTCTGTCCTAAGTTGAATGTCATCTAGGTTGAATATAACTGAACTCTCATATTTGAATATCTGATAACTACTGTGATTTCGATCCTCGACCCCTGGAATTATCCCAGCGACCGAGCTGAGCGATTCCAAGGCCTCAGACAACCCGTGACGTGATTTCCTGCAGTTCGGTGTACTAGCGTAACCGATCATCTTTTCTCTTACCAGGAAATTTCCGTCACAAAGTATTGCATAGCACATGCCATATCGATGATTTACACTGATGTAAATTACAAATTTTTAAGAACAAAATTAACAAGGTTTAAAATAGTTTAAACAGGGTGTCTACCAGATTTCATATATGAAATTTCCGACTTTTTCCCGACTTTGCCCGACAATTAAAAAAAAATTCCTGACCATTGGAAACATGACCATTGCCTCCTATAACAAATACATGAGCACAATATTTGTAAATTAATATATTTTGACGGCTGCAATGCAAGCGAAAGATCGCCAAAAGATGAGCAAGATGACTGCGATAAGTCCAAAAGATTTGCCAGCCGTAATACGACCAAGATTTCTAGCTGCGGAAAGAATGAGCAATTTTCCGGCCGTGATGTGACCAAGAGATTCTCCGGCCGTGGTATAAACAACCGAGATTTGACAGGCACGATGCTACAGAGAGATTTGCGGGCCGCAATACGACCGAATGATGTTACAGCTATGAAACGAGTAAGCGACACAATACCATCAAGAAACGATCGGCCACACGACGACCAAAAAACAAGCGAAAGATTTTCAGCTGCAATAAGACCCAAAGATATGGCATGATATAAATTACAGTATCTCTGGCCTCAAAAAAATTTAGTGATTTTCTTGTCGCAATACGAACCGGCCGCATAAAAGCGAAAGATGTTATGGCCGCGAAAAGAGCAACAGATTTGACGGCCGCGAAGAGAGCAAGATATTTGACGGCCCCAATGTGACCGAGAGGTTTGCTGGCCCCGAAACAACCGAGGGATTTGCCGGCCGGGTTATAGATTTTCTGGCCTTCATGTGGCCAATAGATGTGATAGCCACGAAAAGAACACACGATTTTAAGGTAGCAACAATAACGAGAAATGTGTCGGCCGCGTAAACAGTGAGAGACTTGTAGGCCGTGTAGAGAGCGAGAGACTTGTCAGCTGCATAAAGAGCGGGAGACTTATCGCCGCGTAGAGAGCGAGAGACTTGTCAGCTGCATAAAGAGCGGGAGACTTATCGGCCGCGTAAAGAGCGAGAGCCTTGTAGGCCGCGCAAAGAGCGAGACTTGTCGGTCGCGTAAAGTGCGAGACTTGTCGGCCGTGAAACGAGCGAGCGATTTTACAGCTGTAATAGGACCGAGAAACTTGCGGCAGCGGTATAAACAATAGATTTTCTGGTCGTAATCTAGCTAAAAATTTGTCTGCCGTGATTCGTTCGAGAGATTTGCCGGCCGAGACGATGACAGAAACGAAGAAAACAGCTCTTTCATTTTATTTTATAGCCAAATTCGAATTTCCCGACCAAAAGTTGAAATTCATTACTTTTTTCCGATTATTCCCGACCTTACAAAACCCACGACATTTTCCAGAATTTTCCCGAATTCCCGACCCGTAGACACCCTGTATTTAGAGAAAAGGAAGTTACAATTTTACAAATTACTTTTAAACAAACTAAAAGATGATGCTCACCAAATATCTAGAAGACAAAACAGTCAAAGAACAATAACTTTGTTTTCATATTTGTAAACTAATATAACTAAGTCAAAGTCAAAGTCAAATAATCTTTATTTATACAATGTCCAACTGTACAAGAAATAGCGTCATGAATAGAACTAATAAATATTTACAAAAAAATAATTACTAAATACTAATTCTACTTACAAAGTTCATATATTGAGCTTTTTCTAGCAAGAATGCTTTTAACAACTTTTTAAATTTATCTAAATTCTCTGTTTCTTTTATTTCTTTTGGAACTGACCTAAGGACCAAGCATAAGAAGTATTTTTCATATAGCAATCTAATTTATGTTGAGGTAATCTTTTTTCCTTTTTATTCCTAGTGTTATACCGATTATTACCTTAATTTTCAATTAATTTTTGTTTGTTCCCTTTAACATACATAATACACTTGAAAACATCCATACTTATTTAATACGCTAAGGTTTTTTTAGTGATCATTGCTCCTCCTAAACTACTGGGCCGATTTTAATAATTAAGGTGTCATTTGAAAGAGTTTGGCTTGAAGTTTTGCAGGAAATAAAATTTATGAAGATTATATTAAAGCGAACGACCCTAGACGCCATTAAAATTTCATATTTGTCCATATGGGAATATAAATTTCAAACAAAGCAGCTGAGTGGTATAAACAAAGAATTTTAGCAAAGCCATGTGTTATTAATGGAATTGAAACCAATGAATATATATATATATATATATATATATATATATATATATATATTAAAGCAAATTATTTATGAGTAGATTTAGAAAACCATTTCATTTCGACTCAAGATTGAGACAGGATATGTTTAGTTGTAGATACTGAATTACAGAAAGTTTTATTATAATAATATAAAACCTACGAAACAAAGTGTTATGTTTTTAAAAACATTAATTCTTCATTACCGGTACTGTACCTATTAAAAAAAAAACCTATTTTAAATCATGTGTGTTTCATAAACAAATATTCAGTTGATTTTTAACTATTTGTTTTGGTTTATTTCTTTTATTTTCATCCCAAGAATAATTATTTTAAGCAATAATTTATGTCTGACAAAGACACTTTGCGGAACTCGATTGAATATTACAATTTACTTAAAGGTGATGGTGAATGTTAATGTGAAGTGTTTGTGGATAATGATCTAAAAATTTAAATGTAAATTTTTCATGGAACTATTTTAATTATGTTCAATTGTGAAGTGCTGACCATGAATGATGTAAACATTAAATAATATAATTATTCTTAATATTTTACCAGATCTTTTTGCATTTAGTGATGTTCTGTGGTTGTAGTAATGATGCCCCATAACTTTTATCCTTAACTTAACCTAAATCACATTTTAATATGCAATGTTTAAGTTTATTGACTTATTTGTAATAACAATAATGCCACCAATTCGAAGAGGGCATTTACGCAGTAACATCATTAAAACGGTGCACGAACAAAGTCGTATTGATATGAACATTGACTCATATATGAGGTTGAGCCCTTTACTTTCGGGCCTGTTATGTAAACAAATGTGTTTCTTGCGAAGCAAAAATTTTTAAGACTGAAGCAAATGAAAACAATAACACTTCATATAAATTGAGCCGTCACAAATGGAAGGTGATTTTGTAAATTGAGAAGCACGCTTTCAGACAAACAAAACATCTCATAAAACATGCAACTTGGAAAATTTCAAATAATTCAATTCTGCATTTGTTAAGGTGAGCTTAGGGTCTCACCTCGATTAGTCTATTGGGTGGTCTATACAATTTTAGAAAGTTACCTTATTACCGGAAGAAAAGAAAACACTAATCCAAAGTATGCATCAATGTACAGCTTGACGTAAAAACTGCAACCAAACATAGACGGATGGAGATATGAAAGATAAACTATGAAATACATTTAATGTTGGAAACTGGACTTTATTCAAACGTTTACTTTTGTTTGTTTAGAACTTTAAAAAATGGCAGACATTTATATTTCAGTCATGAGAGAATTATGTCTGTGTGAATGTCTTTGAAAACAAAAATTTGGATAAAAAACGAAAAAATATTGCAATTTTTTTTTTTTTATTCAAGTCGGAGACTTGAAAAAGAGCCTTGAAAATGATAAATGATGATGATAAAAGATTCAAGGTTCAAGATTGTTTATTTCCATTAAGTTGACATAGAAAATTATTTACGATACAAAGAGGAAATTATTCCCCACAAGACCCAAGTCTGAGTGTGGGGAAGAGTTCTTAGGCACGAACAAATATTACTAGTCCTTCTTCCACTAGTTGGCAGCACAAATACATACAAAACTTATAAGAGAAACAAAATACTCATTAAAAACAAAAAATAAAAAATAGAAGAAATTATTACTTAAGAAATTATATAAAACAAAAGGAGAAAAAAATCAAATATCGTACAATTATTCAAAATCAAAACAAAAATATTTAATCAGAACACATCAGAATACCCGCAGACAACAAACACTAAGATGCATATGGCGAACGAATCAGCAGCTCTGCCATTCCCGGTCCAACACCGAGCAGCCACTTCTCAATCTCTCACTTGTAAGCAGACATGCTACCACCCTCTTTATTAATGATGTTGAATGGGAGATTTTTATACAACTGATGAGCCAAATAAAATGTATTGAACAGATCTGATTTGAATTTAGGTTTCGGAATCGAATAGCCAAAGTTTGTTTTATTTCTAGTTTGGTAGCCATGGGTAGTTGGGGTAAAGATTTTGCTTTTATTATCTTTAACATATACTAAGAGAGTTTTAAGATACAATTGCCTAATATTAAGAACTGAAAAATTTTCGAAAAGGAGATTTGTTGGATATCTTTGGCCTTTATTAAGAATTGCTTTTATCACAGACCGTTGGGTGACCGCCAAGGGCTCAAGAACCGAGGCAGAGGCACCACCCCAAACCAGCAATCCATACTGCAGCAGGGACTGACAGTAGGCATAATACACACTCTTGCAGCGATCCACGGCCAACAACTGACTTAGCTGCTTAAACGCATAAATCATTTTTCTCAATTTTTGCTTAATGTGATGAACATGTGACTCCCAAGTCAATTTGTGATCAAATATTACGCCTAGGTACTTGTATTGAGTCACCTCATGAGTTTGCCATTTCACATATTCACCGTAGGTGGTGTTCACACAGAAAAATAATAATAATAATATTTTGGTTAGCACCAATGGATTCAGCTAAAAAAAAACAAATAATTTAGTACCTTGAATCACTGCTCTATGTCCATTGGTTACTGAATACTGAAAGTGGTAAACACAGTACGTTGCCCCAATGTCAACCTTATAGGAATTAAGTAACATTCTACGCCTATATCTCGTTTATTTCTCAATATAATAAAACTTGGTTTGCGGCTTCATCTAGATGAGATTAAATGTAAAAATCACGTCAAATCTCGCTATGTTCGATTGAACCAAGGCCACACTACAGTGTAGTGTGGCCTTGATTAACTATGTTCTTTTGCTTCAGAAATTAGCTGAGTATGCATATCTGCTGCAACGGGGGTATTTCACTTTCACGTTATTTTAAAATTTCATATACACTTACCACATTACTCTTTTATTAAATAACTTCTCGCATTGAGCTTATAATTACTTTACATCGATTTGAGTAGAATAGAATAGTATTTAAACAATTAGACGAGGTAAATTTTAGGTAAAAAGTTTTTGTCAATACACTTTTTAAAATAGTCGTTTACTGAAAAAATATTATTATAGTGTGAATGGGGAAAAAAGTGACAAGGAGGCACTTTATAACTCGTTCTCAGTCCTTAAAGGTCATCTCTGCACTACATTTGGATCCTATAATGTTTACCACCAAAGCAGTAGTTAAGATGAGATTTTGCCCCATAATCATTATCAGGTCTGGTGGTGTAGTGGATACAGGCTCAGCTTACGAAGGTAAAGGTCCCGGGTTCAAATCCCAACATATGTCAACAGAATTTGCATTGTGGTAACGTGTGTAGAAACTACGTACAAATGCATATTCTTACTTAGATTTTTTTTATTACACTTTTTGGATTTTTTATATATTTATATTTACAATTTTGTTATTCGTTACTTTTTGTATGTTAATTGGATGTTCTGTAGATGTCAATATATGGATGTGTAATTAACATCTATTGAACATCTATTCTACATCCACGTAGAATGTTGATATAAGGTCGATAATGGTGACATTTGAACGTTGTAGGAATGTCTGTTAGACGTTAGACGTCTGTAACGGTCACGTTTAATAGACGTGTGTGGTTTAACATGAGGTACATCTATTAGATATCTAGTTGATGTGACTGTGCTGTCTGGGAATCCACCTGCTAATCCTCCGGGTTCATCCCTCCAAAACTTCCCCTCCAAGGAAGGGACAAGGAGGGGATAAACAGCTGATCACCTGTGGCTGTGATCGTGACGTAGCACCACTGCCACTGTTAGCTGTCAATCCAGCATCTCGTCGTCTGTCACCTCAACAAACACGATTGGGATTATGTTGCTCAAAACAAACGCAACACCAACGATGTTTATTATGGCCGTAAAGGGGATTTTTACATTTAACAGACAAGTGTGGGGGCAATTATTCACAACAAGTGTCGCAAGTGTTTTAACTATAAAGTTTTATGAAATCAACTTCATGTCAACACTATGGGCTGTGACACCAGCGAGAGAGGTTAGCCTTGTGTTTGGTTTATGGGCTTTCAGCAATGGTTAGCAGTGCACCTAGTGTGATTTAGGTTATATTTCACTGCATTAACCATTATTCATGAGCTGCCCAACTATGTCAACCAACCAAAGGATGGGCTAGGCTTATGAAAAACAAAGGCCTAGGCTGGTGTTCAACCTAGTTAAACCTACACCAGGTAACTTTACCCTTTTTTATAGCTAGGCCTAAGCAACTAGCCTAAATTATTAGGTATTTCCATTGATTGTAAATTAAACTGGAGTGTTCATATTGAAAATATTTGTAAAAAAATTTCAAGAGTGAGTTATTTAGTATGGAAATTAAAAGATATTGTTTCTCAAACTTATCTAAGAACAGCTTATTTTGGACTTTTTCAGTCGCATGGGGGCATTCTCCTCACGTAAATGACATTTTGCTAATCCAAAAAAAGGTAGTTCGTACAATGTGCCGTGCTGGACCTGTAGATCATTGCCGTCCTCTTTTCATTCAAATGCAGATTTTAACAGTAATTAATTTATATATTTTTCAGGTTTTGACTTTTACTAAGATAAATTTAAGTGAATTTTTAACACTCAATAATAACCATACACATAATACTAGGGGCAGTTATAAATTAAATCTTCCTCAACACAGGTTGTCTAGGATGGGTAATTCACACATGATTAATTGTATTAAGTTTTTCAATAAGCTCCCCTGCTCTGCACATAGTTTTTCAATAGGTATTTTTAAATCTAAACTGTTAAGATGGCTTTTGGAAAACCATTTTTATACAATTTCAGAATTTAAAGATATAGACGTTAACATAGAGTTTTGATTCTGTTCCCAAATGTAATTGTAATTTTAGGGCCGTAGGTTAAGTTAGGTTAAGCCTTGACGATGTCCTATATCATGTTATTATGTGATCATTGACAATAAACTTCTTGATTATTGAGCCATAACAAATTAACTTCTCTAGCTATACCCCCCCCCCAAATAGCTAGGGGGGTAAATTTATACCCCACTACAAATTTGACCCGTTACATCTCAACCAAACTCAACTTCTCCGAGACCATAGCCATCTCTAGTAATAAGGTCGTGGCCTTCGACCTGGCAACGTCGCTTCTCAAGGGTTTTTTGAATGGCAAAAACCCTTACAGAGCCAGCTGGTTTCAAGTAAACAAAAGATAGTGCCATAAGAGAGTATGGATAAACAAATCAGCTGAACCCTTAGGCACGCTGTTGCCATTTACTAGCGCCGTGGCTAGGGGTGTGCGATGCATCGAAAATGCATCGAAATTATGATTCGATTCGCGGCATGCATCGAAATGCTGATGTATCGATTTGGCCTCGATGCATCGGTATTCTTCAATACTCTAGACCCCATTAAATGTATGTTGAAAGCAATTAAACAAATGTTTAAAATATATAAATGCGTAATATTAATATTCAAAGCAGTTTATTGAATCGTAATGAAGTTATGAAAAGCTAAGTGCGTAGTGATACTCAGGGCCGCGTCAAGGGCTATGTGAAACATGCGGCCGCAGGGGGCGCCGACTGGGAGAGGGCGCCACCGAAGCCGGCACGGTGTTAAATCCGCAACGGCGCCCGAGGAGCCTTTCAAGTGCTGAACATGTATTTTGGCGACTTTTGTTGGCACCCGGGTAGTTTACAACAGTAATAAACCTGTACATTTTTGATTTGGTCTCTTTTGCACTTAAAAACATTCAGTCATTGAATCTTAACAGTGATTTCCACCAATACAATACAAGAAACAAAAATAAAATAGCTATAGAACATTGCAGATTGACTAAAACTGTTAACAGCCACATCATCATATCTAAAAAAGTCTACAATAAATTAATTCATTTAATAAATAAATATCCATCAAATATTTTTCTCAAACAATTTTATAATTGGCTTTTGGAAAATCCTTTTTACGCTCTCTCAGAGTTTTTTGACCTTAAAGACATCAGTTTTTAGATTCTGATCCCACTAAATAATTTTAGCAGGCTCTCCCCAGACTTAGGTTAATATTTATAAGTACCTTAATTAAGGTAGACCCTAATAATTAAGAACAATGTATTTCTGACATGTCTTTCTTGACTGTAATGTGACTTTGTCAATGCATTTTTTGTAAAACGGCAAATAAATCATTATTATTATTATTTGTTACAATTTTGTTTAATGTACAAAATAATTCGTCCTGAAGCGTTTTCCGGCGCCCGTGGAGCATTTTCAATTTGTTAAAGAGCTAAATTAATTAATGTTTTGTGCTGTTTGCTGACTTCAGTGAGTCTATCAAAATTGCTCAGCTTGCCAAACCTTAATTTATGTGGCGTTCTCCAACTAACGGGGCTCGTAGAGCATTTTTAAATGGTACAAAGTGTAAATCTTGTAATTTGGCGAGTTTAGTGGGTGTAAAAGCGCATGTTTTATTATTAATTAAGAATGCATTAATAATTGAAATCTAGTTTATTCTCCATTCTGGTAAAAGACAACAACTCAGCTGTAAAACAAATAATTATTATATTACTTCCAGGATTGCCAATTGCAAAAGTAAATTATCCTTAATAATTTCTTCAATATATTACACTCGTCCCTTCTTTATAAGATTCCAAAAACAAAGAGAACTAAACTTTCAAGTTAATCATTCAGAACAATTATTCAGAACAATTTCAAATAATAAAATTAAAATAAAATAAAAGTTAAATAAACTTCTTTTGATTTCCTCAAACAATCCAAGATTTCTTATATGTTAATCTTGACTACATATATGTTAATCTTGAGGGTCTTCGAACTTCTCTGTTAGATCTTCGAACAGTCGTGGCTGTGAGAGCTGTAGTAGGTTCTTGATAAAGATCGGGTAGTTCACTTAATGTCTTCTCATCAGACAATACATTTGACCGGAGATGATCTGTATGGCAATACCGTGTCTTCCCAAAAACACTAACTAAATAAGTAACTGGACTCCTTTGAATGATTATTTTCCCAGGAAGCCACGATACCTTTTCATTTCGAACTGTTTTTACTAATACTTTCTGTCCTTCCAAAAATGATCTAATGTTTCCTCTTTGTCTATCGGAAAACACTTTCTGTTTTATCTTCTTGTCTTCAATTGTCTTCATTAGATTTGGCTTTAACAAAGTTAGTTTTGTACGAGGCTTCCACGTCAGAAATAATTCGGCTGGGGTCAGAAATATTCACGTTGTCCCACCGACTGCGCCAGTGTAAAAGCGCATGTTTTATTATTAATTAAGAATGCATTAATAATTGAAATCTAGTTTATTCTCTATTCTGGTAAAAGACAACAACTCAGCTGTAAAACAAATAATTATTATATTACTTCCAGGATTGCCAATTGCAAAAGTAAATTATCCTTAATAATTTCTTCAATATATTACAGTGGGCTCCCGGTGGAGCATTTAAAAATCGTTCAACACGCTAAACATGATCAAGTTTTCGCCATTTTGGAGGTGTTAGCCGGCCCCGGCGCCCGGAGCACTTTTGAAATTAGTCAAGGTTCGTAATGTGAGTTAAGAGGCGTTTGCCGGTGCCAGTAGATACGTTTCAAACTATTCAAAGAGCAATTTTTTTTTGTTGGAGCATACTGGCACCCGTGAAGTCTTTTAAAAGTGTTTAAAACTCGCAAACATTTTAATTTGGTGGCCGTTTACCCGCTTCCGTGGAGTAATTGTAGCTGCAATAATGAATAAAATGAATGTCAATTTGAAATGAATGGATGAGGTAAATGAGTTTTGTTTTCTCCACAGTTTCGTTTTAGCAAATACCTATAAAATTAAATTCAATTTGCAATTTGGTTTGAGACTCAATAAATTGAGGTGCAATAATTTCAAATCTCAAAACCAAGACCTGGGGAACTGGAAACTTCTAGAAACTCAAACTCAACCCTCGTCCTCGGCGACTTTAAGCAACTGGTTTAAATGGACCGAGCAACAAACAACTGTGGTATTTTTTAGCCATTTAGTATAGCGAATTTCCTTAAAAAGAAATAAGCTATTACCGTAGATCTCATGTTAAGACTTGAGCCTAAGACCATGTCAACTTTTCATTTTGGGGCCCCCAGAAGCAAAAAAACATTATTTGTTCGAATTTATATCTAAATGTTACCAGCAAAGTATGAAATTCAGGCATTTTATAGAATGACTAGGCAATCTACAGGGTGAGTTTTAATTGCCCCCCCCCCCCTTACTTTTTTCTACATTTCTAAATATAACTATCCCAAACCCCATCCAAACATTATTAGGTAGTAAGTACCTCGTTTTGAGGGGGTACTCATTTTCGGCCGCCATCTTGGATCCGCCATATTGGATCCAAAATAATTTTTTCAAATGTAAAGGTGGTGTTGTGACCCATTATTTCAAGCTAGATGTTTTTACTGATTACAATGCCGCAATCCGTTTTTTAATATCTCGATTCGTTCTCAAGATATGAGTACTTTTAATTTATTTATTTTCAACCAATTTTAACATTACAAATTGATAAAATAGGCCCATAACCACAAAATAATGCTAGATAGTGACGAATAACCACCATCAGTCATTGTTGAGCGATTTACACTTAACTTTCACCTATGTAATTTTTTTGGCCGCCATCTTGGATCCGCCATTTTGAAATGAGGTAAGTTATTTCAAATATGAAGTTGGTGTTGTGACCCATCATTTCAAACTAGTTCTTTGCGCCGAATTCAATGCCGCACCCGTTTTTAATCATCGTGTTTAGTTTTTAAGATATTGACAAATTTCTAATAAAAATCTCAACAAATATGAATTTTTCAAAAACTAAATTTTATATCTAAAAACGGGTTGCGGCATTGAATTCGGCGCAAAAAACTAGTTTGAAATGATGGGTCACAACACCAACTTCATATTTGAAATAACTTATCTCATTTCAAAATGGCGGATCCAAGATGGCGGCCAAAAAAATTACATTGGTGAAAGTTAAGTGTAAATCGCTCAACAATGACTGATGGTGGTTATTTGTCTAGCATCTAGCATTATTTTGTGGTTATGGGCCTATTTTATCAATTTGTGATGTTAAAATTGGTTGAAAATAAATAAATTAAAAGTACTCATATCTTGAGAACGAATCGAGATATTAAAAAACGGATTGCGGCATTGTAATCAGTGAAAAATTCTAACTTGAAATGATGGGTCACAACACCACCTTTGCATTTGAAAAAATTATTTTGGATCCAATATGGCGGATCCAATATGGCGGCCGAAAATGAGTACCCCCTCAAAACGAGGTACTTACTACCCAATAATGTTTGGGTGGGGTCTGGGATAGTTATTTTTAGAAATGTTAAAAAAAGTAAGGGGGGGGAACAATTAAAAATCACCCTGTATATATTGCCTAATGCTTTTAGGCAAAGTGTGAAATGGAGTTAATTTAAACACATTGACTAAGCATTGTATATAATGTCTAGGCGTTTTATAGAATGCTCACTAGGTAAGCGGGCAAAGTATTAAATGAATTAATTTGGTTAGAAATTTTTTTATTGTACAATATAGAAGTGCTGAAAGTTGAAAATGTCCGTTTATAAGAACTTAATTAATTACTGTACAGTATAAAAGTTCTGAAAGTGGAAAATACGATAACCTAACTTAACCTAACATAAAGTTAGGTTAGAACACGTGTTACGGCGGCGTATGCGCAAGAAGGGATGAACAGGAGGGGTGGGGGGAGGAATTGACCTTGAGACTTCGCCCGAACCGCGAACTGTGGAAACACTGTTTTTCATACTTTGCCTAAAGAGCCAGCGGGCGTTCTTTAGAATAACTAGGCAAAGTATAAAATGTGCGTTATTTCATACTTTACCTGGCCTGTTTTTGGCATTGTATAGAATGCCTGATTACACACTTTGCCGTTAACATATATATTGATAAGATTAGTTTTCATAACAAGTACTGTTTTTATTTTTTCAAAAAGTATTTTATTTATTGAAAAAAATAAAATAAAAAGGATACTTATCATGAAAACTAATCTTATCACTATATTAGTAGCCCTAATCATCCACAATTACTCTACTATATATATGTCTGTTAACACGATAGCGTCCGTAAATTAATATGGTGTGATCTTAATGAAATTTGGTACAGACGTTTAAAGTGGTAATCACTCGGACGAGTTCGTAAACCAGCACGATCAGACCACCGGAAGGGGGGGGGGGGTAAAGGGGGATAAACCCTCCCAAAATTGGGTTTTTGAGTTTTTTACATAGAAAAAAAATCCAGTTTTTGTTACTGAATCATTGCTCTATGTCCATTGGTTACCGAGATACTAAAAGAGGTAAACACAGTACGTTGTCCCTAAGTTAACCTTATGGGAAATTAGTAAAATTCTATATGCCGGCAGGATTCAGGATAGTTATTTCCCACCAACTTTTACTCAAGTTTTTTTTTTATTTTAAGTTCTGAGTTTAGTCAAGAATTTTTTCATAAAACAGATATAGCAACTTTTAAATTCCCTACCGTACTTCAACCTCAACTATTCTTATTAACATTTTTTTAATTATTCCCAATTTTGTGGTCTTAGTTATAATTTGTAAAGCAACCCAGCGTAGTTGAGTTTTCTTTCTCCTACGCTTGCCGTAACTGGAACTCTTCTAACTGAGTTCGCTGTAGTACAGTGACAGCTGCAATCTGCTGTCTGTCTGTACCTGATGAGACGAAACAACGTCGAAACAGCAAGTCATCCACATTGTCGAAGCAATGCTTCGACAATGTGGATGACTTGCTGTTTCGACGTTGTTTCGTCTCATCAGGTACAGACAGACAGCAGATTGCAGCTGTCACTGTACTACAGCGAACTCAGTTAGAAGAGTTCCAGTTACGGCAAGCGTAGGAGAAAGAAAACTCAACTACGAATACTTCCTTGCCAATAACATCGATGTGACTAACACCTAGTCCATCTCTTTCTGGCAACCCAGCGGACGCACAGGCAGTACCTGCCTATGTCTGCTGATTTCCTTATCTTTCATTTCCACTAAAGGCTACAACAATTATGTATATTTTAGTTTAGTTTATTATTTATAAACGACTTATGTTTACAAGCATTTTGTTATTTTTCATGTCAGTAGCTTAAGTTTGTATGGGAATAAACTTTTCTTTCATTCATTCATTCATTCATTCATTCATATCTCGACATACCTTGATAAAACTTAGTAAATGGCTTCTTCTAGTTCAGATCTGCTAAATATTGAATTAAAACAACACAGTTTTAATATACCTGTAGCAGCAACCTGCATACTCATTCCCCATGTTATTCTTATGGAGCTTACAAAAACATGTCAGATCTCGCTATGTAGGATTGAAATATGTTTTGCATTTGAAATTCGCTGAGTATGCAGGTCTGCTGCAACGGGGGAATTCCTTCTTAGATTAGTATGATTTGACTGGGCTCTAATCTTAATTCTTTTTTTGCAAGTTGAAGCAAGAATCGCCCGATTAGCAGTGTGCCTGTTTTTACTTGGATCATTTGATTTGACTTAACACTTTGAACCCTAAGCCCGAGTATAGCTCGGGGCATGGCGTATGTCGCCGTGTACGAAGCCCGAGTATAGCTCGGGCTGCGAAATTAAATTCCATAGCAACGTATATTCGACGTATTTTAGCTAATCGTTGCTAGGGAACTCTTCCTTAATCATCTGGCATTGATTATAGTATCCAAAGGTCTCGAAAAAGCCATCTATTTAGCAGCAGAAAAATAAATCCAAATGTCTGCAGCTGATCCTTTGCGTCACCGGCTGACGACGCTTTGTTGTCTGCAGTAATGGCTGACTTTGTTTACGTTTGTGTCGGCGTCCAATAAAGTGTGATTTTACTTATATTTACAAGTGTTTTGAGTCTAAGATTTGTTATTACTCTATTACGTAATGTTTTTGTCATGTTTAATGTAAAATATGAGAGATATATTTGATATGAGTGATGTACGTGACTACCGTCACAATTTTGTTTTCTTCATTTTTTTATGTCCGTTTTATATGGAATCCTAAAATTGTTGTTTGTTGTAACTGTAATAAAATTTATATCATTTGAAAGGTTATATTTTTCTCTTAATTTTGATATATAATTTATATGGGTAACAAATATATGTATTAAGCTACGAATTTTAATTTGAACCCCAAAATTGGCCAGTAACGCACGTAAAAAGATATTTTAGCGCCCAGGGTTCAAAGTGTTAATGTATCCAGCAATACAAAACCGTATCCATCAATACAAAACCTTTAAATATGTGATGAATAAAATTCAACATAGTAACTTCAAAATATTCTTTTTAATTTCGCAAACGATAGCTTTAACCACCCTGGGGGTGGTGGATAACTGATAAATAAATCTAGTGAAAGGGGCGCCAATGTAGGCTCTCGCATGTCCCAGAAATATCCCTTGTCGCGGCCCTGGTAATTCTTCCAGACGACAATAAGACTCTAGACGACAATAAAGAATGCGATAAAGGCTGTGACAAAGTAGTGCAATGTTATATTTTCGCCAAGTTTGAAAACTCTTGCAATAGATTGTTTCTTTATTTTATAATGAGTTTTAAATTATTGCAAACGACTTTTTAATGTATGGCTGTATAATTCCATACACGAATTTCAATGACGAGAATAAAACGAGCACTACGACAGTCGGTGGCAGCTGCAGTGTAACCGCGATCGTGATGGTGATACAGGCTGACCAAAAAATGGAACAAAAACAAATACTGCTGTTAGAAAAATTACCCGACTCTCGGGTATTTCCAAGCCCGTATGGTGATTTCATAATAGTATTCAATAGTTCATTCCAGCAGAGACGGGTATTTTTGTGGGTAAACACGGTCTACAGCTGGTAACACTGTTTGGTGATGCTCAGCTGTCGAGCAGTCTGCCGTCGCCGTCGTCGTCAGCACTGCGCACTAATTAATGCTTGTTTCTTTTGACTGTCGTGCGAATGCAATTGAATGTTTTGTTTTGGAGTAATTGAAAGACAAATAAATAGAGATGTTTGAAGACTGCGACGAAGAGACTGTAGACGATCCGGGCTCAAGCTTTGTTGAAACAGATACGAATTACGATAGACACCAGTAGGGATACTTTAATTTTATCCGAGAAGAGATAGGCCTACCCGATTCTTGATTATTTCCTCAGTGAAGGGAAAGATGCAGGAATATGCAAATCTTGCAAAAAAATATCTGCAATAATAGGCGTTTTGTTTTCTTTTTTAGTAGTACTTAGGCTAATTGTTATAGTTATTAGATGATTTAACAAACTTTAACCTGATTTTAACTGCTTGTGTTTTTTAAGAAAAACTTTAGGCCTAGTAATAATAACTATTTCTTGAGATTGTGAAATGATGTATACAGTGAGAAAAATATCTTAGCGGAAAAGCAGAGTTCTTGCCCCCAGTCTAGAATCTGTACTCGCAGTACGTAAATAAGGACTTGGCTCTCGTACAGGAGTGTTGTGTCTGGACCCAGCTCAATGACTCGGCAGAGTTTTGGGCATTAGTGCAGATGCAGGACTCGCAGTCCTTCTTTAAGAACTTTTTTTCTGCAATTTCGCTCAAACTGCCGTATTTGCAAATAATCAGGGAATTTACCGTGATTTTAAGGAAAAAAACATTAAAGTGACGTCATGGATGGTTTGTATACGTCACAAAACACGTCATAAGTTTGTCCATGATTGCTTTCTGCCTGCAGCCCACTGCATTTACGATAGCCGTATGGATGAGAACTTCAAATTAATTCCATGTGATTTGGTAAAAGTAGTTAGTATTTACCTTAGTAAGTTAGTAAGTACAGCAAACCACTCACTCGATTTCAATAACCTGCCTCTCTGATGGTGTCGCTCCCTGGAGAGACCAGCAGGAGGTTGGCAGCAGTCTGGAGAATACTCCGCAAGACAAACACAGTGATGTCTGGCTCCTGCTCCGGCTGAAATGGCTCGATTACTCTGTTGGAAAAATGAAAATACTTCATTAATAGCTCCAACCTGCAAAAAGTGCTCATCACTAAAAAAAGAGGCCCTAGGGACACTTATAGAAAGGTCTTGAAGAACCACAAGATACTAACTGTAGTTTCACTTTACATCCTGGAAACTATCACCCATGCAGTGAAATAAACCCAAACCAGAATGGAAAACATTCACACCTACAATACAAGAAACAGCTTTCTGCTTAACTCACACCATCTCAGTCTATTTGTAAAGAAAACATCATACAAGGGTGCCGTCTTCTTTAAACAACTGCCAGAGGACCTGAAAAGACTACCAGAGAAGAACCTGGAGACGACCTTGACGAACTGGCTGCTAGACCGATCCATATACACAACCCAAGAATTCCTGGAGTAGAGAAATGAATGATGACCAGCCTCCGAGTTCCAATAGATCCGATATGTGTTATCTGTTGTATACACTATGTATATAGACTTAAACAACATTTATTTACATACTGTACTTGTTAATGTAAAGATCATTTAATAATTAGCGTACGTTTTTGCTGCATTACTGTACTCGATGTATATGTGAATAAAGATTTATTGATTTAAACAACCATAACAGTTCTAAGGTGGAAAGCCTAAGAAATTAATGGTTTAGAATAAATTTATGTAATCTGTCAAGGTTCAAAACAGAGTTTTCCAACTGAATGTTTTTTTAACTTGTGCTAATAGACATAAAATAAAAATACCCCTGTTGCAGCAGACCTGCATACTCAGCGAATTTCCAGTGCAAAACAACATATTTCAATCCAACATAGCGAAATTTTACAGGTTTTTGAAAGCTCCATAAGAATAACATGGGGAATAAGTATGCAGGTTTGCTGCTATGGGTATATTAAAACTGGGTAGTTTTAATTCAATATTTAGTAGATCTGAACTAGAAGAAGCCACTTACCAAGTTTTATCAAGATGTGTTGAGAAATAAGCGAGATATAGAATTTTACTTATTTCCCATAAGGTTAACATTGGGACAACGTACAGTGTTTACCACTTTCAATATCTCTGTAACCAATGGACATAGAGCAGTGATTCAAAATACTATGTTGGATATATTTATTAGTTTATTATTACTTTTCCAATATTATATTTTCCACACTCAATTTCAAATAATAATCCATAGCCCAAGTCGTATTTCTTCTATACAGTTGCTCCTTGCGATAAGGAAGGTATGCGACCCTTGTACTCACAGCTTGTCCATGCAAACGACACAGTCCACTGCCAAATGTCACCGGCAAATCATCCCGCTTCTTACCGCTCCGCATTTTGCTACCCGCAAATAACCGCAAATAAAATGCCGTTTCTTAAATTTTATTAATCAGTCATTGTAAATAGTAATCAGAAGTGTTTAAGTTCAATTTTGTACGAGGAGAAGTTTATTTGAACTATTTTCGGTCGCGCTCATGGACAATGTTTAAAGTGTAGTGCAAGATTCAACAAAATGGACAGACATCTACATCGCTTCGGGATCTACGATCTGCTCAGGTGGGGTACCCCGACTACTGCTTCACGTCATCCAAGGTCTGTGACAACACTTCATTTTGAACTTTTATTAATACAGTGCTAAAAATCGCTAAAAATCTAGTAGCATAGGTCTAATGACTGATTAATCTTTAACGGCCATTTTTCAATCTGAGCTATTTTCACAATTATCCCACATACTAATTTGTTTGTTTTTTAAGCTGAATTCAATGGTGCCAACAAAAATTGGATTATTTTTATTTTTCTTTGTAAAAAACTCAAAAAACGCATTTTTAGGGGGGTTTACCCCCCTTTACCCCCCCTTCCGGTAGTCGGATTGGGCTGGATTACAAACTCGTCCGAATAATAACTACTTTACACATCCATGCCAAATTTCATTAAGATTGGACCATTTTTACGCGAGTTATCGTGCTTAAAGACACATAGATATATAGATATATATATAGATGTATATATAGATATATATATATATTTATGAAAATGAACGAATAGTGTTTTTTGCTTCTGGGGGCCCCAAAACGAAAAGTTATCATGGTCTCAGGTAGGGGTGTGCGAATAGTGATTTTTTGGTTCGAATCGAATCGAATCGAATAGTTTATAACTATTCCGAATATCGAATATTTTCGAACCGAATATTTATGTCAATGGTTATTCGTTCAAATGAGATCAAATTTTAAATCACAGCATGTAAGTATAAATACCCTTTCACAGCAAACCTGTATACTCAGCAAATTACCAAGCATTTTTTAGCAACTATTCAATAATTAATATAATGTTATCAAAACAAAAGTGTTATTTCATTGTGTTTTCTTTACTCTTGTCCTTACTTTCTCCCTCCCCTCCCTGTATTTATCTTATTTAATTATTAATAGCATTATAACAAGTCAAAATAATATAGGTCAAATATCAATTACTAAGGTACACAAAGGTACAACTAATCAATTGTTAAGAATTTAGAAATTTATTAATTCCCCTTAAGCATAGGTAATATTCATTTGAATAAGCATCAATAGGCCTATAGTAGCAATTTCAGGATTTGGCTACTTAACAATTCCTTTTCTACTGCAACCTAAATTTGCTCACTTTTAGGCCTCTGCATCCCTTTGTTCCTTTTCCTTTTAATAAAACAATAAATTATTTGATCAGGGACTAGGCTTAAGGAATTAGACCAAAGAATTACATATAAAACTTGGTTCACCAACTACTTCATATTTGAAGAAAGCCTTACAATTTTATTTGTGCATTAATGCCTGAGAACAAAGATTTTGATTCTCCTAAAGTAATACTATATACTATAAAATAATAATAAGTCAGACCAGTAAACTTAACCTAAATTTTAAGATAATTTACAATTGCCATTTACTTACAACAAAGTTTATTTGTTTTACATTATAAACAGCAAGCAAACCCATTAATTAGGCTTAAGTTGTCAAACCAACATTGTACGTTATCTAAAAATGACCATTTTTATCACGTATTGAAAAAACACGCTCCGCCTGATTCGTCAGATTTCAACAAAATAAAACCAATTTTTGATCATTCAACGTTTCTATTTCTATGTAATTGCTTATTTGAAAAATAAAGAAATCTGAGTGATTGAAACAAACACGCGATAGACGTTCTCGAGTTATTAACAACAACTAAACTTCAAAAGCAAAAGCAGACGAAGTTAAGAACGACGTGACGACGAAATTCGAAAACGAAAAGGCAAAATAATGAACATGTCCGCCAACTCTTTGCCAGCCCAAAATTATTGTACTTCATCGTATCAAAGTTGGAAGCGATGGTGATCCCGGATTCCGTTTAAGATATTTACGGCCTGAAAAAGTCGTACGAAACACCAACACGACTATTTATTTATGGGGTATTTACGGGATATTTCGTTTTGGCAACTGAATACGACTCTGGACACTGTCGGTCATCGGTGAACTCTGATTGGTCTTGATTGCAATTAATTCTCTCTTTTACCAACTCAACAACTCAACTGATGTTTCGTCGGTATCGGATACTGGTCGAGACAGAACTGATGAAGGATGGACTATTATTTGTTATATGATTTAAAGCTGTGATACTATAATTTATCTTACAAAAAAATTCGTTGTCGCGTCGGGTATTGTTCAGTATATTAACCTAAGAACTGACTGATCAACATGGCAGAGGGAATTTGGTGGCAAAACTGCGATGTCAGTATTATTTTACAGCAGCTATAATCTGTCGTCTGTCCACGTGAGGCCGCAACTGTTTCTGATGTAAAAAATGGATTCGTAGTTGTTTGCAACTAAAAAACGTACTTTTATTTTGAAAATGGGAACGTTTTCACCTACTTTTGATTTTTTGCCAGTCCTTTAAATATTCGATTCGGTCATATCGAACTTCTTTGCAATCTCGAATCGAATCGAATATCGTGATATTCGATTCGAAAAAGTTCGAAGTTCGAATATTCGCACACCCCTAGTCTCAGGCTTAGGTCTTACCATGAGTACTACGGTAACAGCTTCTTCCCTATAGGGGAAATTCGCTAAAACAAAAGTATGATTGGGCTATTATTTAATGATCCTCAAAAATCAATAGCAGCTATTCGACCATATAATTCAACCTTAACAATTAGAAGCAATCTTTGAATCACAATCACAAAATAAAACTGTTGAAGTTGACGACAAAATTTGTGTTAGTCTACCTGTTGAAATTTTAGTACAGCCAACTGTACAAAAGTATCTGCTTTCCTCCAAAACTAGTTACAGTTTTTGATGTTGTCAAAAAGAAAGATTTTGAAAAACAAAAAATAAGATTTTGAAAAACAAAAAATATAAATCATTTGACAACATATTTGTGAATATTTTTTATTTAGAATGTCAATCTACACTTACATTATAGTACTTTTTGCAGAGTACATTCAAATTAACACCTGATAAATATTTTAAGTGGTTCGCCATTACTGAGGCTTTCACCTACAAATGTCAAGACTATCAAGGCATCATAGGTTTGTGACCAGATTGTTTTTCATTATATTTTGTTCATATGTTTACTCTAAGGAGCTATTTTGGCACATATATATATATATCTTATTAGACTAATAATGACAGTTTGAATTGATTTGAATCTGTTTAATCAAAATCAAAACTTATTCATTTTGGTATTTTTGCCCATAGATTGGATGGATAAATATATTTAAATTCCATTTTCTGTTTTCAATCCATGAAAATATTCTGGTCAAAGGTACAACCTAGGTTTTGACACACATGTATCATGATCACATAGTCAGTTGAGGTTAATATCTGATCTCATCTCACATTCAATCAAATTATTGAAACTGGCATACAGCAGACAAGTACAAAATAAACTGGACACAGCCCTGTCAGAAAAAGTCCAAGCCCCCGCGAGTCAAAATGAAAAAAATGCATCCGAATTATTTTTAAATTTTACCTAAGTTTTACACCAAAGTCTTGTTTGTTTTAATGTACAAATTTACCCAGCTAATAAGCAATAAAATGCTAATGTAAACTAACCAGCTAACCTGAGGTTTATGGATGACAGTAATCAAACTAATTACGAGCCGTCCACTGTTTATTTAAGGAAAATATGCTGAGAGAACTGCTCTATTGTGTACGAAGAAAACAAAAAGGAATGTAGGAATGCCAACGTAAAAGAAAATAAAACTGTATTTAAAATAATTTTATAGATATAAAAGTACAAATATGTAATGTTACATTATGTGATACTTAAATTTGCTAAAGGTAATCTGTGACGGGGAGTAGGGTTCTAAATATGTAGATAAATATGTAGATTTAAGAAATGTAGATTTCAGGGAGGAAGGTGGTTGAGAAAGAGGCGGATGTATATTGTAGGAAGCAGGAAGCGTGCTGGAGGCGTTGTGATAACAACGCTGAGGCTATTGCTCTGAGGGCAAGGCCGTCGGTAGTATACGGTTGTATAAATGGGGCAGACTTCCTGGTATCGGGGTCAGAGGGCCACCGGACCTGCAGGAGGGGTCAGGTGAGTGACTGCATTGAGGGGGTCTTGATAGGGTTAGGCTCTATCAGGACTTAGGCCGTTTTTGGGGATCTAAATTGGTAGGATCGTAATAGTGGGGCTGAAAGTTTATTATTGGGAGTAAAGTCTTTTTGGGTAAAGTTCTTATTGGTTACAGTTTCGGGATATCAAATTAGTCTGGGATTCATTAGTCTGGTTTTAAAGTAATCCATACCGTAGCTGCCTCCAGGACGTTACCGTGTGTAGTTGGAATGATAAAGTTGTTGTTACTCGACGATTACGTAAGGTTACCCACCAGAGAGGGAAGTTAGGCTAGTCACCCAGAGAAATAGGAGTTGTAGATTAGAATTAGATTATCGGTGAAACAAGGTTTTGAGAATAAAGAAAGATTTGTCTGGATTCAAATGTGTAATGTCTTTATTGAGGAGGCCAACCCTGAAGTGTTAACCATTTAAGAGAGGTTTAGCTACGCTCCCAAGGGTTGTGGTCGGGTGTGTCACTCCAGACGCTGTTGTGTACAGGCGGGGTTTCTCACACGTCACAAAGGTGGCGGAAGCACCGGGCCTTTGCAAAATTTTACAAAGTGTTCCGATCCAGGTACTCTCACATATTGGCAGTAAATTGTTCAGTGGTAAAATTATTTTTCAAATGTAAAGTTAATGTTAAAGTTAAATGTTAAAAATGTTCAACAATAATTAATTCGCACAAAGCTTTTGACTTACAGCGTCCACGCAATATTATAATGTGACGAACAAAGATGGTCGCGATCGCGATGTCAAATTTAGATGCAATCTTCACTATACGTCTCAACTCAGACAACCAGCCTCCTTGCCAGCTCAAAATTATCGTACGCTTACTGCTTAATATCGTATCCTCGTTTAGCAACCTAAGGGACCAGGGAACCAACGCAATGAAATAGTCGTAGGTACCAACACTAAATAGCTTTGAATAAGCTGGAATTTCTAGCAGAGCTTATGATACGAGAGGTCTTATCGAGAAGATAATTGTTGCGATCTATTTTTGGACACGTTAAACCGGAAGAGCGTGTCCTTCCCACGAAAAACATAGATAAAAAATTATCCTCTGAAGCGATAAGGAAAGGTCGTTGACAGGTGAAATGAAATAATATCTCCAATTAGATGGAATTCGGAGAGTTTCTACTATAATTAGTTGACCTTGGAGAACCACAAAGTATACATCAGTCTTCTGTTTGATCATGGATTTTCGGGTAATTACGTAAACCCGAGTGGTCGGGCGGGTTCACACGTCTCAGGTTTTATTCGGGCGGGTTTTTATTACACGTCGGGTCTGGCGGGTACCTACTACCTGAAAGAAATCGGACCCGACATACTACCCAAAAGAAACCCGAAACTTTAAAAATGTTCAACAATAATTAATTTGCACAAAGCTTTTGACTTACAGCGTCCACGCAATATTATAATGTGACGAACAAAGATGGTCGCGATCGCGATGTCAAATTTAGAAGCAATCTTCACTATACGTCTCAACTCAGACAACCAGCCTCCTTGCCAGCTCAAAATTATCGTACGCTTACTGCTTAATATCGTATCCTCGTTTAGCAACCTAAGGGACCAGGGAACCGACGCAATGAAATAGTCGTAGGTACCAACACTAAATAGCTTTGAATAAGCTGGAATTTCTAGCAGAGCTTATGATACGAGAGGTCTTATCGAGAAGATAATTGTTGCGATCTATTTTTGGACACGTTAAACCGGAAGAGCGTGTCCTTCCCACGAAAAACATAGATAAAAAATTATCCTCTGAAGTGATAAGGAAAGGTCATTGACAGGTGAAATGAAATAATATCTCCAATTAGATGGAATTCGGAGAGTTTCTACTATAATTAGTTGACCTTGGAGAACCACAAAGTATACATCAGTCTTCTGTTTGATCATGGATTTTCTCTTGAACGGCAAGAGATAAAAGTTTCTTTTTTGCCACAATATATTTTAAAAAATAGACAAAAAGTATGAGCCATCATATGTGGTTGTAGGACAAATGGTTTGGATTTTCGCATTTCGTAGTAGGGAAAAGACGAACGCACGCACGCAGATAACACCGGACTGGCAGATAACACCGGACTGGCAGATAACACCGGACTGGCGGACAGGCTAATTGATGAGTAAACAAACCCCCCCCCCACTGATAAGGAGACTGAGAAAGCTGTTTTTTCTAGCTCTATCTCTCTCTCCTCCCCCTTCTCTTTCCTTCCTTCCTCTGCCCTATTTCTTAAACCAATTATTATTTTCTTCATAGAAGTTTTATAGTAAAACTAATTTTATGATGAATATAAATTATTGTTGGTTATTGTTGTTATAAAATATAAATACTATTTCATTGCTAAATTATGAAATAATAAGTTTAGTCATGAATATGAATATCTATTGACTGTATTGGTTATTGTATATTGTATATGGCACCATTTGGTGTATTACAATGTTTTACAAAATTTTCATTATATATAATATAGCATTATTAAAATTTTAGCTTAAAAAATTCATTTGTATCATAAATACAATGATTTGTAAAGAATGTCTTCATGTACTTTTTAAATTGGTCTTTTAAATAATATTAATCTTTAATTTTGAAATTTTTTTCTTTTAATTAATAAAAACCTTTGAATTCTTGTATATTTGATGGTCACTTATTGTAAAGTTTCATATTTGTGTATATAATTGTTCTTTGTGTTTTAGAAAATCTTGTTCGTTATCTAGCTTCAATTCATCAATATTTCTTGTGTCGTGGTCATGTGTAGTGTTATTTTCTTCATGCAAACTGTAATTTTATCTTGTATATGTATATATATGTAAGTAATGTGAATGTTATGTTAGATTTTTACTTCGTAACTGCTTGGTAGTCCCATCAAAATTTAATGAAATTAATGTTTTGCTGACAAATGATACCCGAACCCGACCCGAATTTTTTTTCAATTTACATACCCAAACCCGACCCGACCCGAATTTTTATTCCACTTATAATATCCGAACCCGACCCGACCCGAAAATTGATGGTAATCTACTACCCGACCCGAACCCGACCCGGCTTGAAAAATCACTCCCCGCAGACCTCTAGTTTTTAGAAAATAAGGAAGTAAAAATTTCACTCGATTCTGGAGCTAACGTCTCTTTGATAGATAGTTCACTTTTGGGTGAGGGAATGGAGTTATCCCCCGGAAACGTTTTACTGAAGGCTGCAAACAAATCAGTCTTAGACATGTTGGGAAGCACTGAAATAATGCTATCCATTGGCAATGTTAGTTTCAAGCAAAAAGTGTATGTAGTATCCAGTCTGAGTTGTGAGGTTTTGCTAGGCAATGATTTTTTACTAAAGTATAATGTTGTTTTAAACTATGCACGGGGCAAAATTGAGTTTGGGAATGACAATTTTAAGTTAACCATAGAAATGGACAAAGACTGGCTGCTTAGTTTTGAATATAATAAAGTTTCAAAACACGATGTTTTTAGCGTAGAGGATGTTAGAGTTCCTCCACACGGCGAGGTGGTAATTCCGGTGGCAGTAAATGGTTGCCAAGGGGACATCACTTCAGCTACCGCCGCGTCGTCTCGCTGGTACAGTGAAGGCAACGTGCTAAAGTTAAAGTAATCGACATTGTACCCATCAACCGCCCGTCATATTTCTATGTTTTGTGACGATTGTCACATTCTAATCAATTGCGACTACTTTAACCAATCAAACAAACCCCTCCCTCTGCATAATTATGTTATAATATCAATAAATAATTGATTTACTAATGGGTTTCGGCCAGTAAATTAATTCAGTAAGTAACTGAATTAACAGTCAATCATTTCCTCATAAGCTCCTTGCAACGAAATATTCCAGTGACATCAAGTGACCCGAAATACCAAGAATTCTAGCCTGACCCTAAATGAACTCCCAAAATCAGCAACACGTGCTGGGCAGACGACGGTCGCTGGCAGTGTTTCAGCTTTAATTATGCACTAAGTTATCGTTGGGGTGCAGCACTGTACAGAGGGTGTAGCCTCCAAGCGGGCGTTCCGTAGCCTCTACCGCGGCCTTTCCTACGGGGACTCAGCACGCTGAGTGAGCAGTCCCCGTCGAGACGCAGCCGAAGTAGTCACGCGTGCGCGGCGCCGCCGCCGCGCCGGTCTCTCTGCCGCGGTCAATGGCCCTCAGCCATGCTACGCGTGTTAAATTACTAATTAATTTGGCCCTCTTTTTCTATTGATTTTCTATTGTGTTTTAAATTTGAAGTTGAATTGTAAAATAATTTGATCTGTAAAATATTGATTCGGTAATTTGAAACTATAAATAAAATTAATTCGAACCCATGTGACTAATTGCATTTCATTGATCCCACGAAGTTAAAAGTTCTGCGCAGCCAGGAGGTCAACGGCTACAGTTTATTTATTTTTGTGTTCAATATGTGCATTTATGTGTACATGCTTGACATACTGTTTTATAAACATTAATGTCTCTACAACAGCGACCTCAACTGACTACGTGATCACGACACAAATGTGTGTCGAAACCTGTCGCCCTTTCAGCAAGAATATTTCGATCGAAGACGGAAATGAAATGAAATACTTTATTTGTCACAACAAGTTCACAACTTTGTGATTTTTTACAGATAAACATGTGACACATCCACTTTAGAACTTAACAACCTAACCTAACATGGTACATATGGATCTTAAATATCTTATCTTACATACACAAGATCGCAATCGAAATTCACTAAAGAGCAAATCTGCGAGAGAGAGAAAAAAGTCAGTTTAATGTGAAAACTACTCTTCAAGTGAGTATGGGCATTGTGCAATCAAAAGTTTCCTTTAACTTTGTTTGAAATTTGGAAACTGTTTGCTCAGATTTGATCGGTGTGGGGAGATGATTAAAAATGTTCCTACCCATGTACAGCGGAGATTTTTCATACAAAGCAGTTCTGTGGATTGAAACTGAAGAATATCTCTATAGCGAGTGTCGTAGGGGTGGTCATGGTTAGCAAGAAGAAAGTTTTTGAAATCTCTCCTAGCAAAAGTACATACCTGAAGTATGTAGACGGCACGGACGGTCATCGATTTCACTTAGATAAACAGAGGGCGACCAGATATGCGAGGTCCGACATCAGCAAAAATCCTTACAGCTTTTTTTTGCGAGAGAAACACAATGGCAAAGAGGAATAAACGGAAAATGTAAATTAAAACGGAAACACAAGCAGACTTACACGTAGCCCACGTTATCAACTGTCTAAAGGTGTGGTCGGCGTCAAAGGAGAGGCTGTCGCTGTCGGACGGGAGCTCGGGCCGGTGGAGGATGAGGCCCAGCTCGGTGTAGCGGGAGAAGCAGCAGATCAGGAACTCGTCGTCCAGCATCTCCGAGTCTAGCGGCTGACCACCCAGCAGCCTCCGGTCGATCAGTGTCTGTACAACACACGGTACACAGATGAGGCCCAGCTCGATGTAGCGGGAGAAGCAGCAGATCAGGAACTCGTCGTCCAGCATCTCCGAGTCTAGCGGCTGACCACCCAGCAGCCGCCGGTCGATCAGTGTCTGACAACACACGGTACACATATGAGGCCCAGCTCGATGTAGTGGGAGAAGCAGCGGACCAGGAACTCGTCGTCCAGCATCTCCGAGTCTAGCGGCTGACCGCCCAGCAGCCGCCGGTCGATCAGTGTCTGTACAACACACGGTACACAGATGAGGCCCAGCTCGATGTAGCGGGAGAAGCAGCGGACCAGGAACTCGTCGTCCAGCATCTCCGAGTCTAGCGGCTGACCGCCCATCAGCCGCCGGTCGATCAACACACAAAACAGAGTTCAGTAGGTATTTTGATATAAAATTTTGAAAAAAAATTGAATAAGACAAAATAAAAACTATGACAAAACTAAAATACCTTGTTAACTCATGCGACTGCGTTACAGTACACTCCCGATTATCCAAGGTCTTTGAGACCAAGGCTACCTCGAATAACATGAACCTTGGATAATACGGAGTTCACATGTGTTTTGAGGTTGGGCTGTAATAAGACCACTTCAAAACGTTTTATTAGATATAGCATTTACCGATAAATACGACAATAAAAGTCCTTTCGAGTTGCAAATATTAGAATTTAAAATAAAGACACTTGTTTCACACATTATTACAACGCTTAGTAAGAAAATAAAAATGTATATTTAAGCTTAGAGCTGCCTCAAATAACCCGGAGTCTTGGATAACCAAGGCTCGGATAATCGAGAGTGTACTCTATTCTCAATACAGTAGGACCCCTGATACCTGGCCTCCACGGGATCGAGCTAAGGCCGTATAAAGATTTGGCCGGATAATCCAACCTATTATGAAAACGAATTTATACCTAAATAATAATACGTAGCTATTGAATCAAGCCCAAAATAGAGCTTTAAATGGTTTTTGGGTTTTTGTAAATACAATAATAATCCATAGTATTCGCTACCACCACAGCTCTTCATCGCTGCTTGTATGCCTGCCATACTATGGGACTTGACAAAACAAAACAATAAATGGAAATCAAAAGATTAGAGGTTACTACATCAACTGAGTATTTGTACACATGACAGTACACATTAATGGCTCAAGTTCACTATTGCCAAATCAGGGCGAATCCAAATTGCCAAAACGTTCGACGAGCAATTCGCCGCGTGAGGCCTTATGAGAGTGATGTAGTGTACGAGTCACACCGAACGTACCAGTACACACTCGGATTCCCCAGTATCATTTTGTTTGTTGGTAGTAAACTGGAGTCATAAACAAATAGACATTACAGCGTAAACAAACAGAATGATATCCAAGAGAGAATCAGAGGGAAACGCTTATGTAAGCGTAGGAATTATATTTGACATAGGCTTCCTAGAACCGACCGGATAAACCAAGGACCGGTAAAACCGAGGCCGGATATGAGGGGCTCTACTGTAATTATTTTATGTAATCATGGAATATGGTGGATACGATTTTTGTGAGATTAGGTGAAATCAAATAATGTGGATGAATGAAAATAAAAACTAGAATGAATCAACACATGAAACTGGATTATTTCCATCAATAATATTATGTAATCACAGAATACAATGTACAAGTTTTTGAATTTATTGACATCAGGAAGAAATGAGGAAGAACGAATGTGAAGATACTAAAGTGATTAATTAATTTTCTTTTACAACTGCATTTTAGATTTAGAGTTCCGGCCAAATCATTAGGCGGGTGAGTGAGTGCGCTGGTGGCGTTCAAAATATGTTTTTGGCCAATCATTTACCCATCTGAAGTAATAGACAGTTATGCTCTTTGTTTATGTTCTCCAAATCAGCTGGGTAAGTTCTCCAAACATACTCAAGTAAATGTGCTTCTATCTGCTGGAAATATGTTCAACCACTTTAATATCTAGAGGAGCGGAGGTGTCTTTAACATCAAGTAATTTATACAGCTGGAGTTTCCATTTTTCGCCACCCGCCTAATGATTTGGCCGGAACTTTAAAAGCGTGTTAGATGATAGCATGCATGGCAATATTCTTGTCTATTGATGTATGACATTGCCAATTGAACAAAAAAAGTAATGGCTTTGGAAAATTAGCTGGTATTACTTGAAGAATGGCTTACCTTTTAACTTACCCTATTTTGCTCAGCTTAGGCAAAAAACAAAATATTTTGAGATCAAAGATTCTATTTTGTAAGTTTCAAATTTGGGTTATGAATTCAAATTTTGTGGTTTTGACCATTACTAGCTCAAAGATTGCAAAATTAAAATGAATATAATTAGGGATGGACGGGATTGGATTTTCAGTTCGGGATGGGACGGGACGGGATTTTTGTCTTCCCTAAATCTTCGGGAAATGCTCGTTCACGAATTTATTTTCTTCATTACAGTAATGGCATTACAATGTCTTATATAAATGTTTGTACCGTCCCAACTCAAAAAATTTCAAGAAATAATTTAAGTGAAAAAACTAACTTACATGCAATTGATAAAATAGCAAACATTAGAAACACATAAAAAAAGTATTAACATAATGAAATTGTGAATTATAAATAAAATACAAACTTATATAAAAATGGTAAACAAAATGTACTGTTTATGTATTATTATTTTTCATTAAATTTGAATTTTTAGTCTTTCTGATTTGAATGCATTGAAAAATAGAAATAATATAAGAAAATAAGAAATAAATAAATATAATATGCATTTTTTTACGTTTGATAGAAACACAATGTTTTAAGTTTCTGCTTTTTGATTTATTGTTTGGTTTCCAAAAAGCCAAAAGTAAAATACTAGAGTGGTTATTGCATGTTGACAATATACTGTCATGTATAATCAGTAGGGGTGTGCGAGTATTCGACTGGTCGAGCTTTTAGGTTGAGCTTTTCAGTATTCGGCTCGGCTCGACTTTTTTCTAAAAAGCTCGACACTCGAGCCGAGCTTTTGATAAGAGAGTTCTTATCGGAAAGATAATTATTGCGATCTATTTTTGGGCACGTTAAACCGGAAGAGCGTTTCCCTCCCACGAAAAACAAGCAAAAAACATTCCCTAGTGATAAGGAAAGGACATTGACAGGTAACAAGAAATATTATCTCCATTTAGACGGAAATCGGAGCTATATTTAGCTGGCCTTGGGGAACGTGAAATACAGCATTTAAGTCTATTGTTTTATCAAGGTTTATCTCTTAAAAGGTATATCGTACAAGTTTCATTTTGGTCTCATTTGATTTAAAAAATAAGACAAAAAATATGAGCTGTCATTTATAGCTGTATGACAAGTAGTTTGTATTTTGCATTTTGTAGTAAGGATTCCTTATCTCCTAATTAACTCACGCAATGAATCAGACAAGAGCAAAAAACAGGGAAGGGGCTTGAAGTAAACAACCTCCACCCCCCCCCTCTCCCTGGCCACTGATAAGGAAAGAGAGAGGGTTAGCTGTTTCTTTCTTTCTCTCTATTTCGTCCTTATTTATTTATGATCTTTCTTCTTCTTAATTGTATATTATTTTTTCACAAAAGTTTAGAAATGTAACTAATTTTAGGATTACAATAAATTATTGTTGTATATCATTTCATTCATATATTATATTCTGAAATAATAAGTTTAGCCATGAATATTATGCCACAATTGGGACTGCTATTTAATTTTTTATCATCTTTACTTAGTGAACATAAAAAAATCAATCTTGTGTTTGACTAGGTGTATATGTGTGATTTTTTTACTAGATATAACTATTTTAAAACCTTTCAACTACTTCTTTCTACTCTTGAAATTAAATTTTGTAGTACCTATATTTAATTAGTCTAATTATGTAATTTTAACTATTTATTTTAAAGTAAAGTATTTTGGGATTGGTTATTACTTAAATATAATGTAGATAAAATGTAGATTTTAAATTTGGTATTTTTCTTCATAAATTATTTGTTGAGCCAGTTTTATTAATTTTATGTAACAAAATACAAAATACTGATGAACCTATGAGATAATTCACTTGTTTTGGGGATAAGCTTTCTATTTTTGAGCTGGCGGTCACTAAGGTATGCTAACATTAGTCTATTGTATCTTTAAAAATTAAAATCAAGCTTCATAATTTCTTTTAATAATTTGGTGATTGTTAAAAAGCTCGGCTCGAAAAAGCTCGAGCTCGAAAACTTTTGAAAAAGCTCGGCTCGGCTCGGCTCGAGTTCAAAAATCACTATTCACACACCCCTAATAATCAGTAAACATGTTATTGTATTTTTATAAACTTTGGGCTTTGGCGTTCTTGTTTTAGGAAATGACTCTATGACTCATAATTTTTCCAGCACTTTAAATTACGGAAAAAAAAATTTAGTTTCAAGATGACAACCATACCACTAGTTTTTCCAAGCTTGAAGTTATAAATTTTAAGTTCACAACTCCTAAACATAATATTTCATAAGTTACATAAAAAATTAATTACCTATGTATTAGAAATTTCTTAAAAGTCTCAAAGACTTTACTTTTGTAATTTATTTAGTTATTTATGAAAAATAATCATATTTTCGGAGTGTATTGGTAGGGCTCGAACGTCCTTGTACCACAGTCAGCTGTTGTCCCTTGACCTCGAACTCGGCGAGAGGAGTCCACTGTATGATAACGACGTAGGCGTTATCGCTTGGGCAATAAAAGCCAGAGCAGAGCTTATTGATCTAAACTTCAAACCATGGCTCGAAAGGAATTATCTTTGCTCCTTGTGTAACCTTAATGAAAATGAGACTTCGTATCATTTTATAGCTATCTGTCCGGCTTTAATTCATATCAGAAATATTTTTTTTCGGGAAGAGATCTTTGAGTCAAAATGAATATTACGAATATCTAAATGGAAGGAATTGGCGGGTACTTTCAAAATATTTACAATCGGCTTGGAAATATAGATGGGACATTATTAAAGAATTTAATTTTGAATGAAAAAACGAACTATTATCAATCTTATTTTACGTCTTTTTCTTTCCTTTTTCTTAATTAGATCATAATTACATTTAGGCAGGAAAGGTCAAAATGATCGAAAAAGTATACAATCATTAATGAAACTTACTTATTTCTCTCCTAATTTATTATTTATAAATGTGCAAGCTCTCAGTTAAGTTTGTATTGGTTTTTTGTGCCGTATTTTATTAAATAAGATTTTATCGCCATTCAACTCAAATATAGCTTTTGTATTTATTTATTTAATTGCTTTTTTCTTGCAGGTTTGCCAACCACAACAGACGGTTATGTATAACCATTGTTTTATATGCTTTTTTATGTTTTTTGGATATGTATCTTTTCAAGAAAATAAAGCATGTTTTTTCTTTCTTTCTTTCTAATCATACTTTCGGCTGGGATTCAAAGACATCTGAATTGGTTTAGAAAATTAAATCAATGGGCAAAACCACAGTTTATAGCAGGCCAATGTGGCCGACAATATGAACAATCATCGCTGTCACGCCTTGTAGCAAGTTATATCCGTTGATTAACCGCTATCAGTGAATAACCAAGATTGCTTTTCACACCCAATTGCGAGTTAGCAATCCTACATTTGCCGTTTATCAACGATCGGCAAATACGCGCGATCGTTTTTCGCGGCTGATCACGAGTTCCGCAAAGCTACATCGGCCGTTAATCTGCGATCGACAGATACGCGCTAGCGTATTTCGCGGCCATTCGCGAACAGCGCTAATCTATTTTTGCCGTTCATCCGCATCTGGCAAATACGCGCGATGGTTTTTCGCTGCCGATCAAGAAATTCGCAATACGACCGTTTATTTACGATCGGCAAACACGCACGATAGTTTTTAACGGACGATCGCGAGTTTTGCAAAGCTGGATTTGCCGTTATTTGTGATCCGAAAATACGCGAGATTGTTTTTCGCGGCCGATCACGAGTTTAGCGAAGCTACACCCGCTGTTTATTTGCGATCGCTAAAACGATCCCGTCCCGAAAAATTTCCCGACGTAAATAAAATCCCGCCCGAAAATCGGGAATTTAATTTTCCTGAAAATTTCCCGAAATTTCAGGACCCGACCATTCCTAAATATAATACATCTTCTTAAAAATAAGTTAAAAGACACAAACATATGAATTTCACATAAATTTATATATAACTGGTAAAGTTTAAATTAGGTAAAAAATGGGATAGACAGCTGTCTAGCTCCCCCCCCCCAACCGTATGGCTGTATAGCTGCCCCCCCCCCCCCGTTCGTTGCTGCTTTTTTTTGGGGGGGGAGGGGTTCCTAAAGTCCTAAAGGAACGAAATATCAAGATTTATGTATGTTCTTTTAGTGTTCTGTGCTCACCTGCTTTCATCTTTACCAGGTAAGCTAGTTTTCTCCTTTTTACCTGATCTTTACAGCCTAGAGCTTTTCAAAATGAACCTGGTAAAGTTTAAATTAACTTAACTCTTGTAAATGAAAAAAAGTCATCAGTTGTGTTTATCTGACTCGTTAAACCAGAATGATGAGCAGTACCTTGATGCGCTCCAGGTCCTCGTTGTACGCGTTGGCCAGCACCCGTCGCCTGCTGAGCGGTCGAACACGGCCAACTTGGGTTTGCCGCCTTCGGCGATGAACCGCACTTTCCTCTTCTTGCAATTCGAGGCCTGATTGGGAAAAAATCAAACTAATGATTCAAAGTAAAAGTACTCAATACTCATTTATTTCATGAATGGAATACATAAGCACATGTATATCTCAATCGTCATAATACAGGTAAATACAAAAGATACATAATTGAAGCACAACTTATATACAACTTTGGACTTAAAAATATATTGAAAATCGTGGACAATGAGAGAAGTATGCCTCGTTATTTAAAGACCTGTGAATTCATGAACACTATAAAATTCATTTTCAGTTAAAAACCGCCTAAGCCTCCCTTTGAATTCCCTTTGTGGGCAGTTTTTTTATTTCATTAGGCAGTTTATTAAAAAATAAAACTCCCGCACAAGACACTTCCCTCTCGGAAAGTGCTAGCGGTGTCGGGGGGTACGGAGGTCACACCCATGCCTAGTCGGAATCGATGAATGGCTCCTACAGTTTGGAATTCATGTTTCTTATTATAAACATGCAGAATGGTTCTAAATATATAGAGGGAATGAAAAGTTAGGATCTGGAGATGTCGAAAAAGACCCCTACATGATGTTAACGGGGGGAGACCCATAATAATCCTCACAGCCTGTTTCTGCCTCAAGAAAACTTTGTAAGAATGTGGGCTACCACCTCAAGCCCCGATGCCATAAGACATCACAGAAAAGAAATAACCATAATAAACATTTATTAGAAGCTCCTTGGGGAGTAGAGAATACAAAGACCTGAGAGCAAAATTTGCCTTACTTAACCTACTGCAAAGTTGTAATGTGTGATCAGACCATGATAAGGCACTATCCAGGACGAGTCCAAGCATTTTTACAGAAAATGATTCCTTAATTCCAAATTCTGAAAGGGATAGAGTCAAGGGATTTTTATTTCGAGGTAAAAACTGGACAAAGAAAGATTTTTCTGCATTAAATTGTAATTTGTTTTCAGAGAGCCAACCATAGAGGGATTCGACAGTCTGCGAAATCCTTTGCTGTATGCTACAACTTGGACCTCCAAACAACAAGGATGTATCATCTGCATAGAGGATTGGTTTAGCTAAAGGAACATGATGTACAATGTCATTGATATATATATAATGAAAAGTAAAGGGCCAAGAATGCTTCCCTGGGGCACACCAAATCTAGATTTCAAGAGATCTGAGTGAGATCCCAACACTTCTACAAACTGAGGACGATTTGACAAATAGGATTTGAACCAGGCCAAGGGTATACCCCTGACCCCACATGCCTCCAGTTTACCACAGAGAATTTATGGTCTACTCGATCAAGCGCTTTTGAAAGATCGCAGAAGATTCCAACAGCGGGTTCACGTTCCTCAAAATGACGAATAATTACATTTAGAAGTCCCAGTATTGCATCAGTCGTGGATCGATGTTGTCTGAAACCATATTGTGCTGCATTTAATGTGGAATGTTTATTCAAATGATTTTAAAGTCTGCTGTTAACAACCTTCTCTAAAATTTTAGAGAAAGTACTTAAAAGAGATACAGGACGATAATTATTGACATCAGACCTTTTTCCTTTCTTAAAGATGGGAACAACCTTTAAAATCTTAAACTGTTCGGGGAAAATACCACTGGCCAGTGATCTATTAATAAAAAACGTGATTGGATCCAAAATTGCCGGATAAAGTTTTTTCAGAAGAAAACTTGACACGAAAATGATTTTGACTTTGACTTTGAAAAAAGTCAAAGTCAAAATCATTTTATTCAAGCAAATTATTATATTAATTACAGGCTCCCATGCGCCTAACATGTCGCGCGCGGGAGAGGAAAAATTACAATAATAATTTACATTCATACATTATGATAGCCAGCAGTGAGCAAATGAGTTTGGTCTTATCAGTCCATGTAGATAGAATTAATAGAATTAATTAGCCTAGTTATTTGCAATAATTTATAAGGTAACAATTAGAGGTGTGCGGATAGTGAATTTTTGGATCTGATTGGATTCGGATCGGATAGCTTATGTTCGGATCGGTTTCGGATCGGATAACAACAGGTTCGGATCGGATAGTACCGGATTCGGATATTTACGGCACGGCGTAATGAGCAGATTTAAGTTTTCTCATAAGCCTAAGATAATTGCAAGGAATTACCATATTATCCTAATGTGTAAGGTAAGGTTTGCCTTGATAGCCCTGAGTTGTTGATTGTTCAGATATATTGTTTTCAATGCAGGCCAAGTGTCAATTAAGTATGCAAAGGTACAACTAATTATCTGTTAATAATTTGGAAATTTATTGATTCCCCTTAAGCATAGTTAGTATTTAATTAAACAAGGTAATAACCTAAATAAATTTCAGAATTAGGTTACTTGAAAATTCATTTTTCAATGCAAACTAAATTTGTTCATTTTTATGCCTCTGTATTTTTTGTTCTTTTCCTTTTCATAAATCAATAAATTATTTGATCAGTAACTAGGCCTAAGTAATAAGACCAGAGAATTAAATATAAAACTTGATTCACCAATCTCTTCACATTTGAAGAAAGCTCTACATTTTTATTCATGCATTAATGCCTGACAACCAAGATTTTGATTCACTACAAAATAATACTATAAAATAATAAGTCTGAGCAGTAAACTTAACCTAAATTTCAAGATGAGTTTCAAATGTTGTAGGTTTCAGTATTAAAGCTTGGTCATTTAATTAGAACAAAAGTCTATTTGTTTTGGAAAACAAACAACAAACAAACTCACTAATTATTATCACAGGCATAGGTTGTCAATTAAGCATTTTATTGTTATCTAAGAATGTCCATTTTAATCACGTATTGGAAATACGGCTCGGCTTAGTTTGTCAAAGATTAATATTTCATCAAAATAAAAACTTAATTTTGATCATTCAACTTTGTATTTCAAGGTAGGTAATTACTTAGTTGATAAATAAAGTAATACAATTGAAAGAAAGACATTATTGAGCTAATTCAGCTTTTAAGCAGACGACGCCATTCAAACACGATTTGAGATGGATAGAAAAACAATGAAATGAACAGGTTCGCCAAATCTTTGGCAGCCCAAAATTATTGTAGGCTTTTTATTTTATCGTATCAACAGGCCACTTAAGATATTTACGACCTGAAATAGTCGTATGAAACATCAACACGACTATTTATTTATGGGGTATTTATGGGATATTTCGTTTTGGCAATTGAAGACGACTGCGGGGACACTGTCGGTCATTGACGAACTCTGATTTGTCTTGATTGCGATTCTCTCTCGTACCAATCGATGTTTTGTCGGTAACGGATACTGATCGAGATCACGACAGTGACAGAACTAATACAGGATGTACTATTATTTGTTAACTGATTTAATGCTACGATACAAGAATTTATCTTAGGATGTTCGTTATCGCGTCGGGTATTGCGCAATACTCTGATCGTATACAACGATCTCGATCTTATCACGAGTCGCAATATCAGCAACCAAAATACATCGCTTGATGCATACCACTACATAATCGCATCGTGTTGAGGCGTTGTTCAAGCTGCAATCGCGAATCGCCGCATTTCAAAGTGTCATTTTTGCTCTGCGATGTTTTCTCTCACCACTGTACTCTCGTTGGCAGTGACTAGTTTTGTTTGGAAGACTTTCCGAACTTTAAAATTTGATCCTTCTTAAAACTTTTGCCCAAAATATGCAGTCCATCCGATAAGAGTCGGATATATAATCAGTCTTACCGGATAGTTATAAAACCCTCGGATCGGATTCGGATATCCGATCCGATCCGAATCCGATCCGAATTTTCGGATATCCGCACACCTCTAGTAACAATATTTATATACTTATAAAAAACAACATATATAAAATTTGAAAAATTAACAATAAAGAAAATAACATATATAAAATTTCAAATATTTAACAATAATCAAAGTTAACATAAATAAAATTTCTAAAAATTTAATAACAAAAATAACATATAAAATTTAAAAAAAACTAACCACAGCAAGATAACAAGGTCAACATTCCCTTCCTGATGTATGCATATTTCAGGCAAGAACAAAGTTTTTAGCTTTCATCTTGAACTTTGGCTTGGCCTCAAAATAAATATCGTTACCAGAGTAAGAAATCAGGCTATTAAATATTTTTGGACCGCAATAACTTAATTGTTTTCTACATTTTTCTTTTGTAAAATTAGGTTCGTGCAAGGTTATACTGTTATACTCATTGCTCCTCTAGTCACTCTGTTGAATTATCTAAGCTGAAATCGGTCTAAATATTTGTGTATAAACATTAACGTGCTATATCTGTAGATCTGATCAAAAGTTAATATATTTTTTTCTAAGAACAAATTACTTACCCTAATTCACATCTAAAACTCCAGGAACCTTTAATAACTCCAGGAGTTAACAAACTTTTTCCCCATGATCTTCCCAATATGTAGGCTGAAAGTAATTCGTTTACGTACATTGTGTTTTAATGTTGAGTTTACGTTATTCTGTCTGTTTGTAGGGCGTACAAAAATATTTTACAATAACAAGAAATATGGTCGCATTAATGTAATCAAGTTTTTCATCTAAAGAAAGAGCAGTCAGGATTATAGAAGGCCTTGGACAAAGTGAGAGCAGCCATGAATGTGTTAACAGTCATTGGTGTATACATTAGAGAAATATATTTTACATCGTTCTACACAGAAACATGTGTTTTCAGTGCATTACTCTTAGCTGAAAAGTTGCTCTTTGCCGAGTTAAATTTACCATACAGTGCACAGTAAGTTTAATGTGCACTGAGAAACGGAAATAATGGAAGTAAACAATCAAAACAATCAGCTGATTGCAGCAAACCGATGTTTAATGCACTATTATTATATAGTTTATGGCACAGTTGGTAGCGCACCCGGCCTCGGAACTGTGGCCATGAAGCGACGCAGGTTCGAGACCCGGGCAAGTCGCATACTTTTAGCAGTACTGTTCACCCTTGTACTGTACCGGCTCACTCCTTGGCTTTGCTTGATAACGTCCACGCACAGATCAATAGTCTATGTGGGCGGGGCAAAGGCAAGGTGAAAAAGAGGCCGCCACCCTCTTTTGAAAAGAAAAAAAAGAAAAACTCTTCAATCTCTTACCAGAAGACTAAAGAGCTAAAAGAGAATAAATCAAGAACAGACCTGACCTAATGGCTTACTGATTGGCCATTTTACTCGATAAAAGAGTTCCTGGATTGGAAAGGGCATACCCATTGAAGAGGTGAAAACTCCTTATGGAAACACTATAGTATATTTTGAAACCATTGCATTGCTCAATCATAAATTAATAATTTTATGATTAAAAAAACAATATAATATGTAACAATTAATTCAGACAGTTTGATTAATGCCGAAACTTACCGGATCTTTGGACTGGTTGAGGTCCTCGCAGCGGAAAGCCTGGTCGAGCCAGTCCACGACGATGTCTTGGATGTCCACGAACCGGTTCCATGCGCAGAGGGCATTGATAAACACTTCGATCTCAGCCTGCGGCGTCATCTGTGTCATAGTCTGAGGCACACCAGAGGGTCAGGATGGTTATGGCAATGGTAATAGTCGAAATAAAACTAAAAAACTTACAGAACAATCTGAACAGTCCTGAATTTATTCTAGAGGTATCAAGTTTGTCCGGCTGTTCTCGCCCGAATTGAATTGGTATCAAAGAAGTTATCAGCCGTTATTGATCTGTGGGATTTAAAGAATTAATATTTGATTTCCCTTGACAACAGTGCAATATGGGCGACAAAACAGACCAAATAATTTGATGCCGCTCAAAAAACAGGCATGAAACATGAATATGAACAGTGATTATAGCAACGGTAACTAGTCGGAATAAAACTAAGAAAACTTAAAGTACAATTTGAACAGTCCTGAGTTTATTCTAGAGGTATCAATTAGTTTGGCTGTTCTCGCCTGAACTGCACTGGTATCAAAGAAGTTATTGGCCATAACTGTTTTTTGTGAATTAAAGATTTAATATAGATGAAAGATTTTTAAGTTCCCACACAATAATAACTTACATATTTATAAAGGACATATTACTACTGATTCAAAGCACCATAATTAATGAGATTCAAGAATGTTTCAATAATTATGAGCTAGGCAAGTTTCCAAAAACACACTGACAAGGTGTCTATCATGAAAAATGTAGCAAAAAAGAGGACTTTTAAAGGATCTTTGGAGGGCCTCACAGAATTTTGGAGGACCCGGTGACCTTTCTTGATGTGATTATTTAAAAACAATATCAACGTAATAAAAAAAAATAATCAAAAGCAATTTAGTTACAGTAGACGCCCTCTAGTTCGGCTTCGGTTGGATCGGCCGCCGGCCGGTCTTAGGAGGGTGACATATCTGTGACATCATTAGCCGCACCGCTGTGACAGTTTTTAAAATTTAAATTATTGGATCAGTGGTTGAGGAAGTGGAAGTTGAAAGCCAGACTCTATTCAAGAATTGAATGTGGCCAAAGATAACAATGGCTGGGTACATAGGTCAGGACTCCAGACAATGACTATTTGCTTCTTTCCTGTTTCCACTGTTCCTACTCTGTCAAGTTTTCATGAGCGTCACTTGTGACTTGTTCTCAGCAGTGTCTGGTCGAGTCGAATCGAGTAGTGTATACTCGGCTCGAAAAAAGCTCAATTCTCGAGTTCTCGCACACCCCTATTATTTATGTACAATTTTATAAATTACTAGCACACATATACCCGCAGCTTCGCCCGCTGAAAAAATTACTAATTTCAATTACTTTATATTATGCCATGTGCAATTTTTAGGAATAGTTATCAAATGGACTGATTTGGGTTATGAGCCATTGGTGTACAATTACACCCTTAAGGTGCAGCTAGTAAATTCCACCCTAGATTGAAGTGAAAAGGTCTATGGTTTCCTCAACAAATGTTCCCTCATGATTAGCACATTGTATGAATTAGCTTTCTCCCATTTGCCAATTCAGAGAATGAGACATGACCCAGGATGTGAAACAAAAAAAAAGACGCTAAGGGCGGCTTTTCGACTTAACATCAATATGAATAACGCAGCGGGAGCTATAGTTATTTCCTTAGGGCGGCCCTTATGTTTTTAATTACAATCATGCCAGTTATAATAATTAGGTAAATTCCTTTTTCATCTAATTCGACGGTGTCCCGGCTTTTCAAGGAAAAATAAATTCTGCAATCAGTAGTTGATCTTTAAAACTATTACTGACCGCCTATTTGTTAAGTTACAAACTAAGAAAATCAAGTTTGAAACACTGCCGACGGTTAGCACCATGACTGCTCCGAACATTCAGCCCTTTACTGTACTTAATTGATGCCCTGTTATAGACAGTTCAGAGACGTAATGGCAAATCTACAAAGAAGTACCTTAAAATTGACACATTTGAAGTTCAAATCGGTCTGGCCGTTTTCGAGTTATAACAGTGAAAAGAAAACCTTTTCTAACTACTGTGGCATATATTTTTTTTAACCTAAGCTCCGCCATAAAACATAAAAATATCTCTACATGACATATTCCTTAATATAAATATTTTTTATTCAGTCCTCTAGATTCTTCTTATCAAGGTTAGACTATACTTTTTATGTGAGCGAAGCCACGGGTTCTGCTAGAATAGAATAAAACATTAAAAAGAATACCTTAAGGCTGGAAGAACAGGCACTTGAAACATGACGAATCGGCGGAACCAAGCTGCCGAGGTCTATGGCAGGGAAGTAGGTGGGCGAACCCTGCAACGAAAGAGAAATGAAATGAAACTCGTTTATTCCACATAAATATGAATACATGCATACAATATGTGAATAAAAAAAAACAATTTATGGAATTAGTTCCCCACATTAGCAAAAACTTGTGTGTGGGGAACGAGTCATCAGTCATAATTAGAGGCGGAATTGCTTAATAATAAGAAAATACAGAAAATCTATTTTAAAAAGTGAGTGAAAATGCGGAAAAATAGAAGTACCGGAAATGAAAAAGGCAAATAAAAGAACAAAAACATGAACATACTACTACACACTCCGACTTCAAAACGAAATAATAAGCCATTTCACTGCAAGTCCTGGGTCATTTATGCACACTCATTCCGCAGGCACACAAAGCTCACTCGACCAGACAGACGGACCCAATCTCACTCATCCATTCGCACTCACACACGCACAGCTGTCGTTCGGTTTTCTTGGAACTACACGTATGGAGAAGAAAATAAATCTTTAATGCACTCGCGTCCAACTTCAAATAGCCATTTATCTACAATTTTTTTAAACGTTCTGATGCTACAAGACGAAGGATATTTAATACTGTTCGGAAGACGGGGAAAAACGAAGTTAGTAACATATTAAGAAGATGTTGTATTTATTGTTTTATTTAATCTAGGAGCAATAATACCTAAATTAAATACGGATCCTGTTAAATATGTATGAGCCTGATGGTGAAATAAAGAGTCCTGGTTATTATGAATATATAAAATTAATACTTTCATGTATAGTTGTCAAATACCTCCGATTTTTCATTAAAGCTGCTTTTGAGTTATTTCAAGTGGCAAGAGAATGCTTTGAAAACAACTTTCCCAGGCTAGAATACCATACTGCAACAATGATTGAACATAAGCAAAATCTACTATTTTAATCAAATCCGGCGAAAGTATGTTATTTAGAGGTGTGCGGATAGTGAATTTTTGGATCGGATCGGATAGCTTATGTTCGGCTCAGTTTCGGATCGGATAACAAGTTCGGATCGGATAGTACCGGATTCGGATATTTACGGCACAGCGTAGTAATGAGCAGATTTCTCTCATAAGCCGAAGGTAATTGCAAGGAACTACCATATTATCCTAGTGTGTAGGTAAGGTTTGCCTTGATAGCCCTGAGTTGTTGATTGTTCAGATATATTGTTTTCAATGCAGGCCAAATGTCAATTAAGTATGCAAAGGTACAACTAATTATCTGTTAATAATTTGGAAATTTATTGATTCCCCTTAAGCATAGTTAGTATTTAATTCAAAAAGGTTATTAGGCCAGGCCTAAATAAATTTCAGAATTGGGTTACTTAAAAATTCATTTTTCAATGCAATCTAAATTAGTTCATTTTTATGCCTCTGTATTTTTTGTTCTTTTCCTTTTCATAAATCAATAAATTATTTGATCAGTGACTAGGCCTAAGTGATAAGACAAAAGAATTAAATATAAGACTTGATTCACCAATCTCTTCACATTTGAAGAAAGCTCTACATTTTTATTCATGCATTAATACCTGACAACCAAGATTTTGATTCACTACAAAATAATACTATAAAATAATCTGAGCAGTAAACTTAACCTAAATTTCAAGATGAGTTTCAAATGTTGTAGGTTTCAGTATTAAAGCTTGGTCATTTAATTAGAGTATCTAATCACACCTCGATCTAATCACGAGTATTCACGAGTCGCAATATCGGCAACCGAAATACATCGCTTGATGCATACCACTACATAATCGCATCGTGTTGAGTCGTTGTTTTAGCCGCTATCGCAACCGTCGCATTTCAAAGCGTCGTCTTTGCTCCGCGATGTTTTCTGTCACTAATGTACTTTCGTCGGCAGTGACTTCTTTTGTTTGGAAGACTTTCCTTACTTGAAAATTTGATCTTTTTTTACTATTTACCCCAAAAAATGCAGTCTATCCGATAGAGTCGGATATCTAGTCAGTCTTACCGGATAGTTATAAAACCCTCGGATCGGATTCGAATATCCGATCCAATCCGAATCCGATCTGAGTTTTCGGATATCCGCACACCTCTAATAAATACATTTCTGAGTTTGGGTTTTGTCAGTTGACGAGAACAATGTAACATTAGGCCTATTAACTTTAGGCTTACTTACAAAGTTTGATTTGGTTGGTTGGTTGCTCTTATTTTCATTTTGCGATAAAAATGTTTTGTTTGAAACAGAAGCTAACTCCGCAGCCTCCTCTTGATTACATTTATTTTCCAGGAATTTAATTATTTCATTGATAGTAGGGACCTTTTTTGAGTCATCACGAGAATGCTCAAACTTAGTGCGAAGAGCAGAATCAAATTTACGCAAAATATGCGTTGTCAAAAGCAAACTTTCATTAGCGATATCATGACCAAGAGTTTTTAAGGCCTGGTAGTTTTCATTGAAGTTGCGATAAATTTCCGCAATTGTTTGACGGAAGGCCTATTAAGTTGAGGCAAATCTAAGATATTGTTAGTGTGAAGGGTGATAAGCAACCTTGTATTGTGATATCTATCGATCAGCGACTGCCATGCAATAGCATAGTTTGCGGCGTTAAGTGGCAATGATTTTACCAAACTCAAAGGCTCGTCTAAGAGACAGGAAAGCAAATATGTAAACTTTTCAATGTTACTGAGTGACTCTTTATTATGAACCGCATTTTCAAATAAGTTATGAAAAGACTTCCATTGGTCTGGTTGTCCGGAGAATTCACCTAAATTCAAAGTAGGCAATTTTACTGTGCGCGGGACTGCCGCAGTTGCTTGCGCTGTTACACTAGTGGTAGACTGATTCAACTACTCACTTACTGCAGGTGCAGGTATTGGTAGACTGATTCAACTACTCACTTACTGCAGGTGCAGGTATTAATGTAGAACATAAGCTACTAATATTTATATAAAGGTCAGATATTTTTTCCTGAAGTTGAGTTACCTTTTCATCCACAATGTCTTCAGGTAGAGGAGTTGTAGAGAACAATTTATTAACAAGTTTCTCAAATTCTGCATGTTTTTGAGAAGCTGTTACGGACAATAACTTCAATTTATTTATTTGATGATCAGTCAAAGTTTCAGGGGTTTGGACAGTACTTAATGTTGTAACTTGCTTATCAATATTGCTAAGCCTTTCTTCAATAAGTTCACTTTGCTTGGTTAATGATGAAAACCTCATGTTGAAAGATAAAAATTAAATACACAACAAAATTCAAAGTCAGTATCAAATTCCACCTTGGAATTATTGAAAATAAATAAAAATTATTTCTTCACAGGAGGTGTCACTAATTATTATGCAAGGTATTAAATCACATTATTACGCAGAAGTTCTTTCTTCAATAATTATAACCTCAATAATCAAAAAAACAATGTCCAATAAACAATATTATTGCAGAAAGTGACCAGCTGTTTTCTTGACAGTTGAGAATCAATACTATATTTGCAGATATTCAGTACAAGGGAAAGGAAGGATTTATTTCTGGCACAATGAATACTCTGGAATGCAGACAGAGGAGGGGGAGAGGGGGGTATGTCTCCTAGAGATAAGGCTCATGAAAAGGCTTGGAGAAACTCATGAATATTCAAAATGGAACATGAAACTTGACTTTCACTTCTGTGCATGTTTGGAAATGAAACATGAAAATGATCAAACGAAAAAATATGTTTGATGTTGAAAATATATAGAATATTGCCCTATAGCAGTAAACATATCAATAAAACACTGTAATTTTTTTAATAATGTTCACAAATTATTAAAAATGTCTGAGATAAAATAAAAAATGTCTTTCACAATAAAACTATTATCTTCAGAAGTCTTTAATATATTTCCAATGCACTGAGTTTATATACGGCTCGATAGGCCATAAACGTGAGGACTTTGCTGAATTGTTTTTATTAAATGGACTGTATAGATTTTTAAAGTTTGATAAATTGGTGACACTAACCTTCACTGTTAACTGGAGACTGTGTAGACTGGGGGCCCCCTCTGATATTTCCCGTAAATCCTTAAAGAAAGAATTAAATTCACTGTCCACCACTAAACACTGTTAAATACTTCACTTTGATTGATTTCTTCGTATATAAGGTACTTTTCATAATAAAAGAAGCGGTTGCAATAATTATTAAATTGATTTGAGAGAAAGGCATGTTTGAGTCCTCATACTAACAGGCTCAGCCCAAGAGTGTCTGTATAAGCAAGAAGTTGGTCATGTGGTCAGCCAGTGACCAATCAGAGAGTAAGCAAGAAGTTGGTCATGTGGTCAGCCAGTGACCAATCAGAGAGCTTGATTTAAATATAATGGGTTTTGGAACACTGATGCACTTTATGAGTGAAACATTGAACTATTTGAAATTAGAATTATATGGAGATTGTTGTGAAGATGGTTCTAATACTATTTGAGTGCATTATAGAAATTAAAAATGAGAAATGAATATAAGTAGAAATAATTATGTACATGACACCCAAGATATCTATACTCATACATCTGCTCAACACATTCACACGAGCTACATTCATCGATTCTATCACTCCCACATGTATGTAAACGTAGGCCTTGGTTCACTGAATCGCGGTCGGCTCTCACAGAAATTGGCATGCATTTGGTTTTTGAAATATTTATGGAGAGCCGACTTTGATCGAACCATCGCTTGACAGTGGAGAGGCCCCGTCCCGCCAAACAGTACGTTTCCTCCCAGCTGTCACCCTCAAACAACGAAGCCGAGTCATCAGCGTATAGAAACACTTGCCCTTTATCTATCTTAACCCTACCCAAATTATTAATATACAAAAGAAAAAGCAAAGGTCCTAAAGTGCTGCCTTGTAACACCCCAAAATCGATTCTGAGAGGATCACTGGATTTGCCAAGAATTGAAACTGTCTGGTAACGATAAATAGCTCTTAAACCAATCCAAGGGGGCGCCCCGTATACCATTGAGTTCCAGTCTGTGAATCAAACTATCCCTATCAACAGTATCGAAAGCCTTTGCAAAGTCAATGAATGTTAGCAATGATTTTTTATTACGCCCCATGGCATCATGAATATTTTTGGTCAGTAAAAACAGATCATCATTTAAATTTTTACCTCTTAAAGATAATGAAATAATTGAATTAAGTAAACAAAACAATTGTTTTGAAGCTTGTGTTTGTAACCATTTAAGAGTACTGTGCAAATGAACAACACATCTAGGCTCAGAGGCGGATTTGGAAATTTGCCGCCCCTGGGCTATCCAGATTTTGCCGCCCCCCCCTCCACGAACACATGCCATATTTTGCAGCCAATTGTATTCTCATCAAAACAAAATTTTGGACAGACACCGCAAGGCAAGAGAGCACTAGCTGAAAAGAGGGATTTGTTTCCTTGACTTTTAGCTAGCCGCACGGCAACTCTGTCTTACTCCATCAGTCCTTGGCCTGTTTGCATTTGGCGGGTTCCTCGCGCGGGCGATCAGGTGTTGCGAGGAAGCCGCGACCGACTGCTTAGTGCGGACACTAAATTCATCGCTGATACAGACACTTTGTTGTTTCTGCAGCGCTACTGCAAGCCGCTACTACTAGAAAACACGTGATCACACGCGCGAGCAACCCGCCTGGTGTAAACGGGCCTTTACCGCTCTGTCTTTTTTGATTTTTCTAATATCGTACCTAGCAGCGCCGCGCTAGGTGCACGAGGCGTTCTCGCCAAGCTACGAACGCCACTACCCCCAGAGCTGAGGGCTGACAATTTGGGGGCAAACTCGATTGCGTCTCGGAATCCCGCGATCTGTTTTCGGGAGTACTTGTGACAAAAATACATTTTTTACAAGTACTAATGTCAGTGCAATAATGAATTTTTTGTTTGCACTTTTTAAATTTTTCTTCCCTCAAAAATTTGCCGCCCTCCAAAATCTGCCGCCCTGGGCTATAGCCCTTTAAGCCCATATGTAAATCCAGCCCTGTCTAGGCTTGATAATCTGAGATAACCGTTGCCTAACATTACTTACTTACTTAATACTTACATTAACTTTGAATATTTATTGAAAACAATGCCGTTTTTTTTTTTTTTTTTTTTTTGTAGGTGGGATTTGCTAGTTTGGGTTTCCTTATCCCACAGGAGAATCCTGTGAGGGTACTTCAGCCCTTATTTTGTCTTTTTGTACGGCTAGAGGAAAGGAAAGGAAGCTCTTTTGAAATATCCCTTAGGCCCTAAGCTTTTTGGAGATTAATACGAGGGATGCAAAATAAAAAAGGAATAGGTAGGTTGAATAGGTTTGTCCAGGCTCAGTCTGGGTTGTCAAAGTTATACCTTTATCCGATGGATGCTGGAACAGGGCCTCAAAGGATGAGGGCCCTCACATTGGCCCTCGTCTTAGTTGCCAGTACACCTCCGCCCACCCTGCCGTCAAGCCCAGCATCCCCTGGTGGGGAACTGAAGTTGTTCACTGAAAGACAGCTACAACACTGCCTCCAATTGTGACAACTTCTGTTACTGTACCCAGTATTGGTACCTGGGGGTAAGAGCATGCAATAACTGTTAGCCGCCAACAGAGTCTGTTGTTGGGACAAGGAGTGACTAAAGCTGATTGTGGATGACTGATCTCACCTCACACCCAAAGCAAGGCCACACTACACTACAGGCCGGAGTCTATATCTGGTGACGTCACACTATCAGACGAGATTGCGGCCGATTTTACAATGGACTCTTATGGAGATTCAGTGTAGTGCTCCTGAAAATATCGCATCTTGAGGAATTTGTTGGAGTTATTGTGTTTAAACCATATATTTTTTCAATCTGCATAAACCAATGAACAAACTTATCCCGTTAAAAACACATTTAGACGAGTAATTAATTATTATTTTGGATTTTAAAATGTCCAAATAACGTAGGAGTATTTTGTTTACTTTGTCATCACATGATTTATTTTATATTTGACAGATAAGATTGTTATGGTTTTGATTTCGAGGTTATATTTTGGTATAATACTTTCAACTACCTTGACAATTATGGGACAGCAGTTTTATTTGTTTAATGAAATTAGATTGATCGCAAATCACTCAAGAATTAAATATCTAAAAAATAAACTTATAAAAATTATTTTCAATAATTATCTTCAAATACCAATATTTTATTTTGAAAATTACAATTCCAAGTACAATTGTAATTTTAAAAAAAGTTTTTCATTCGCTAATCTAAATTTTATTCTAAGTCCTTTCCAGAATTTAATTTTTTTGTTTTTCTCTTCTCGTCTTCATTTCCCCCCTCCTTCCGTTTCTTTGACATACTGTCCGTAATACTTTTAGAATAGTTGTTAAGAAGATTGTTACTAAACGAAAATAAACACTTATCGATAAGGGTTCTGAAACTAATTCCACATTCATCACAGTCTCTGGTGTTCGCTATTGGACCTTCGTCGACGAGTTCCTTCATAGTTTTAAGCAAAACTTTCCTCTGATTTCCTGACGACAAAAACTCACCTTCGAACCTTCCTGAAATGAGAACCTTAAAAACCTTAAAACTTGCAATAATTATCGACAATAGCTCATTAGAAGGGTATTTCAAACCACCCCTATTAATTACATTAAAGTAAACATTTTCACATTTAGGTACAACGTTTGATTCAACGTCCGTCAGAGTCAAGAAAGAATGACACGTCTTACAAGCATTATTCTTTAAAGCTACTTTAGCAATATATCCGCTTATATATACCAATCCTAACGTATCGTTTTCAGAAATATCTACATCATCCAAATCAATTTCCAAATCGCTTAGAATGTTCTTCACTTTTTCGTCAGAGTCATGAGTTTCGATTTTGACATTAGCTGTAGAACACAGTATTTCACTAATTTTAATTTCATATTCTCTTGAAGATGTAAGTTTGATTAGACTTAAAGCCCTTATCTTGTTTTCCGATTGGAGGACCTGTTTTACAGAAATTTGGTAGCATGCTCCACTCATCTGCCTGTACTGCCCAAATCTTGCTTCTAAACTATCAGTCTGAAATTTACCCAGCAAAACATAAGAATATTTGAGATAGTTCAACAAAAAATCTATTATTTCTAGTAAAGTTTGTACAGTGTGCAGCAAAGCAGTGTGGGTTTCCTGAGAGAGTTTTCCCCTTCGGGAATTTGGCTTCTCTCCCTGAATAGAAAGGCCATTCCATGCCTCCAACCACTTGCAAAACTGACGCAAAAACACATAACCCTCGTCGTTGCTGCTCTTGATCGGCTTATAATTGTCATCTCTAAATTTTACGTATTTGAACGCTTCTTTCACATTTACAATTTTCCACCATTTCAATATTATCTCTAAGAAATCAGCAGTGCCCGAGGTTTTGACAGATGTTCCCTCCACTTTTTGCCTTAAGGCCGCGATATTTTTTTCGTCAAAGAGTTTACAACAAAGTAAAACGTTTTGTCGTTCTATCGACGTTGGAAATAAAACCTTTTTAGAGAGAGCTGGGGCAAGTTTTACACATTTGTGTTCTTCGCTGCTGTACAAAACCTTCAGGTCCGAGACACAAGCAGTTTCTTTTATAGTGTGATTTTTAAAATTTGGATAGATAAAAGTCTGTCTGCTGTCGACTTGATTGAGCCAATTGTTTCGAATGCATTTAAATATATGGACTGTATCAAAAAGAATATAAATGTTTTGTCCCTCGCAAAAAGGGTTTTCAAATTTTGATTTTAAAACCCCCCCACAAAACCTTTCAAACGTATTACGATTTACTTTATTATTGTCCGAAATTAAACACAGAATTCTGAATCCAAGGTTTGAAAGCATTTCTATAACACTTTTGGTAATTTTGTGGAGCAATTCAGCGTTTAAATCCTTGACAGGAAATAATCCTACTACGTCTTTGTTTTTTGACATTAAGGATGTTATCATGAAAACCTGAATAGTGGTTGCTAATTGTTTCTCTCCCTTATCATGCAACAGGCCCTCTATTTTACCACCATTAAAACTCATCTCAGGTTTTATTTAAATTTCATCCAACAGTAAGCAACATAATTTCTCGTTTTCTTTGATTAGATTTGCTTTTTTTCCAAGTACTTTTTTTGCCCACATTCGAGACCAGAATTGTTGCTTCCTAGCCGTAAATGTAGTTTACTTAAGTATTTGCAATGGGGCATTGTCAGAAAATTGTATGATCTAATACACTTATAGGCGGTCGGAAATGAAAACATAATGGTTGCAAACCATAATAGAGAACTGATGCAGTAGTTAATTCTTTTTTTAAAAACTAGGTTGAATTGTTCTCTCAAGAAAGTTAGCTTCTTATTTTTCTGCGAATCATCAACATTTTCATTTATTAAAAAATCCATTGATCGATTTACGTTTTCAATATGATTCTCGACGGTGTTCTCCAGGTCAGGCAATTCATTGTCGCCAAACAGGTATTCAATTAGAGGTTGAAAGGTAGACCACTGATTTAAATGTGTGGCACCATTTAACAACTTCACAATTTGGGGATTATCGTTGATACATATTTCATTTTTAAAGATTTTGAAGGATAAATTCTCTTCTATTGCCAATGCGAGATTTATCTTCAAACCTCTTGAAAATCGATTTACAGAAAAAAAAACATAACTGGGTTTCCTCAAAGTGCAGATGGAAATTCAATTGGTTATGTCCATAACAAGAGTCAATTTTGGTTTTGATGTCATGCAGACTAGATATTGTATCCATCTGCAGCAACTGCCAATTGCGTTCATCCTCGCGATTCTTGATTTCTTGCTCTCTGATTGAAGGATCCTTCCTCGTAGGAGGCAAGTGAGTGGTCAGGTAAGCAGGTAGATTTTCAAAAATGGTTGGTACTGGCGTCTGATGCCAGTTTCAAACGTTTCCGCTTCACAGTAAGAATTGAACCGTCCGGTCGGATGAATGAGTCCTCTCGCACGATGAAGCGGTCGTCGAAGTGTTTTATACAAACAACGGAATGCTTGCTGGGCTCGTAGTCTGGACGCTGAATTGCTCTAAGCCATTTTCGTCGCAACTCGGGGTCAGAAGGAAACGTAAAAACGTTTATATTTTCTCCCTCACTAAAATTACTGTGACACTCCGGTACACAACACGATCCCGGCATTGTACAAGTAAACGTTTTTCAATAACCACAACAAACGAACAATAACGAAATATTTGAAAGAAATAAAAAATAAAAACAAACAATCAAAAACAAACAAAAACCAACACAATAAATTTAACAAAATAAAAAGCAAAAAAGTTAAACTCTACGAAATACAAAAACAAAAAAGTTAAACTAAACAAAATATAAAACAAGAAAGTTAAATAAAACTGATGAATAAGTTTACAAGATTGAGTGAAACAGTTTTATCTATGGTAGCTAGAAACCTAGTTTTAACCGAGAATGAAATCCTTTGTTTATGTTTACATTAAATGTTTAAATTTTTCATATGACATTTGTTGTTATTTCCTATAAAAACCGACCCGAAGCGCTAGCAGTTCGACCGATGATGTGACATGGCACTGAAAAGGAGTGGGGGAGACTCCGGCCTGTATTCTAGTGTGGCCTTGCCCAAAGTGACTCTGGTTTTAAGGGGGGATACATTTTTTCTTTAAAATTTAGGAGGTAATTTAATATATTCCTTCCTACATATATATATATTTCCATATTATGTATATCTCCTGGATGGGATTGCTAAGTTCCACTGTTTTTAACATTGTAAATATAGAACAATACACTAAAATTTTATTATAAAAATATTTTAGTGAACAAAATGACAGTCGTTTTCAGTAATTTGTTCACAGAAGTCTACAATTTAGACTGTTACAATATTTACTCCTTACGTTTTTTTCTTGATCGATCACATTCTGATGTGTAACTTAATCTCCTCAGGAATCTATAAAAGTAGAGCAAAAATTCAGCATGGACCGACTCACCTCGTAATACCTGAGAAAGAGTGGAATGCTGGCGACCGCGCAGTCTGGCCCGACAGGTTGTTGCAAGGGACGGACCGCAGCCGGCGGACCATGTCCACCTGTCACCGACAGGTTGGATATAACAAGTATTACCACACTATTACCACACTTTGAACCTGTACAGATCACCCTAAATGAGCTAAACCCGACCATAGCTGTCATTACAGAACACAATATCAAAGATAGTGAAATTAATTATCTAAAATTTAATGGCTACGATGTAATTAACTATTACTGTAGAAAGTCATGTAATAAAGGAGGAGTTCTCATCTTATCGAGAGATCTGGAGTATAAACGGCTGGCTTCCGGGTGCTTTGGGGAGCTCTGTGAGGACAAAATCTTAGAATTCTGTGCTTGTAAATTTAAATTTAAAGATTATTGCTTTGTAATAGTAGGCATCTATCGTTCCCCAATTAAGGGTAATATAGATAAATTTTTAAAAAGGATGAATATATTAATAACTGCAATCTATAAACAACGTAGCAATATCATGATAATAGGAGACATTAATATAAATTTACTAGAAAAATCTAGAGAATCTGTAGACCTTATTAATTTACTTCAAGCTCAAGGTATGACCTTTTTAGTTGATTTTCCAACAAGATACTGTGAGTCTACCGAAACATGTATAGAAAATTTACTAACCGATATTCCAAAACATATATTTAAAACAAGTGGTCTGATTACCAGTGTTTCAGACCATGAAGCACAGCTATATGAATTTAATTTACCTATAAATTCTGGGAAGAATTCAAATATTACATTTCACAAAAGAAATTTTAATGAAGCAGGGAAAAAACTCTTTTTGGATCTGTTAAGTAAAGAAAATTGGTCAGAGATTTACAATGTTGCTATAGAGGATAAATTCAAGATTTTTTTATATTATTTTAATATGAGCTTTCCAGAAACTAAATGCAGAAAACAAGAAAATAAAAATCAATGGGTAACAACACATTTAATTGACTATAAAAATGAAATTACTAATGTCACAAAAAAATATAGGTCTAATAAGTCTAATAATCTAAAAGACTGTATAAAAGATATGAAGAGTAATTATAAGAAGGAAGTAACAAAAGCAAAACACAATTATTATAGTAATTTAATTGAAAACTCTGGTAATGTCTGTAAGACTGTATGGAATGTAGTCAGAAAGGAAGTAAACATAGGTAAAGAAAAGGCTTATCATCATAATATCAAATTAAAAAATTATGGACAATGTATTGATAATCCCCAAATTGTTTGTAAATTGTTCAACAACTATTATCATAATATGGTTGATGTACAAGTAATTCCAAAATTAGCTTCCTCTTTGGGTCCTGTTGGAAGCTATCCGCATCACACTCCACTATCTGAGGATCAGACCTTTGTTCCCAAATGGGTGTCAGAAGAATATGTAGAAAAAATTATAGATTCATTCCCTAATAAATACTCAACTGGATATGATAATGTCCCCATGACAATCATTAAGTTTGCAAAACATATATTGATTAAACCTTTAACTCATCTCATAAATTCATCTCTAATATCTGGTATTTTTCCTAAACAACTTAAAATTTCTAAAGTTAAACCTTTATTCAAGGGTGGAGACGATGGGGAAGTGTCCAACTACGGGCCCTTAGCTCTTATTCCATCTTTTGCCAAATTGTTTGAACGTGTTATGGCCAACCAGCTAATTGAATTCCTGGAAACTAACAATCTGCTTGATTTAGAACAACATGGTTTCAGAAGTGGCAAATCAACCATTAGTGCCTGTATCGAGTTCATTGAATCAATAATAGACTCAATAGATAAAAAAGAAAATGTAATCGGTGTTTTCATGGATTTAAGTAAGGCTTTCGATAGTGTACAACATAATACTCTTTTAAAAATTATTGAAAATCTAGGAATCAAAAACCGCGGTTTGAATTGGTTTAAATCATATTTAACAGATAGATGGCAGTTTGTTGAAATTCTCCACCTCAATAATCATAACCAATTAATAAAATTCAACTCTCCTCTAACATCTATTAAATACGGAGTCCCACAGGGCACCATATTGGGTCCAATATTGCTCTTATGTTACTTAAATGGCTTGCCCAATATAGCTAATTTCAATAAAATAGTCCTTTATGCAGATGATATTAGTCTAAAAATATCTGGAAATACTTTTGACGATATCGAGCAACTAGCTTTTATTCAACTTGGTATGATCCAACAAGACTTGGCAGAAAGAAATCTTCTCCTGAATCAAACAAAAACAAATTATATAACATTTTCTACCAGATGCACTAAAAATAATTCACATCCTACAAATATTATTTTAAATTCTGATCATTTGACTGAAGATGAGGAAACAACATTTTTAGGTTTATATTTGGACAAACACATGAATTGGGCTTCACACACGGATAGCCTCTGTAATAAAATTGCTAAAGGACTTTATGCTTTGAGAAAACTATATTAAATTTGCAATGTCGATACCCTAAAATCCGTCTATTTTGCTCTGGTCCACTCACATATCTCATATGGCCTTGTTTTGTATGGAAATAGCCCAATTGATAACTTAAATAGGATCCTAATTCTTCAAAAGAAGGCTATTAGAATTATTTTGAACTTGCAACCGTTAGATTCTGTGAAAAACTATTTCCCCCAATTACGCATTATGACAGTTTATAGTCAATTAATTTTTGACCTCATTCTCTTAGTAGGCCAGTAAAATTAGATCAAAAATTAGTCATGCCTGGACAAAATTCCCGGAAAGCTGGAAATCGTCTTAATCTTTCCGTTTTACATCCAAGTATATGAATTTGAGGTTTGTCCCATTTTTCCTAGTGTGCTTTCGACCTGGGACCACAAAAATATCAGAGTTTTGGATAATTTTTTATTCTTTTGTAAATAAGTAAAAACCCGTTTATTCTACATAAAAAGTTTAAATACAAGAATTGTAGAGGACAAAATTCTGCATTTATTGAGTACCTTCTGATAAAGATACTTTGAATAGTAATTGATTTATGGTAGGTTAAATAAAGGGTTTCGGCGAATTTCTCTTTTAGGGAAAGAGCTATTACTGTAGGTCTCATGGCAATCCCTAAGCCCGAGACCACAATAACTTTTAGTTTTGAGGTCCTCAGAAGCCAAAAAACCCATAAGTTCAAATCTATATAAATTTATATACATCAATATAGATGTATATAAATATATATACTTATGTATTTGTTTCCTCGATAACCCTCGCAAAAATGGTCCGATCTTAATAAAATTTGGCACGGACGTGTAAAGTAGTAATTATTTAAACATGATCGAAAACCAGCCCGATCGGACCAATGCAAAGGGGGGTGAGGGGGGGTAAACCCCAAAAAATGGGGTTTATTGAATTTTTCATGTAGAAAAATTAAAATATTCTAATTTTGGTTTATACAGTTGAATTCAGCTCGAAAAAACAAATAATTTGGTATTTTGAATCATTGCTCTATGTCCATTGGTTACCGAGATACTGAGAGTGGTAAACACAGTACGTTGTCCCAGCAATGTTAACCTTATGGGAAATAAATCAAATTGTATATCCCCCTTATTTCTGTACATATCTTAATAAAATTTGGTTTTTGGCTTCATCTAGTTAAGATCTACTTGATTATAGCGTAAAATCCACAAATTTATATATTCTTGAGGCAGCAAACCTGCGTACTCACTTTCCCAATGTTAACCTTATGGGAAATCAATAAAATTGAACACCTTTCTTATCTCCCAATATATCTTAATAAAACTAGTTATGTGGCTTTATCTAGTTAAGTTTGACTTGATTACGGTCAAAAATCCCCAAGTTTATAGATTCCTGAGGCAGCAAACCTGCCCACTCATTTCCCCAGTGTTGACCTCATATGGAAAACTATGCACTGAGAAAAATATCTTAGCGGAAAAGCAGAGCTTTTGCCCCAAGTCTAGAATCTGTACTCGCAATACGTAAATAAGGACTTGGCTCACGTACAGGAGTGTTGTGTCTGGACCCAGCTCAATGACTCGGCAGAGTTTTGGGCATTAGTACAGACGCAGGACTCGCAGTCCTTCTTTAAGAACTTTTTCTCTGCAATTACGCTCGAACTGCCGTATTTGCAAATAATCAGGGAATATACCGTGATTTTAAGGAAAAAACATTAAAGTGACGTCATGGATGGTTTGTATACGTCACAAAACACGTCATAAGTTTATCCATGATTACTTTCTGCCTGCAGTCCACTGCATTTACAATAAGCGTACGGATGAGAACTTCAAATTATTTCCATGTGATTTGGTAAAAGCAGTTAGTCTTTACCTTGTTTTAGTTCGTACTATCATCAAATATTTTATTTAATTCGAATAAATATTTTTTAACCAAATATGGATTGATTTTAAGTCCGTTGTGTTAGTTTTATATTTGGGATTGAAAATTTACAAATGTGATACAAGTTTGAATAATACATATTTTATTATATTACTTACCGTAGTACCATTGATAGTAAATACATATAAAGTAAATGGTAGCGAAACGTCTAAAAGAATACCAAATTTCCAATTTTTCAGAGAAAAAGCTTAGATTTTTTAAGAGAATCAAATCGTCGTATTTGTCAGCACTAACTTACGTTAAATATTGTTTTATTTTTAAATAGTTGCTAGGACGCATTGATCAGTTTTAGACCTAAGATTAATTTTATCTGCCTCAAGTTTACACGAACAAATTACCAAAAAAAGTAATTGCAATGTTTAAATCCTGCTTCGATTTTAGTAACTCAGGTAATTTTAGCAAGGTTTAAAATAAGATGAATTGTAAGAAATAGAATGCTGGTCGAGTTTAACCTTGTATTGATTTGCTGCCACTTTTAAATGTATCAAATAAATATGTCAGGGCAATAAATTGTAACTATTAATGGTGTAAATACCTTGTACTGTCAAAGTGATCCTTTGTAGTCTTATATTATGGGCTAATGCAGTTTCAATCTCAGAGAGATCTCCCTCAGGCGATGGAAATCAAATTTCATTCCAGTGAAAGTCGTCAAGAAGCATTAAAAACCATCATGACACATACCCACGTAACATAAAACGGGCAGACACACACAACGAACAAACATTACTTTTTATAAAAATTCCGGTACCGGGAAACACGCACGACACGTACGGAGGGCTAGCCTAGACTCAATTACGCAATAAATTGTCACTGTAGATAAGTATCATTAGGCTTAAAACTGCACTTATCACTTCTTCACATGCTATTCAACATCAACACCCGTCAACAGGCAGCCGTAACGCAATGGATATAGCAGTCTTCACCTGAACATACGAGTCAAGAAACATCGGGCGTGGTTGAAACTTGGATGGGTGACCGCTAGGAGGATCCAGACATTTTTTACTGATTTAAGTAAAAATTACCGGTAAATGCAGAGACTAGGCAAGTCAGTGCATAGAAATCGGTTGTATTTTACGAGAATAGGAACGTACATTCTGTGATAAACTGTGGTGGAGGCAAAATGAATCGCAGGATATTCTGAGAAAAGTCTCTGCAATTACGAGAGCCAACTCTGATCGGCAGGATTTACAACCGACAGTAATGACGTCATAGCTAGTGACGTCATAACTTTGTAGACAAACTAAGTCCTGATTTTCCGTGTGGCGGCCTCACTGCCGGAGCATTGAGCCGGGTCCAGATTGCAGTGGGTAACCCGCACACCCTTATTTACGTGTATTTTCCACGTATTTCAGGACTAAATTTTTCTCAGTGTGAATGTGTGTAGCTTGCTTATTTCTCAACTTATCTCGTTGAAACTTGGTATGTTGCTTAGTAAGATAGACCTCAACTAGATGTTTCACAAAAAAAGTTTTATCAAAATATTGAGGAATAAGCTAGCTGTACAGTTTTATTTATTTTTCATAAGGTTAACATTGGGAAGGTGAGTCACAGGTTTGCTGCCTCAAGAATATATAAATTTGTGGATTTTATGCTATAATCAAGTTGATCTTAACTAGCTGAAGCCACATACCAAATCTTATGAAGATATGTTCAGAAATAAGGGAGATATACAATTTGATTTATTTCCCATAAGGTTAACATTGCTGGGACAACGTACTGTGTTTACCACTCTCAGTATCTCGGTAACCAATGGACATAGAGCAAAGATTCAAAATACCAAATTATTTGTTTTTTCGAGCTGAATTCAACTGTATAAACCAAAATTAGAATATTTTAATTTTTCTACATGAAAAATTCAATAAACCCCATTTTTTGGGGTTTACCCCTCTTACCCCCCTTTGCGATGGTCCGATCGGGCTGGTTTTCGATCATGTTTAAATAATTACTACTTTACACGTCCGTGCCAAATTATTAAGATCGGACCATTTTTGCGAGGGCTATCGAGGAAACAAATACATAAGTATATATATTTATATACATCTATATTGATACATATATATTTATGTAGATTTGAACTTATGGGTTTTTTGGCTTCTGAGGACCTCAAAACTAAAAGTTATCGTGGTCTCGGGCTTAGGGATTGCCATGAGACCTACAGTAATAGCTCTTTCCCTAAAAGAGAAATTCGCCGAAACCCTTTATTTAACTTACCATAAATCAATTACTATTCAAAGTATCTTTATCAGAAGGTACTCAATAAATGCAAAATTTTGTCCTCTACAATTCTTATATTTAAACTTTTTATGTAGAATAAACGGTGTTTTACTTATTTACAAAAGACTAAAAAATACCCAAAACTCTGATATTTTTGTGGTCCCAGGTCGAAAGCACACTAGGAAAAATGGGACAAACTTCAAATTCATATATTTGGATGTAAAACGGAAAGATTAAGACGATTTCCAGCTTTCCGGGAATTTTGTCCAGGCTCAATCTTTATTTTACTGGCCTATAGTTAAAAATAACTTAGATAAATTTGAAAGGTTAGGCACAAACCACTCATACTCTACTAGGAACAGAAATCAATTGTCTTTCCCTCAACATAATTTACATTTCTTTACAAAAAAACCAAGCTATGCAGGCATTCATTATTATAATGTTTTGCCAATAGAAATAAAAAACATCGAAAATTACAATTTATTTAGAGCCAAATTGAAAACTTATATGACTGATAAGCCTTGATATAATACAGAGGAATTTGTAAAGTAATTATCCTACTTTAACATTTTTATGTAAACCTTTATAAATGTACGTACTTGTAGGAACTTGTAGGAATACATCACAAGACTGGAATATAATAAGATGACTAACTTTCTTGTACATAATTATAAACAAAAATTGTATTTTAAATGACACCATTCTGTACACTTGACTGTACTTCATGAATAAAGATATTTTTTATTTTTATTTTAAGTAACCGACAAAACCAAATTAACAGGTTAGGAACCTTGACGTCCGCAATTCCTTTAGTACAACTTTATCTGTTGACTAGTTTCAACTAGCACGAAGTTGACACCAAAGGAAGTCAACTAGTCACTAGTTGAAGTTGCACTAAAGAAATTGCGGACGTCAAGGTACGTAGCCTGTTATATTGATACTAATTCTGGAAGGCTTCGACATGATTAAAGACCAAATTGTTACTATTCTTTAAGGGAGGCCGTCTGGCAGGTCAGATTTTTGCGGAGTAAGATTTCTGAAAGGTCACGTTACCCGCCGAACGAATATTGGAAGCTTTTGCCAGGTAAGGTGTGGAGCGCCGCCCGGCCAATCGGGTTCGGGGGGCGTGGCTTTCAGGGAAGTGGGCTTCCGGAGAGTGGGGGTGGGCGTGGCTTGTGGGGAATATTTGAAGCCGGATGTGAAATGAAACGAACCACGTTCAGTACCGCGCTCGTACCGCGCTCAACCTGACGGCAAAGAAATTCCCTTGAACCATAAAATTTACCCTACATTTCAATTCTACCTTACTGTACTAGTTATTCTTCTCATTTTAGTTTATAAAGTAGTTTTCATGTGTATCATGTATTAATGCATAATTATGCGGCATAAAATCAGAGCTTTCCAAATTATTTAAAAGCTGCTTCTTCCTTGCGTAATAATGCAGCAAACAATCATGGCTTTCAAAATATTTAAAATCTGCTTCTCTCCCTTCATAGCAGGTGAAAGTGGCCAATTATTTTAAAAATTTCTAAGCTCGTAATTAATTGTATAGCACGTAGTAAAAAGCTAATCAGTAGGTTTTTACAACGACAGCGTGATTTATTTATTTATTTATTTATTTATTCCTTCCAACGGCAAAGCCACTTTACAATACTTTAAATACAAAGATGGTGGATACATGCAATAACTTATGCTACAGATATACAGAAATACAAGTGCACATGCTCAATACTACGAGTACAAAAATATAAATACAAGCATAACATAAATATAAATACAAACAAATGCAATACATAGATATAAATATAAGATAAATATAAATATAGAAAAGCAATCCACTAAGTGATACAAAATAAAAGCAAACGACTAGGTAACATGCGCTTATAAGAAAGTATAAATAATGAATATAAATAAATACATGCGAAACAAACTAGTATAGAAGCTAACAAATGCAATAAATCTAATTCACAGCACATCAGGGGGAGCGTGATGCTTAATTTCCAAGGCATTTAGCCTTCCGCGTAATTATAATAAACTGTTCACTTGAATAACAAATAGTAAACAAAATGCTGTGGCGAAAGTACATCAGGAATCTAAAAATGATATATTGCAGGTTCAATATCGTGTTTTCCAAGATAGTGGTAAAAGACGTGGTTTGGTAAAACTTATTATAGTCCTTGAAGCATGTCTTGAATTTAACTTTACTATTACAATAGCCTACTTACTTAGGCCTATTTTTATTTTACACCTACAGTCAATTTCTAATAGCGTTTCTGTTGCACAGATTAGTTTCGCTGTAAAATGAATCTATCTTCTGATTTGATACATGGAATGTATGATTATTTTTAAATCATACCAGAAATATAAAGCTTTTTGCGGCTCATCGATTCCGCCCGAATTAATTTCCTGATTTTTACTTACTTCTGCTAAAACAACTGTTACATCAGAACTCCTCACTATTAAACGGAGGGTTAAAAAATATTGGTTCTTCAAGCGTAACCCCCGCAACCCCCGAGTGAGGGACTGAAATTTGAAAAACAGATGCAATAACGCTATCATTAAAATCAAGGTAAAATTTATTAAGACAATAAATCGAAGGAAAAATGGACGTAGGACACATGCTTTAATAAAATTTAAATAGAATCATTGTTTCTAAAAACTGATTCTATGAAACATAATATGTAATTATTTTATCAAGAGAGTGAAAGGTATATAATGTTTTAGGGTTAGAGTTACGGTTAAAGTCAGTCTAGGGCAAGCAGTCAGTCTTTATCCGTTACATACGTATTCAGTTTTGACTTTTACTAATGAATATTCTATTGTGATAAATAACTTTAAAGATAAACATCTCAGTCTTATTGGCGATTTTAATATATCAACAATTAAGAATTCATATGAAACTGATGCATATTTAAATTTGCTATCCAGCCAAGGCTTGGATCTTCTTTTTAACGCACCAACACGAATCGTCAGTAATTCAATATAATGTATAGATCATGTTTCTAGCCGTTCAATGAAGGCTAGAAACATGATCTAACTGGTAAAACTTAGAGTTTAAAGCTACACCATATGATGCCTGAGCAACAGATCATCACCTTATCACATGCAAAGTATAATTCAATCATACATCTCATAGTGTGATACAAATCCAATAGTAGTTTTACCTTTCAAAAGATTAATTTCAAACTTTTAAATGATTTGCTACTTGCAAAGGACTGGAGCACGGTTTTAATTGAAACGAATGTATCAAAAGCACTGGATATTTTTTATAGCATATTAAAGACTGAATTGCTCAAGCTTCTTGTAAAGTTACGGGAAAAAGCAGGATAGGTTTATTAAACCTTGGATGAATGAGTGTCTAAGAAAGCGTATTCAGACTAAAAATAAACTAGTGTCTCTCGGCCCAACCACATAATATTCAATTGCAGCTTTATTACAAAACCTATAGAAACAGACTTTTTATGGACATTAAAAAACAAAAGGAGGAGAATTATTTTAATTTGTTCAGTGAAAATAAAAGCTCAGTGGAAAGTAGTTGATAGTTTAGTGGGAATAAGAAGCTACAAAAACTAAATTGCTAAAATTATTGATCCAGTTTCTGGCTTTATTTTTGAACAATCGGAGGATATTGCTAATCAGTTTCTGTTACATTTTGATAAGGTGTCTCAAAGTCTCAAATATACCCAAAAGAACCTCCTCCAAATGATTTTCAGCATTAAAAACTCTGTTCCAAATAAATGTAATTCAATCTTTTTAATGACACTACTTTTCAAGAGCTCAACGCTATTATTTCAAAAATTCAAAATAAGAAATCTACTGGAGTCGATGGACTTTCTTCAATGGTGGTTAAGGCTACTGGTGATGCAATATTTCCTATCTTGGCTCATATTAGCGAATTTCCTTATAAAAGAAAAGGAAATATAAAAGAAAGAAAAGGAAGCTTAAGGGAAGAAGCTGTTACCGTAGTACTCATGGTAAAACCTAAGCCCGAGACCATGATATATTTTCTTTTTGTGGCCCCCAGAAGCCAAAAGCACCGCATTCGTTCGAATTTTCACGAATTTCCCCTATAAGGAAGAAGCTATTACCGTAGGTCTCATGGTAAGACCTAAGCCTGGGACCACTATACCTTTTCGTTTTGGGGCTCCCAGAAGTCAAAAACACTATTCGTAATATATAAAGTGTCCAGGAGTCGTATTCAAAATGTTGACAAGCTGCCAATTTAGATAGAAACATGTTAGCGACCTCCAACCTCTACCAAGCGCCTTTTTTTAAAAGCTCTTTAAAATGAGGGGTCACTCGAAAGGGGTTTGAATTTGAAAATTTTGAGTTGCCCCCAAAATCCCCCATTTTTGTGGGACACTCAAAATTTTAAATATCACCAAAAGAGACTACTTTTTCATTTAATAACATTTTTCCCAGGCTTGTTTCATTTTTACGTCACCAAAGCTGAATTAAAACTCCAAATGTCCTAGACTCCAGGTTTCAAGGATGTGTTGTATTAAAAACTTTGACAAGCTGTCAATTTTGATAGAAACATGTTAGAGACCTCCAATTTTCACCATTCATCTACATTTTGAATGCTCTTTAAAATGAAGGGTCACACGAAAGGGGTTTGCATTTGAAAATTTTGAGTTGCCCCCAAAATCCACCATTTATGGGGGACACTCAAAATTTTTGGTAACGTCAAAAAATAATTTGGGTTGAATTAGTATCATTCCCCAAAGCTTAATTGTTTATCTTAACAAACAAAAAAATTAAGGAGGGGAGGACAGACTTTTTTTACACACTGTATATATATATATATATATATATATATATATATGTCGTAGCCACTTGCTGTAATTGGGCACTTCATGAAGTGCCCAGCGCGCATGAGGTGTCCAACGCTCACTGGACACATGTTGTAACTATCGAGGCATGTTGGGCAGTCGATTTAAAATCTTTGTTAAAGTAAATCACAATGTTTACCTTAAATCCCAATCTCTGTGTTAAAATAGCCAATGTTACTGTTTGTTATTAAACTTTTTAATATTTTTAAAATCTGTTTTAATATTACTTTCAGTTATATACGCCTATTAAAAATACAATTAGTGAATGTTATATTTGTTTAATGCTTTGGTTATATATGGTTTTGCTTTATAAGTTCTGCCAAACTAATAATTAAAAATAACGTAGTTATTTTTCACAATAAAATAGTAATCATTTAATCTAGAACTAAATACCATCAATCGTTTTAAATTTTCAAAAAAAAAAATTTTTTTTTTTCAATCGGTTGTAAAATTAAACAATAAAGCGGATACTAATGTGTTGATGTATTTAATAGGTACTGCGCTATTTAAAAACAATAACTAAAGATCGAACGTTTTCTAGTAATTCCTTACTTTCGAAACGTTTAATATTCTCAGGATATCCCTTTAGACAAATTCCTTGTTTGATTTACAAATATCTCTATTATTAAAAGAATTTATGGGATTTTGTCCAGAGCAAATCGACCCCTAGATATTATTTTTTCTACACGTATTTGGTATCAAATTAAAGCTATTAATCTCTAGATGTGCCTTTTGTGGGTTTGGAAAACATCCCATGAAAAGCCTTCACACAGCCTTCACAATTTCAGCGAAAGTGCTACTATCTGGGTTAGAACCTGTGAACTTTTTCCAATTCACATTTGTTTATAACAAAACATATTGTGACGACGGGGCCCATTTTCCCATCGTCGGGGAAATTGTGCGGGGTAACTTCCCCAGACAAACTGTAATTTTCCCCGGGTAATGAGGAGAGGGGGAAGTGAGACAGAGAAGTGCCGGAGGCAGCGGGCGGCGAGTCAGTTGACAGTCAGACCCGAGACGGAGTGTGGTGTTCGGGAGTCGGGCGCCGTGCTGGAGGAGCGGAGAGCGAGAGGCAAAGCGGACGAGTCGAGATGGACGGAGTCGACCCCCATAAGTTGGAATTGTCCGCGTAGGGCCTAGTTGACAGCTCTTGATGTATCCTGTAGGCATCGAAGGGAGACCGAGGGCACAGGGACCAGTATGAACTAATAAAGACGCAATTTTAAGGTAAGATCGACTTTTTATTTTGGAACTACACCCCCCCTACCGTTGCACCCCTGAGGGAAGGGGGTGTGACAGATTTTGGTGGAGGCGCCGGGTACCCTGAGGCGATCGAAGAGCCGATGACGGCGTAAAGGTTACTGGTACCTTAGGTAAGAAGTGATGTTGTACTTACACCGGTACAGGTAGAGGAGTAGCAGGGAGCCTCCACTGTGATTAAATAAAAAGAATTGTTGTTGTGTTTTTGTTTATTGAAAGAAAAGTAAGTATTTAAAGTAGTGATGGTTTAATATTAGTTTTATTTAAAAGAGAAAAAAAAGTGGGGTCTCCTCAGGACAAGCTCCTTGTGGTGTAATGGACGGCATCGCTTTTAATATTTAAGGCATGTTTATTTTTTTTTAAGGACCAATTCTAGCCATGAAGGGAAATAGTAGAGCAAGTCGCAGGTAATGTGAGTGTGTTTATTAGTTATTTCAGGGTGTAGATTTAGGGTGTTTTAAAGAATTAATTGATTTTGTTTTCTAAAGGTATTTTATGTTTTTTGTTTTGCGTTGATGATAAAGAGTTCCTAGGCTAATAATGACAGATCGTACCGAGGACAATAATAGTTAACATTGTTGGACGAGTTTTGAGTTCTTTGTTAACAAGTGAATGAAGATTCTATAGTGTGAAGATTTTATCGTGTATAGTGAATATGTTTTGAAATAGTGTTTGATCAAGTGTCAATATGTGCTTCTTTTGTTTTGTAATTTTAATTTAAGGAAGTGTTAAATAAAGGTGGTTGTGAGATTTTGGAATTTTTGTGTGTAAAGTGGAAAGTTAGTGTGTGATAGGTTGTGTTAGTCTAAAAAGTGGCCATAAGGGGCTAATGATTCCTGTAAAGCTATCCATAAAGACAAGGAGCCAGTCCCGTCAAGAGGAGGAAGAGAAAGAGGAGGACGTGACTGAAAACCAGTTTGCCCAACCAGTAGAGCTTAGTCCAAGTGCAAGCGTTACGTTATCAGAAATAGGGTCGGCCAACTCTGGGTCGGAAGAAGAGGAATTTGAGCCTCGACGTGAAAATATCAGGACTCCTGAACCCCGGAGGAGAGAAGAAGAAGACATGGCGGAGGCCAGGATAACCACCATCGTGCCAGGGAGATTTAAAGGCTCTATTGATGAGGACGTGGAGGAATATTTAGCCCAGTTTGAAAGAGTGGCAAGAGCGAATGGATGGGACGGTAATAAGAAACTGGTGGTACTCCCCTGCTACCTTGAAGGAGCGGCTTTGAAGTGGTATGAAAACGCCGAGAAGGCAGCACAAGATGCGCTGACTTGGGACCAGGTCAAAGAGGGAATGAAGAAAGCGTTCCAAGGAGTGGCTTGGGATGAGCAACTAGAATATAGATTACGAATGCGCATGCAGGGCGAGGATGAGCCTGTGGAGGCGTATGTTCAGGATGTAATCAACTTATGTTACAAAATAGATGCACACATGAATGAAAGAATTAAGATCAAGCACGTGTTACGTGGCCTGAAACCATCATTATTGGAAAAGGTTATGGTAATGACAAATGATAGCCTAGAGGCCTTGCTGACCAATATTAGAAAAGTCCAAACGGCTAGGTTTATGGCGGGACAAAGAGTGGACCACCTGCTGTCAGAGCCGACTGCAGGAGTTGTGAATGTTCACCAAGGAAAACTGCCTGATCCTAAGGCTCAAGAGTCCTTAGAAAGCAAAATTGAGAATTTAACTTCGCAATTTGAGAAAATAAACATGAAGTTGTTGGAATCTCAATCGCACTACAGAGGTGATCAACCGAGAAGGATGGGAAGCCAGAGAGGCGGATCAATAGAAGACAGAAATCCACAGTTCCAGGCTCGAGGAAGAGGAGGATTCCGAGGTACGTCGAGACCCTTTGGAAGGACCAGTGATGGGCGAGTGATCTGTTATAAGTGTAACAGACCCGGTCACTATGCAGTAGCCTGCCGGAACAACGTGTCGGAAAACGACCAAGAGGGGCGTTAAGCAGGGAAGGAAGCGCTCCTCTTCGATCAACCTTCCCAAATCAGAGAGAGAACGGAAGAACTACCCCACCAAGATTGGCAACTTTGTGTCAAGCTCACGAGGAACAGGAGTGGCACGATACGTGGCGACAATATTGGGGTATACCGAGACCGAGACCCAAACAAGAGGGAATAACAAGTACTATACGCACCCTAGGAGTGTTAGAGATAAGGGCTGTGTTGAATCAAATAGAAAGATCGGTTATTGTGGATACGGGGGCATGCGTTAGTTGCATTGACGAGAACCTGTTAGAAAATTTTTATGGAGACGTTAATCCTGTCCATGGCGTGAATATGAAGACAGCCACCGATGAGCCAGTTACTATAATAGGCCGTGCAACCATAGTTCTGCAGATAGGTTACTGTGCAATGCGGTTTCCAGTTTTTGTAGCTCGGGGCGTAGGTGACTGTTGTATCCTCGGAAATGACTTTCACTTGAGATTTGACACCGAAATAAACTTTGCTAAGAGGACCGTGTCGTTTAAGAACCAAGGGGGTAGGAAAATAACTGTCCAATTTCATAGCCAGGAGAAAGAAGCGAAATACTTGAGACCTCCACCGGACCCTACGTGGCTGAACCAAATTCAACTCGCCGACATAAGGAGACCACCCGTGGAAGTGAGATGTGCAGATCCAGCGGAAGTGCCGCCTAGAAGTTTTCGATTCTTGAAGATAACTTATACTGAAACACCACCAGAGGTTGGCATCATCGAACCTAAGCATGAGCTGTTTAAACAAAAGTCAATCATGGTACCTAGGTGTTTGACTGAAGAACTAGTCCCAGAGAAGTTAATGGTGATGAACTTTTCAAATGAGACTGTGGGACTAGAGCAGGGTGAAGTGCTGGGTGAAGTTCGCAAAGTTGAGGAGGTTAAGAAATGTAGCCCTAAAGAGAAGAAAGAATTAGCAGTGTTGACAACGAAGCCTGAGGAATTTGAACTAAATTTAAATCCTAACCTAACCCCGGAGCAAAGGGAAAAATTAGTTGCCCTACTGATGGAATATTCAGACAGATTCGCATGGGATCGTTCAGAGATAGGGAGAACCAATGTTTGCGAGCTTGAGATTTCGCTAAGTGATAGCACTCCGGTACATCAGCCGCCGTACCGGGTGTCACATAGAGAGAGGGAAATTATCAGAGACCAGGTAGATAAAATGCTGCAAAAGAATGTGATACGGCCCAGCCGGAGTCAATATGCATCACCTGTAGTGTTAGTCCGAAAGAAAGAAGGTGAGTGGCGCTTCTGTGTAGACTATCGCGCCCTAAATGAAAAGGTTATTTCGAATCAATACCCTCTACCATTGATTGATGACATATTAACTTATCTGAATGGATGTAAGTGGTTTTGCACCTTAGACATGAACTCAGGATATTGGCAGATACCAATCAAGGAAGAAGACAAGCACAAAACCGCTTTTGTGACGCCAGACGGCCTGTGGGAATGGGAAGTCACCCCATTTGGATTGAAAACTAGCCCAGCGGTATTCCAGCGGTGCATGGATCAAGTGCTGGCAGGATTGAAATGGGGAAGTTGTCTAGTTTATCTAGACGATCTACTCATAATGGCGCCTGAGTTTGATCAGATGCTTCAACGTCTGAGGCTCGTCTTAGAAAGATTGAGGGAAGCGTCTATGACCTTAAATCCATCAAAGTGTACTTTCGGGCAAAAGGAAGTGAAGATACTAGGACATGTTGTGGACGAAACAGGAATTCGCCCGGATCCTGCGAAGATCGAGAGTGTCGTACGTTTTGAAACCCCGAGAAGAGTAAGAGCGGTTCGTTCGTTTTTGGGATTGTGTAACTACTATCGTAAGTTCGTCCCTGACTTCGCGAAGATAGCTGCTCCGTTGACTCAGCTGACCAGAAAGGACGTCAGATTTCATTGGGGACTAGAACAGGAGGAGGCGTTTGAGACGCTTAAGGAGAGGTTAACCTCATCCCCTATATTGAAACACTTTGATCCTAACCTTCCCCTCGAGGTACATACGGACGCAAGCGACTTGGGAGTCGGAGCTGCGATTATGCAGAGTGAAGGTGAGACCATGTTCCCAATAGCGTACGCTTCAAGGAAACTCTCCGATGCTGAGAAAAAGTACTGTACTACCGAGAAGGAGTGCATAGCAGTAGTGTGGGCAGTTCAACATTTTCGCCATTTCCTATGGGGCAGAAAATTTACCATTGTGGTGGATCACCATGCGTTGTGCTGGCTGAGCAAAAATAAAGATGTGTCCGGACGATTAGGTAGATGGGCTCTTAAGTTAATGGAATTTGATTACAAGGTTTGGCATAAGCAGGGAAGGCTACATGTTCTCCCTGACTGTCTGAGTAGGAACACGTGTCAAGAGTACAGTATAGAGGATGATGAGGCCTATAACATCCCAATGTTCGCCATAGACATTACGGACCTCGAGAGACTACAGAATGAAGATGAAGAGTGCAAGAGGCTGAAGGAAGCAGTGAAAGATCCGGAGAGCGCTCGTTCTCAAGACCGAAGAGCAGTGAAGAGTTACGTCATCGAAGGAGGACTGTTGTACAGGCGGAATGTAGCTCACACTGGCCGTGATAAGCTCCTTGTAGTTCCTAAGAGTATTAGGAGTGAAATCCTGTACGAGTGTCATGATAGCCCTGCGACAGGCGGACATTTAGGGTTTAGTAAGACATTTTACAAAATCAAAGATCGCTATTATTGGCCAAATATGCTAAAAGAGACCGAGAAGTATGTGAAGACCTGTCCAGATTGTCAAACTAGAAAAACGCCCAAGGGTTTACAAGCCGGCTTGCTACAGCCAATACCTGTGGGATACCCCCTGGAACGGATTGGAGTGGATGTCCTCGGACCTTTTACCAAAACGACCAATGGGAACATTTACATCATCACGGCGATGGATTACGCAACCAAGTGGGCGGAGGCACGACCGACCCCTACAGCAACTGCAGAAGAGACAGCTAAATTTCTCATTGAAGACGTTGTTTGTAAGTTTGGGTGTCCAAATGAGATCCTCATGGATAGGGGGTTGAATTTTCGGTCCAGACTAGTAACAGAGTTATTAAGAGGGTTGGGTATCAGACCTTCATTCACCACCGCATACCACCCAGCGTGTAACGGTCTAGTGGAACACTTTAATGGGACTCTCGCACAAATGCTTTCCTACTATGTGGGAACGAGCCAGAAAGATTGGGATTTGTACGTGAAGCTAACCTGTTTCAGTTACAACACCGCAAGGCAGGAAACTACCAAGCATACCCCGTATTTCTTAATGTTTGGGCGCGAGGCGAGGTTACCAATTGATGTCGCGTTGAGCCAGAATTGTAACAGTGACAACGACGTAGAGGCAGCCCTACGACGAGTGCAGCAATGTCGAGAAGATGTGATAAAGATAATAGAAAGGAGCCAAAAGAAGCAAAAAGGACGGTACGATCAGAGACGGAAGCATGTCTCTTACGAACCCGGAGATTTGGTGATGCTGTGGACACCAACTCGCAAGAAAGGAAAAACGACCAAGCTACTTCATCGTTGGCACGGACCCTACCGCGTCGTAAATAAACTCTCGGACCTCAACTATGAAGTCGAAATCACGAGGAGGAAAGGCAGGGATTATATTGACACAGTGCATGTCAGTCGTCTGAAGAAGTATCACCGTAGGAATTAGAAGACGTCATGTAGTGACGTGCGGGTTCAATAGTGCGAAAAAGTGCAACTCCGCAAGTGCGATGACCGCCACATATGGAACTCTTTCGGTAGAGACCGATTGTCGGTCAGTGCAGTGTATTAGTGAGGCGCGGCTCGCCCGTAACGTTATTAGTGAGTGTTGTCTCGCCGGACTTAAGTGCCAGTGAACAGAGGACTACTTTCGTTTAAGTACAGGTACCCGCTACCGAAGTTAACAGATCTATAACTGAGCTTCTACGTAGATTAAGATTCACAATTTTAAAAAAAAGGGGTTTATAATATTCTTGTATAGTCTTAGTGCAGTTTATTTATGTCGGTATGTTGTTTAATCTTGTTTTGATTCTTAATATAATGTTAGATTTTAGGTTTGTGTGTTATTTATTGTGCATTTTCAAATGTGTGAGTATTTCCATGAGTTTGGCAGAAGAATCGATACCGATATCGGTAACGTCCGGGGTCCATTGGCGAGAGATAAGTGAGGCAGTGGTGTATGAATCTTCTATACCGTTAGTGTATAAGAGTGTTTGGCCAGTCATGGACATGGCACATCTCCCGCTACCAGAGAAAAATGGATTCTGTGGGACGACTATGAATGACCCGCAATGTGTTTTGTTTTCATGGGTGTTACAGACCGATAAACAGATCGCGTGGCAGCTCAAGTGGCTAAATTCTAGTTTAGTTACAATGGAAACGAGTAATTCTAATCCCCGACAGGACCGGAGGTCCCGGAGTATTAAGTTCCTAGGTGAAATAGCACATTGGTGTTGTGGAGTGGCGACCAATAGACAACTAAAACCATTGTTTACCAACCAGAAACTTATGTCCCATTTTGAATTTGAGTTACAGGATCAGATAAAGGAAGCTTATGCCGAGATCGATGATATTAATCTAAACATGCAGAATTATAGTACTAAACTAGAGCAAACGTTTGCCCAGGTTATCGATGCGGGAGTAAATATAACCAAAGTGATAAACAGATTTCAACAACAGCAGTTCACAGTTGATAGAGTTAACGATTTTAAAAGTTTCAGTTTGTTACAGATTAGTGCTCACCACGTAGTAAGGCAGTTGCAGATAATTCAGTTGATAACCCGCTTAGAAATATTAAGCCAATGTCGAGAAAAGAAAATACCTAATTCAATAGTGACTGTCCAGAAACTAAAAGCTGATTTGGTTGAAGTATCTAGAGCAGTGACACAGGATGGGTACGAATTAGCTATACCAGCGGAGGAAGTGACGAAATATTTGAAATTAGACCTAAGTGATTGTGTAATTGCAGATGGAGAAATATTGGTTAATATAAAGGTTCCCCTAAGGAAGTTACGCTCGCAGTGGAAAATATATGAACTACTGACAGTACCGTTTGCTTGGAAAAATAATACGTGTATGTTTCAGCAGGGTACTACGTATCTAGCCGAGAGTAGCAAAAGGTTAGTAATCTTACAAGGAGCCGCCACTCAAGACTGTCAACCCCATAATAACCCTTTGTGTTACATTCCTAGGTATGCTGGAGACGCCACCTCGGGATCGTTATGCCCACGGAAAATATTCGAAGGAGCAACTATTCAAGAACTGAGTGAAGTGTGTATATTTTCTTGTGTTACAGGCGATATCCCATTGTTAAATAAGATCGATGAGCACACTTATGTGTTAACACACGTGGTGGGTAAGTTGGAGCTAACATGCAGATACAGCGAGAACCGAACTTTCAATATTTCGGAGCGAGGGAAGTTAGGGGCGTTAGAGGTCAAGGTACCATGTGATTGTAGTTTAAGCCAGTCAACCCACATGTTTGTTTCAGAGTCGTACCCCTGTAAGACAGTACCGGAGGGTACCGAGATAGTCCATGTCTTGCCAGCAGTTTGGTCAAAATTAAAGTCACTAAAGATTTCCTCTTTTAACAGGAAAGCGACCAATACGTTCAATACCTTGGAGGAGTGCTTGGATAACTCGTGGCCTACACAAGTTCCCCATTGGAACACCGTTATTTCAGGGCATAAGGCTACAAAAGCCCCGGTCTTGAGGTTTCCTCAGGATACGCAGGGGGTATTAATCGCATTGTCAGCGGCTATTCATGTTGTATATATGATTCTTGTAACTGTAATAGTTTTTAATAACCCACATTTGTTAGGAATAGGGATGGTAAATTTTGTTAGAACTGAAACTGATTTTGTTAGTAATGAGTCTAATAACACATTTTTATTTGATTTCTTATATTGTTTTGTAATTATTGTTATTTTTGTTTTGGGTTGGCATCTGGTCAATAAGATTAAGAATCGACGTCAGAAAATGCTGTGTGACGGAGCAGAGCTCTCCGCAAGACGTCCGGTAGATGACCTCCCTCGTGACCTGCCAATCGCCTCGGTAGATGGTAAAGAACTCCGTATCACGCTAGAGTGGTGTGACAGGAGCGTCAATGATAAGTAAAATGGACAATACATGACGCCACGGAGTGAGTAAGACCGGGTGAGGCGAAAGTGTAAATAATATTGTGATTAATTGGTACATAATCTACTTATTATTTGTAATGATTGTTTGATTATTTGTTCTAGTTTCGTTTATTTGATTATTTGTTTTTGTTTGTATATGTTGGATTATGTACTAAGTGACTTTGTGGAAAGGAGTTGGCTGGTGAGGAAGCCAGATAGAAGCGCAGATGAGTAACGGTGTTACAAATGAAGCATAGGTTGATAAACGTGTTTTTATTATTGAATGAGATGATTGCTTAACGAGTATTTCAGTATTGTGTCGCCTGAGAGTAAAGTCAGTACGAAGCACCGAGAAGGTTTTCAATGAGACGGGTGTGACTCCCGAGATAAACAGAGAAGCGACAGCCGACCAGCTGATGACAGGAGTTCAAGGTCAGAAGACCGGGCGGCAGCTGTATACGCGCCCGTGACGCGTCACCGTATTTGATTGATTTGATTTTCAGTACAGAAAAGTTTTGTCTAATGCAGTGGTTGACATCGAGGATGCATTGTGAATTATATTATGATGACTTTTGATTTGATATTGATGATTTGTATTTTATTTTGATATTGCATTGAGTTGATTTATATGTATTGTTTATGTAGTGTATTTTCCGTTACTTGAGAAGCACTCTTGCTGAGTGTTGGTGAGGCTAGCTCAAGTGTGGGACAGGACTATTGGCACCCCTAATTCGGCTCCACCCTCAAAATTCGGAATTGTTAACGTAAAGTCCCCCACATTTGAGAATAGCCATGAAGTTGACAGTTTCAGGTCCAACGTGCCTCGACGATTGAGTCCAAAACGTCATGACTGTGATGGCTACCAAGTGTGATCGCATGTCCCCCCCCCCCTCCGCATTAATTTGTGGAGTCCCCGCGTCGCATCTAGGAGCACCTAATTAAGTTACTTACTAAGCCATTGTCCCACGACTATGTTAACTAAGTTAGAATTAAGAATTGGCAATTTGTTTATTACATTGTATTCATTTCGTTGTACTCATATTATTGTATTAATCAAAGATGATAATTGGTGTAAGAATATGTTAATTGTTATGTTTAGGAATTAAGATTCAGAGAATATTTGTTTAGTGATTATAATTAACTAAATGGGATTGTATTGACGAATGAAGCGAATGATGGTGGCCACCAAAGTATGAATGTGTGTGAGTGAATGGATGGGAATGTGAAAAGAAAAAAAATATATAAACTGTGTTAGTGTTAACACAGAAAGCCCACTCAGATCACGGTCTTCATGTACAGTTTATTTGTTTGGTTCTGTAACCATATGTCCAATGTCACTTGTAGATAAGGAGATGAAATGTTCTTCTTTGCCATGTTATGTGTCACTGTGTATCACACGTGCTAATAATAAGCAAATATTCAATGTTTAGCGCACAAGAAGAGATAATTGTAATAACGAGTTAATATTGAGTCAAGGGATAAGAGGAGATATATAATTGTTCGCTGTCATTGTAGATTAGTTTATTCATGATTAAAGATACTGGGTATATTTTTGTTGATGTTAGGGTGTTAAAGGGTTTAATTAATTGTTGTGTCGGTAAAATATGACGAGGATTGTGAGTTACGTAACTATGAATGATTTTATGCAGATGGAGTGCATAATTAGAGTACCATTGATGTATTTACAAATTATTGTTCTTGAGGTAACAAGTTAGTAACCATGTCGTAAAGTTGTTCTCAGCCCACCAGAGCACAGAGCCGATACGTGGAAAGCGAGCGAGGAGCGAGGCCGGTCCGTTGCTAGCTGACACCGACTTCCGCTCAGCACTCCGCTCAGCACGTCGCCACTCCGTCGTTGGTCACGTCGACGACCAACTGCGCCTCAATTAGAGTACTCAGAATATAAAACTTCAAGTAATCCACGTGCGGGAGAAAAGGACAATATCTGGTCAAGATAATAACATTGTAGAAAACTATATTTTAAATCTTAAGGAAAATGTTCAACTTATAATTAACTCCCAGAGGTACTAACTTTGTAATAAAGAGATTGTATCATATTAATGTGTCAGGTTTTTATAGAGTCAATCAGTATAGTAACTTCTTGATATAACGAATGAAAGGTTGTTAAATCTATAAATAGGTTGCTAAATGAAAATTGTTAAAATTATAGTTAATACAAACGTTGGATCATCAAATGGGAATTGTCAAATTTTAATTATTATAAATTTTTAATATTGTAAATGAGATGCTTCTATTGTAAATCAAAGTACTAGAGTGAGTAATTTTGTCAACATAATTGTAAAAGAGTTTAAGTATTTGTGTTCATTGAAAGAAGTTGTTTTCGAGTAAATTGACTTGTATTAAATTTATTGTTGAAATTGCGCTTTCCGGAATTAAATTCCAATGAAAGTTTTTATTTAAATATAAAAAAAAAGATTGTAATGTTGATGACTTTCGAGATTGTAACATTAATGTCTAGTAAGAGAGTTTATCAGGAGGAAATTAGAAAACTCAGAGTGCCTCTAGATAGAGTTATCATAATCAGAGGCGCAGTTAGTTATTGCGTAGTGCAACTTAAGTAGGACGGATGTAGACAGTACGCATCAGCACTTCTTGTCACGTAGGCACGACCTACGCATGAAACATGTGCACCAGAAGATAAATAACGCCTTGTGCTAGATTAACTGAGCTGAAGTTGTTTCCGAATTGAAAATTGTTTCACCTCACTGTCCGATGTCAAATTATCCAATTATAACACCATTGTTCTTTAGTTTTCAATGACATTGTAAAAAATAAGAGTTCTCTTCCTTTATAGGCTAAATAATGTGAATCTTTTGCTGTTAGAATAATGGACCTTGGGATTGTTAATGTCAGACTGTATCTTTGTTTATGTATGGTATATCTTATGATTCTTTTTATTAAATGGTTATGTATTGTTTATGCTGTGACTTTCTTATGGGACGTATTGTATTTAGATTTGTAAGCGGCCCTCGTTCCTCCCCAAAACATATTTTAGGTGTAGGGACTTAGAGTAGGTTCCCCAAATTTATTTCTTTTTTTTTTATGAAAATGTTTGTCTTAACTTGTAGGCCCCATACTTATGTATAAACTAGATTAGGAAATAGACGTCCTAATCGTACTCTCCGCTCTTTCTCGCTTCATCGCCACATGTGACGTCGAAGAAGAATGAAGATGATGTCGTGATTGCTGTGCCTCTGCAATTGATGAACTGAGGTGATGCTGTACCTCTACAACTGATGAACTGATGAACTGATGTGATGCTGTGCCTCTGCAACTGATGGACTGGTGTGATTGCTGTACTTACCCTAACCGCTGGGGTCGCTGTGACTACGTCCACCACCTTTGTTGGAAGTTTCCCAACAGATTTTAAAGTGAAAACTCCCTTAAGGACTTTTCTCGAACTAAGTGGGGGGAGTGTGACGACGGGGCCCATTTTCCCATCGTCGGGGAAATTGTGCGGGGTAACTTCCCCAGACAAACTGTAATTTTCCCCGGGTAATGAGGAGAGGGGGAAGTGAGACAGAGAAGTGCCGGAGGCAGCGGGCGGCGAGTCAGTTGACAGTCAGACCCGAGACGGAGTGTGGTGTTCGGGAGTCGGGCGCCGTGCTGGAGGAGCGGGCAGCGAGAGGCAAAGCGGACGAGTCGAGATGGACGGAGTCGACCCCCATAAGTTGGAATTGTCCGCGTAGGGCCTAGTTGACAGCTCTTGATGTATCCTGTAGGCATCGAAGGGAGACCGAGGGCACAGGGACCAGTATGAACTAATAAAGACGCAATTTTAAGGTAAGATCGACTTTTTATTTTGGAACTACACCCCCCCTACCGTTGCACCCCTGAGGGAAGGGGGTGTGACAATATGATTAAGATTTGAAATAGTTCCAGAGATATGCCACAAAATGCAGGGAAAGCAAATGTCATTATGATTTTGATTTCTTAAAATACTGAAGGGTTTTAAGACAGCAGAAAATAAGGAAGAGTATTTGCCACATTGAAACTAAGATCAACAGTCTGTAATCATCTTAATTTACTGTTCTTCTTTTCTTAAAAAGGAAACTTAAAAAAGGAACTTAAGTAAATAGAAGGTGCTCTGGAGATGGGATTTTATAGCAAACCATTGACAGTGAAGACATATTGATACATGTTTCAACACATTGATGCATGATTCAACGTTTTGAACTTTAAAATATCAATATTATTTGAATGTTAACCTACAAAATTCAAGTTTTAAAACACATTATAAATTTAAAACCTGTATTTTGTAAATGTACTTGGCATGGGAGGATATTGAAGTGTTAATGGTTAGCCTCGATGGTTTACTCGATTTTGAAGTGTACCAATAACAGTATGCCTAAATTAATGAAGGCTTTTCATAGAAAGTTATGTTATTTGCTTAGGTAAAAATTTGCCAAATATGTATTTAAGATGCGGAACAAAAAGCGGATCTGTTTGAAAATTTAGTTCTTTGGCCGTTATGTGTAATAATTTGTTTTTACGGCGAATGGCTATTTTATAAATGTTATTTAGAGATTAGTTCATCAGTAAATCAGTGGTTTGTCCATCTTCTTACCGATTGTTGTTAAGACCTAACAAAGATGAATGCAAGAAACTGACGTGTAGATGTTGCGTAGGATTAACTCTAAAACAGAGACATGAAGATGCGCCAAAGCAATGAAGATCCATATAGGCCTAAACAAACCCCTATTTAATGTGAAGTGAATGCTGTCGCACTGTCAAAATTTCAAAGTGTAGAACGTACAGAAACATGGACACTTTTAAAGTAGATGAAGTAAATGAACATCTCAAATTCCGTGAGGAATTTCTCACCTATATTGAAGATTTGAGTATAGGCTAAAGTAATAACCTATTGAACCTATTGACCTATTGAAAATAGTATTAAAACAAAACTATTTTACTTTTAATGGCAAGTTTTTTGTACAGAACGATGGACTAGCTATGGGTTCGCCTCTCTCAAGTATCATGGCAGAGATATATTTAAACAAAATCGAAACGGAACACATTTTTTCAAATAGAAATAAACATGCAGATAAGTTACTGTTTTATAGACGATATGTAGACGATATATTCATTATTTTCAATGGGAATAACAGGCAAATAAATCTATTCTGCAAGTATTTAAATAATATTCATCCGAAACTTAAATTCACATCTGAATTTGAACAGGAGAATAAACTAAATTTCCTTGACATGACCTTCAAGAAAAACAACGACAGCTTATCTTTCTCTATATATCGGAAGCCAACAACAACGGACCACACTATCCACTCTTCATCTTACCACCCCATGTCCCACAAAATGGCTGCCTATAATAGTCTGGTTAATAGGTTGTTAAATATGCCGCTTTCCCCCGAAGATTACAACAAAGAATTGCAAATAATCAAATATATTGCTTTAAAAATGGCTACACGCCTAAAATGATCGACAATCTTGTTTCCAAGTTTAAAAACAAAGGGATAAACAATAACTCTAAACCAAAACAATCTTTTGTTTCTGTAGAGTATGGAGATAAACTACATTTCACCCTAAAAAATTAACTGAAAAAACAGAATGTAACTCTAGCCAGCAAAACATCCAATAGATTAGGAAGATTTTTTAACAAAAACAAAATTGTCACTAAGAATAATGCTGATGGAAAGCTCAATAGTACAGGCATTTATAAGATAAAATGTTCAGACTGCGATAAGACATATGTTGGTCAAACTGGTCGTTCTTTTAGAACTAGATATAAAGAACATTTACCAAAAAACACAAAAAACAACCAAAATTCACAGTTTGCTGAACATCTGGTCTCCTTTAATCACAATGTAAATAATATAAATAACAACTTGGAAGTTTTACATTTATGTCAAAAAGGCCCAATGATGGACACATTAAAAAATTTTGAAATTTACAAAGCCACAAAAAGTTCTCCTAACGATCTTCTAAATGAAAAATTAAAGTTTTCACACAACATATTATTTGATAGAATAGAGGCATTGGCTGCAAGAGGAAGACTGGAAAACAATGGTCAAGGTCAAGTGGGGGTAGGATAGCAGTGATAACCTGCTCATAGACAGTCTGGTTCTTGTCCTCATACCGGCCGGTAATGTGTAAAGCTTATGTGTATTTTTAAATGTTTCAGTGTTTGTGTTTAATATTTTAATATATTGACGACAAATGAGAACTCTTTCTTGTATAGAAAGTCCTTGAAAATGGCACTTTGATGCCGAAACTTAAGTAGGAATTTATTTCTACAAATGAATTGATGACAGTCCACAAGGTATGTAACCTTATTTTCAGTTAGAGTAATAAGTTATTTTTAAAAGTTTGCCCCGATGAGAAGTTTAATTACTGGCAATTTTATTTCAGTGCTGTGTCATAAAAAATTATTAGGAAACTAAAAGAAATCACAAAAATTCACACAGTTCATCATTGAAAACATTTTACGCTGCAAAACTCCATACATAATCAATATGAAACTAAAGCCTATTTTACCAAGTCATTATTATAAGTCACGAAGTGACGCGGGCTGCTAGTTTGACTTAATAATATAAACTTAGATTTTTAAGCTACTGGTGTCAGCAGGAATATAATAAAAGATTTAAAGTATATTACTGAAAAGCTGTTAAGTAAACAGGACACTCCATATACATTTTTTATTATTCCATAAACAAATAAAAAAATCAATGAAAAGGCTTGATGTAATGTTTTGTTAATTCATTCATACTCACATAAAAGGAAAAACGTAAACCGAAACTGACGTCAATGCTAATAAAATTGTAAAAAGAGCAAAAAAATAGTAAGATTTTATATAGATTAAATGTTTTAAAGAAGAAACTAAATGATTGTTTTGTTAATTTCTTAACAAGTTCCTATTTTTATAATTAAAAATAATACATCGGATACTACTAACAGCAACATAAACAGCATGTTTACTGATGACATAGCCCTTACATATACATCAAATTATAAACAGCATATATTTACTATTATTGAACAGGACTTGGATAAACTTTAGTATTGGTTCATTACAAATTGTTTACTATTAAGTGAAAATCAGCAGAGAAAAAACGGAGAACGTTGATGGAAGAAATTGACATAATTGAAGAATTGCAATCACTATGTCAGAAATCTATCGTGTTTTTTAGATGGTAACTTGATGTCTTCTGGGATGGACCGTGTGGAGTACTCCACACGGTCCATCCCAGAAGACTTCAAGTTACCATCTTATGAAGACAACCGTGGAAGCCTTCACTCTTCATCGTGTTTTTTAGTTTTACGTTACCGACTCATAAAGTGCCGGGAGTGACGCCGTGCCGCCGACTGCCGATGCCATAAATCTTTAGAGAGACAGACTCCTCTGCCACGTGGCAAGCTAAGAATTTTTACAGCACATTGACAACAATGATCCCAAGAACACCCTTGACCTACCCCCTTGACCAATCATCCTTTCACAACTCAAAAACTGCATTTAGTTTGGAGAACATTTCTGGAACCCTCAGTTTGACTGTAGTCGTATGACCGGTTAACTTGCGTTCTTTTGTTGGGGGGGGGGGGGGGTTGTTAAAGGCCGTGTTGGGGGCTCCCAGTGCAGCGGTCTCACTTGGGTAACATCACAGGTCTAAACAAGGAACCCCCAGTGCGGTTTATCATATAGAGTCGAGTTGACCACAAACGATAAGTGGCCAACCAATACGAACAACACTTGAAAAAATAATTAGCACACTAATATACATAATATCGTGTAATATCATAAAATTTATTAATTATTTTAAGTTAAGTGACTGTATTATTATCGAAAAATGCTATTGAATTTATGACGTGCGACAACTTACAACAAGGACAATAAGTTTCATAACAGTTTCATAAAAAGGAAGACAATATCATGAAAAGGAATATAGTTTCATAAGAAAAAAAATTCAATTTTTATGTAAACTGACAATTTTTAGGATGGTAGAGCATTTTTCGCCTGGATTAAAATGCCGATACAAACAAGCATTCTTATCAGGGGCGACTGTTCGCCCCACGAATCACGTTTCTCTCCATGAGCATGGCAACACTGTGCTGAAAGCAGTGATGTGATCTTCAGAACGGTACGAAATTTCTCAGCCACAGATAGAAAAAACGAAAGCGTATTTTAAAACTACATTGATTATAATAAAAATTTACCCAGTATGCAATTCTATGTTAAAGTTTTACGCACACAACTTCGAATATCGGGACCTACACATTCACTATATATTTGTACGAACAGTGTTGTTCTGGTTCAATATATATATGTTTATTATTCATTATATCATAACTTCATTATATATACAGAATTTCTTAATTATATATTGTCTGGTTCATTCAGATTGAAGCGCCTAAAAAAACAATAACACTAAGGTGTATGCTCTTTTAAAGCTAAATGGATGAACTCACTGATTCCATTGTCAAAACATCGGGGAAAATAATTGTATTATGGGACACAAATGAAGATCATCTATATGTATATATATATATATATATATATATATATATATATATATATATATATATATATATATATATATATATATATATATATATATATATACAGTGCTATATTTGTAAAAATTGAGGTACCGGAACTGTAATTTACCAGTTTGTACATTACCCCCCCCCCTTTATCATTCTTCCGCTCAACAAAGTATTATTTGTCTATGTGAATAATTAGGTCTATTTTAAACGTTAAATTTTATCTAACTCAAATTTTTTATAAGGAAATTAAAAACTAACAAAGCATTATTTTACTAAAAATTAAATTCTCTAAAGAAATTCTAGTTTTTTATGACGCCTTGTGCGAGTATTCAGGTGTTTTTCGCGTTTTCAACATTCGGCTTAACTCAAGACTAGACAAAAGAGCGCTAATTTCAGGCCGAAACTCCGCGCGTAATTTCCACACATTTTAAGCGATTGTTACTTTCGGTAAGATTAATCCGGCTTAGTAAACGCTATCGTCTCTTTCGACAAATACTCCGGCCGGCTACACATGATCCTCTCTTATGGTAAATTCTCCGGCCGATCATATACACGTTCGTCTTTACCGGCAAATTCTACGACCGATCATACGCGATCGTCTTTTGCGGAAAATTCTTCGGCCGAATACACGCGATTTTCTTGTGCGGCAAATTCTCCGGCCGATCATTCACGATCGTCTTTTGCGACAAATTCTCCGTCCGATTACACGCGATCGTCTCTTGCGGCAGAAAGAGGTCCCGGAACGCCGTTCCGCCGCGTTCCGTCGCGTTCTGTCGCAAATCAAGCACTGTATGTATGTATATATACATACATACAGTGCTTGATATATTTATATATAATCTCAAGCAGCAAATCGCAACATAGTTGCGTAGGTATAATTATTCACAGTAGCTAAAAATTACTTAAATGTTCAACACCAGAGGCTTCGTTATCCAAACATTTCTTTCCCTAAATCGAATATTTTATAGAATATTTTCAATTTTTTAGGGATATTTTTGAGCAGTGGTTAAGGTATACTCTGCCGAGAGACCTTGGAGGGTATGGAATAGTCTTTCAGCAGAGAAAGGGGGATCCAATATAGAAAGATTATCTAGTATATAATATCCTTCCGCATTCACGCGATTGTTTAAGAGAACGACAATGACAAATCAAACAAATTCTTGAAGACTTTTATATATATTTCTGGTGTACATGTATACTTTTATGTATATTTCTGAGTATACCTCTCAATATTTATGGTATTTCATCATAAAATATATATGGTGTCTGTAGGGTATACATCTTACTGTCATTTCTACGTAGACGCGATAAATATTGAACTGAACTATATAGGAGTTTGCAATTGAATATAATAACTGGCGAACACATAGGGTAAGCCTATCCATCCATGTTCTCAGACTGTTCTCCTTGGACGTCCAAAAGTTGAATATTAACATTTTAGAATAATATGAACATTCAAATAATGAAAATTAGAGGGGTACGTTTAAAAACGTCCAGGTTGGTTATTTTTAATTATAAGAAATAGCTAGTTCTTAACGGTAAGGATTCTTAGCGCCCAGGTTCGATGTTTAAAATAACTTTAATCAAGGTTAAAAAATTGTGTAGAAACTATTTCGTTATGCCCATATTTTATATTATAATGTCCAGGTTTGTTATTTTAAATTTAAAGAAATTGCTATTACAAAGCGTCCAGGTCGTCTTACGTCAAGGTTCTTTAATTGTAATTAATGAGAAAAAATTAAAAGTTTTAAAACGTCCAGGTTCCAGAACGTCCAGGTACATAACTCGCTTATTTAGATATTGTTTTAAAATATATAAACAGTCCAATATGAAACCTGGACGATATGGAACAGCTATTTCTCACAAATTAAAAACCAATCCTGGACGTCCTGCACCAGGACGTTTTATGAAGCACAAAATAATTAATTAATAAAAACCCGCCTCTTCGTGTACAAGTAGGAACCGCTTTTTTAAGCCAACTGAAATTATAATTGATTCCGTTGACAAGTAAACTGCACAGCTTTGCTTGTGAATATATGTTATATCTTATCATCTGCTGCTAATTCAGTCTGCTAATTCAGAGCTCATTAAAATATGGGTAGTTATTTTTTAATTATATTATTATTATGTGATTTGGACTAATTTCGTCATTATTTTATCCATTAAAACATTTTGAACCTAAAGGTTACTTACTTAGTACAACATTTATACACTTTTAACCATGATATATTCATATTATCCCAATTTCCCTTCATGGGGAATTATTTCTTCAAAATGTATTTAAGTTGGTACGCCTGGTTCCTTCCACCTCTCCTTCTCCCAAATAGCCCCGCCTCCCAATGTATGTAAGATTCTCGGTCAATGGCGTGAGAGAGGGGCGGTCTCGTCCCCACCACTACCAAAGACCTGACCTGCCGGCCGTTTCGTTGTTCAAGCTGGCAAGTAACGTGACCTGTCGAAAATCTTACCTACCAACATGGATCCCTTGTTTAAGACAAAAGTTTCTCTTGGGTTATCATTTAAACTACATTTTAAGTAAACTTAGTTCTAGTTTATTTGCAATACTGCAAAAATGACTAAATTATGTCACAAAACTTGAAATTTTGCATAGTTTATTTTGCTCTTAAAGACCAAACATATTTATTAAGTAAGTATATACACAAATATTTCAAATGGATAAAGTGTATACTACAGAGACAATAGAAAGAAAAAAAAAACAGGATGAGAAAGGTTTGAATTGCTGCCTTATCACCATCACAATTTAAAAACACTTAAGCAACTGCAAATATCATATGATATTTTTTATATAAAAAATAGACTAAGATGAGAAAAACCTTGACAGATTGAAGACTTATAAAAAGCAAACACTATTTTCCTCTACTTATATTAGGTTTAAAGTATCTGAGCAACAGGAAGTTTTTGAGAAAAAAAAATTCGATTGACACCTATATTATTTTGGTTTTTGTAACAATTTAAAGCAAACAGCTGTATCATTAATGAATAAAATTCCTACCAGAGTGTGAGCCGCCCCCGGTTGTCCGTATTCTTCTTCTTCTTCTTTCTCCTCTTTGTCTTGTGGACTCTTGGGTTGGCTGCTGTTCTCCTTGTTTGTAGACTTCTCATCTGTGCGCAAGATAAATAATGATAAAGAGCATCCATTAGCCTAAGTTTATGTAAGTTTTCTAAGGAAGAGCCAAGGGCTTGGTAGGTTTAAAGTGAGGAAAGGGATAGACTTTCAGCTTGCTTACCTGAGAAATAATGTTCATGGTAGCAGCACATAGAAACACTAAAGGAGACACATTTATCACTAATATTTCGTCCTTCTGGAGGTCTTCTTCAGAGTGAAGAGAGAATGGCTGTTGAGTTCAAAATTGAACTCAACAGCCTCAACTTCTACATTCAAAGTCAATGGTTTTACCCTCGCAATGCAGAGTGTACCGATTTGGATTTAAAATCATGAAATCATGCTTTCCTCGGGAGAGATTTAAATCACCCGCTGCAACTCCAGTGGGACATTAGTGCGGATTGGCAGCCGGAAGTAGCGAAGGATAGGGTCGTGAAAATCATCGAAAATATCAGGGCAGCGCACAAAAAGAGCCGAGCCGAGAACGGTACAACAAAAATCGGAAACCGTCGAGTTACAGCGTAGGTGACCAGGTTTTATATAGGCGGTACATTCCGAGCAACAAAGCGAATAAAATATCGCACAAACTCACTCAGACGTGGAAAGGTCCGTATTCCGTGGCGAAAGTGTTAAGTCCGGTCAACATTCAAATTAAATTAATCTCTGATCCATCCGTGTGCAGAATCGTACATGTAAGTCAAATAAAAAAATATCACAGCAGAGATTAAGCCGGAAAATGTTCGGAAAACCTGTGCAATCATTGAGGGAAAAAAATAAAAAAAATATAAAATGTAAAATATACAAAAAAATGTAAATGTTAGGTGCAAATATTTATTAGACAGTGACAGATATTTCCCTGGCGCAGTGAAGGAGTGCAGAACAATGCCCGGCATCCGTGTCAGTGTTTTGGGTGACTCACAGGCGAGGAGGATGAGCGAGGTGTGGAGACGAGACGACAACAACATCGACCTTGACGCCCTTAGAGCCTGCGGGGGGTGGACGACTGGAGACCTCAAATGTGCCTTAAGAAAATTACTATCCGAATCGTCAAACTTGCATCATATTTATTTCCATAAATGACATTTTCAAACAAGTACCCACCAATCAAACTAAATCAAACCTGAAAATCATCATAAAGACAATCAAATCAAGCAATAGGAATATTTTCATTACAACCCTCCCTCCCACTCTCAACAGAAATAGTCATCAACAAGATCAGATCCGAAACATCAACATATTTATTCAATCACTTCATAACCCGCCAACCATCACAGTAATACAATTTCATAAATTATTCCACCCCTTCTCCTCAAATAATCTACAATATTTTCAATTGAGTCATCAAAACAACAAACCCGACAACGTACATCTATCCAAGGAAGGCTATCGAACTCTTATCAGTCTCTTATCGTCCCGCATTCCAAGGCAACCCGACCCGGCGCCTGTGTCACCGTAGGCCCAACACACACCACCCCCCCCCCCCCCCACCTCGTCACTTCACTACCACCACAACCACATCGACGCACTGACCGAGCTACCGCTGAATGGACAATGGAGTTGTCACCTGCGTGTGATAGTGAGACTGCTAACAGCATCCGCAGGAAGCTAGTTAAAGTGGAACGTCTGTGCGCGGGCTTCCCCTTCTTGTTGTCACTCTGTAGGTCAATAGCTCTCGCATTCTGTAAGGTGCCTAAGTGCCAGGCAGTACACCTCCCTCACGACACTGAGAAATTATGTGCTCTACCTCAGTTGAGTAAAAAACAAAATGAGCATATTTTGCAAATGTTGTGCAAAATAATGCCAAACTGTCTAATAATAAACAAATAAAGAAAGAAAAAATGTTAATATAATATCTCGATATTAATTATTTACAATTATGAGCATGTATTTATTATTTATTATATTAAATTATTTATTATTAAAGTGTATTTACTGTTAACTAGTTTTAGAATACTGAATTGAGGAGTCAAAGGTGTTGTCGGTGTCGTCGTTCGCAGCCATTCAAATTGCTTCCGGGTTGGACACTGTTGTGTGCGGTCCTGCGGCCTGAGCGGAACCAATTTTTGCGGGGGGGAATTATGTACCGATTTGGATTTAAAATCATGAAAATCGCAATTCCTGCAAACAAGAAATATTAATTTCAAACTAGCCAATCAGCTGTCTGACCGTTAAAAAGTCCGAGGGGAGGGGGCAGCGTCGATGATCACCTGCAGTGTTTCCACTTTAAGGGATTTTATCCCTTTTCAGGGATAAATCAGGCTCTCGAGGGATAAGAGCGGGATTAAGGGATTTCTAGGGATAATTAAGGAAATAAATAAAATAACTGAATAGACGAATCATGATTTATTTCTAGCCCCGCCACCATACGTTATTTATTTGTAATATTTTATAATGGTGTTCTCAAATTGTTAAAGTAATATTACAGAAAAATGTCATCAAACTACTTTCGTGTTTTGCGGTGTTCCTGGCCGTAATAGCTGTGGTAACTCTTGGATCACTTATATTTTAATTGAAATTATTAATCATATCGTCCCTATTTTCAAGACCAAACATTTTAACACTCGCTTCCCTTTTTGTATGCTACTATCAGCTTGTTTTATTCACACTAATAAAGTCAAAATTTCAGCTACGAATGAATTCACACTAGTGCAACACATAAAAAATTCAAAATGACAAAATTGTATGGATTTGTTAGTGAAGAATAAGAGTTTAGAACTCAGGGATAAAAAGGGATTTTTCGGAACTTTAGCCAAGTATTTTTCGGGCGCGCTATGTTGAGGGATAACAAGGGAATTTTTGGGCGCTCATGCAGGGATTTTATATTTTACTCTGTGGAAACACTGATCACCTAATGTGCCGGCAAACTCGTAGTCGGTGGTCGAATGTAGAGTAATTAGGGTGTGTGGTAAATTCGTTCAAATTTATTTAAAGTTCTTTGCGTTCTTGGTCGCGGTGTAAATTAGAATATCATTGTATCAGGCCTGTGTTTGATTTAAATACAATTGCCGTAAAAATGATTTTCTAAAATCGATTTTTTGAGAAGTTAAAGTTTTACAAGACCGCAGAACCCGACCAGGGGAAACGCGAGAATTAATAATTTGTTTCGTTTCGGTAGAAAAATTTAAATTCGCCAGCGTATAGCCACCTTGACCACCGACAACAGTGTTTAATTATATTATTTTTAATTTATAGTGATAGAGGGTCGACCCGCAAAAACGTAAGTCTTCTTTGCTTATATATTTAGTTCAGCCAGAGCCACCCATCAATCTTGCATTTAGAGTAAGCACATTATTTATTAAGAATATTATTTATTGAAATTATTTATATTTATTACAATCTTGTTATCACGTATTCAGAGATTTATTCAAAATGGTCTGGTAATCGCCAAGTTTTTTCTCTGTGATATTTCCTAAAAAGAGCCAAATTGTTTAAAATACCGTAATTTATTATATTTTTTGTAACATCACTAAATTATTGCAGTATTCTATCTATTAAGCCTTGTAACTTCAATCAAAGGATCCAACACTCAAACTGTGATTTGACATTTTATAATACATTTGCTGACAAGTCTATTATTCGTAAAAAATTAGTGTCTGAATATTTTTGGGGTAAAATAATTTTTTGAGGGTGGCAATATTGGGTAACCTAGAGTAAAAATATTAACAACAGTTTCAATCTCAAATTGTCTTATAGGCTGTAAGGATGAGTACCGTTTAACTTCATAAAAATAACAAAATAAATTAACAACTTTGTAGGCTTAGCTCAGAGCTAGCCTGAACCCCCTTGAAGCTGCAATACAACTGCTGGTGTGATTAATTCCACCTGATTATCCCTTTTGCCATATCGAACAACTGGCCAGTTGTCTCAAATAATGTTTTGGTACTCGACAGCCTCAAAATAGCCTAAATAAATAAATAGGGAGTCATTACATAGATCTCTAGGTCCCGAGCCAATCCCTCACTGCATAAATTTGTTTTTCAACTTAGTTTCAGTTTTAATAAAATAAATTCAGACACTGTGCAAAAGAAAAGTTCAGTGAATATAGACCAATAAATATTGTATGTCAGCTCTTCAACGTTTTCATAATACTGTCTGCAATATGTATGTTTTTGGTTCAATATACGTATGTTAAAGGATCCTGCATTTTAATTAACCTGTGTTATCAAGGTAAAGTGGCAAAGTACACATTATAATTAATCTTTTTGAAGCAGTGTTTTCGTAGTAACATATATTGAATACGCTCAGTTTAAATTTATAAAGTTCTATTAATTAATTAATATCATCTTCATATTTTTTTGCTGTAGTACAGTGTAACTCATTGTTTCAGTCTTACATTCAAATATTTCATTTGACAGATCATTGTGATTATTTTTAGTAATTTAGATTTCTGTTAAATTTCATAATTAAGGCCAGTTCAGTAATATTCACATCCTTTTTCAACATATCAGATAAACTGAGTACTGTAATTTTATTACACAAGTAATATGGTTCAAATATAATCTTCTCAACACAGCAAGCTTTGATCAAATACTGATCTCTTATTTCAAGAAGTGGTTGTAAAAAATTAAATTCAGTGTAGTATTAAGAAAACCAAACATTCTCCCCAGATCCCCAAGGATCTCTGGGCATTTTTTCCTAATTCTGGTCCAGCACCGAAAACTCAACTAAATCGAATGGCTTCCACTGCACGCTGCTGTCTGAAAAGGTAAAAAATTGAGGTGATTTATTGTGTGCTAGAGAGTGACCACTTTTGCAATTTTTCAGAGGGAGGAACACTTTTTTATTCATTACAAAAGTGATAGCTTTGCATTACCAGGGAGAGAATGTTTGGTCGTGGTATCTGGCTGAACTAGGGTGGTCTGGCTTGAATGAAACATCTATAATATAATCTTATTAGTTAATTGTTATTTATTTATTGTTATCGCTGAATTCAGATTTTATCGTTGTTAGTTGTATTCAAGTTTATTTTGGTTATGTCAGTTTAATAGTTTAAAGTAACAAAGGTTATTTATTTGAAGTAATATTAACTGAGGTCGAGAGGGGAGCATAGAATTTTTGGGATTATTCAATTGGGTCAGTTATCAATTGAGCAATTGTCAAAATGGAAAGATTCCCTTTTGGCCCCTCATACAGAACCACAGCGGCAGGCAGGAACGCCCGCATGGCAAACCGTTTGTTTGGTCCAGCGATCTCTATAATACAACTGGATCGCGCGCTGTGTGCTGTGTTTTCGGTCCGGCCACTCGGCTCTCCCCCCACCGCTAACGGGTGAACCGCGCCGCTGCAGCCATACACTTTACACGGGACTACCGTGTTCGCGCTCACAAAACTCGCTATATCTTCGCTCGTAGTTGCTTGATTTTTAATTAATTCACACAGTTGCAATCTGTATTAAATTGTGGAGATAATGATATAGATTTTATATCAAAATAATTTTGTTATAAACTGTATTTGGCAGACATTTTTGTATGTTGAATGAAAGCTGCTATCTTCGCTAATATTTTATTGATTTAATTTAGTTTAGGCATTTATTCTGGTTCGAGTGTGAAGTTATAAAAATTATGTTTTTCATTTTAATGGAAATATAAATTATTTTTCCAAGAAAATACTTATGGCAAGCGTGAATGTGGTGATTGAATATATTTATTTGGTTAGTGTTAAATTAAATGAGGGCTAAAAGGCTTGGAAAAGGCCATCAAAGTAAGCATAAAATACACTAATAAAATAATTTACTCGACAAAAATAATATTTTCATTACCTTAGTAATCGAATGTAATGGTTTTATGTGTTCTTAAACAATACCAACTTGTGCAGTTTTTGTCGAAGGCCAGCCGAACTTTTGTTTTGTTAAGTGTTCTCAGTTTTGATTGGTGGTGTAGATTTATTTAAAAAACAAATATTTTATCATTTTGATCAATTTTACTTTATTTGGGGTTTCTCCCAGCTGCACTAAATCTTTATGGCCTTTAAAAACCTTTAAAACATTTATTTAAAAAAACATTTACGAACTAGTATTTAAAAATTAAAAATGTGTCTTACAATATTACGACATTAGATCTTGATAATTAAATTCCTGCTTGTCAATCCAATAGTAGAGCGATTTCCATTTTAGGCATATAGTATGTGTTTAGAAACAAAGTAAACTAGAATAAACAAAACCTAAAATGTACCAAATGCAGAAGTTGAGTTGAATCATGACTTTAGATTTATTTTAGATCTAAAATACTAATGTAGTATTAATAAAGCAAAATTACTTATCAGTAAAGTTATAACGACTTGTCTTTAGCATTATTAGAACAGTTGTACACCGCGCAATATTTCGGCATGATGACTTTGGGCATATTTTGTAATCACAAAAAACAGCCAAAACCAACAGAACTGAATTTCAGAAGGTGGACGAAGGAGTAATGAAGGATGGGTTAGAAAGAGACAAGTCGAGACCATTGGAGTATAATCACATCGATAGTCGAGACTTGAATTACCTCCTTTGAGTGATTTTGTTTGGCCACTTGCTACGCGCGGGCTGCGATATTTGTAAACATCTCTTTCTATATACGTACATCAGCAGATCGAGACAAAATCTACTCTTTGTTCTACTCATATGAATGCATTAGGCCCATGCAATAATTGTTTTATAGTGTGAAATTTTCAGTTGAACTGGTAATATTTCACAAACAAGAAACTAGAAAAAATGACAAGTCACACCTTTTCTCCCATTTATATCGTTGCAATGGTGTTTGTAATAACGTAAAACTACACAACAACCTCCGCAATTTCATAAGGAGCACAATGGTGAAACCCGCATTTCAATTGAGTAAGTATCAACAAAGTTACTTCAGTTTATATCAATGAAAACACGGTAGCCCCGTATGAAGTGCATGGGCCGCGCGGCGAGGCTCACCCGTTAGAGCGGCCGGACCGAAATGAGCCTTATTCTGGGCCTTACAGCGCGCGATCCAGTTGTATTATAGAGATCGCTGGTTTGGTCCAGGGCTGCCGAATCAGGTCGCTCGGTCGCTGGTGTGGGCACGCGGGGCGAGGCATCGTCGTCACACAACATAGCATCAGGTCAAAACATGTTTCCTTCAGAACATGTTGGGGAGCGGTTGGGGGCACGAAGTTCGTCGCATGTAGCTTTTCTAGATGGGAGTATAGGAGGGGTGGCACACAGCACGAGGCACGACATATCGAATCAACAGGAAAGATTCCACAATAGCGATTGTTTAATGGACTTAGACAACGAGTTGTTGGAAACCGTCGCTTCAGTCGGGTCGGACGGTGCAGTTCTTATCAGTCAGGGTCGTCACAGTCAGGGTCAAGGTCCAAGTTTTGCGCGCTCAGCTGACTCGTCCGCGACGCGGTACCAGGACATGATAGACATGACTCACCGACCGGACTTGGCGTTTCCCCCGGCCCGCGACGCGATACTCCTGCCGAACCTTCAGCCGCCACTGGCGCCCCCGCCGCCACTGTTGCCCTCGGGAGCCTACACTCGCCGACCGTGCGTGCATCATTCGGTGCCTCCCATGACCTCGAGAGTACCTCGTTATGACGACTACTACGGAGATTATTCGCGACGAGTTGCCCCTAATCTTTTGTCCAAAATCGATTTGATGGTGATTATGGAAATGTTAAATAAAATAAATGTTGTCGACGGTACCGACGAGGTACAATTGGTAAATTTTTTGAAACAATTGTCCCCCATTTTTGACATAGCTCCGAATTGTAACGACGAAATAATTAAATTATTGATCCCAAAGGTAAAAGGTCAAATGTTTCAACTTTGCATGGAAGCAGTAAAAGCGCACGCGAATTGGGACGTAGTGCACGAGGAAATTTTGTCACGTTTCATTCCCCCTTTGCGGCGTAGGGAAATTGCGTCTTTTGAGCTCGACAGACCCCAAAATCAAAGCGAGTCGTACGCCGAGTACGTGGAAAATCTTCTTTCTGTTGCTTTTGCGCTGAAAACCACTTTGTCTGAGCAAGAAGTCATTGAAATCGCCGTTAATAAATGTAGGCCTGAAATTCGCACGCATTTCGCTTTTGGTTGCATGCCGGAAAGTGTTTACGAGTTGCGGGCTTTTGCGAACCGAGTCACAAGTGCGGTTAGGGCAGAAGAACGGTATTTTGGGAATACGCCGCCGAGAACCTTTACAAACAGTTCGTTGAAGTTTAGAAATCCGCAGTTTGAGGCACAAGGGGCCAAACCAAAGTTTCAACCAAATGACCTTAGGGGTAGACCGAAGGAGAAAATTGTCAAATGTTTCCGCTGTCAGCAGGAAGGGCACGTGGCCAGAAATTGCCGGATGAATTTAAACTAGGAACTGACGCTGATGCGGGCAATCAGCGTCGCGTGGTCAACATTCAGGGCCCGACCAACAAAATGCAAGCCGTAGATGCCGACGGGAAAATCCCGCTAGTCAAAGTGAATTTCGGAGCTAACGAAACCTGCATTGCATTGCTCGATACGGGAAGTAGCCGGTCTCTCATGAATAAAACCCTTTTTACACGGTTGAAGGAAGCGAATTTGGTCAAAAAGGTGACGAAAATAAACCGTGTCGTTGGAGTAGCAAACGGGCAGAAAATCACAGTTAGGACAGAAGCGCGAGTGCATTTTAAAATCGACGATTTATCGTGGGATTTTGATTTTTGGGTAGTCAATCAACTACCTCTTCAATTAATTTTGGGCTACGACTTTATGAAATTTGCTCGTATGTCGGTCAACCTTGAGGAATCCGAAGCTCAATTCAATTTCAAGGGTGCCGAGAAAACACTTTGTTTACTAGAAGAGGGTGAAATTCCAACGTGTGAAAAATTGACTTAGGCGACTCGCCGCTCTCAAGCAAAGAGAAATCCAAATTCGAAGATTTGCTCCGCGACTTTAGCGACGTCATCACAGACAAAATTGGCATGGCAAAAACAGAACCGTACAAAATTCGCATTAGTAAGGACATTGTGCCGTTTCGTCAGCGACCTTATCACCTGCCGCCGGACAAAATGCGAATAATGCGCGAAACCGTGCAAGATCTTCTTGACCAGGGCGTTATAGAGAGAAGCGTCTCAGAATACAGTTCGAGTGCATTTTTAAGACCAAAAAAGGAAGCAGGAAAATTTCGTCTCGTAGTAAATTACAAGGAGTTAAATAAATTCATCGAAATGGATAGTTTTCCGCAACCTGAGGTAAATAAAATATTTCAATATTTCAAGGACGCTAGATATTTTACGACGCTCGACCTCAACAATAGCTATTATCAATGTTTGCTCCACCCAGATAGCCGGAAATACGCCGCATTCAATGTTGGTTTCGCGTTATATCAACCGCGAACCTGCCCTCAGGGAATCAAAATAGGGAGTCAAGTGCCAGGCCGGATAGTTGATGAGGTTCTGGGAGATTTGAAGTACAAATGCGTAATAAATTTTGTAGACGATTTGTGCATCTATAGCTCTAGCCCCGATCAACATTACGATTTAAAAAATGTGCTACAACGGCTCCGCAATGCCGGTCTTACAGTAAAGCCGAGTAAAGTAACATTAGCCAAGCGCGGCATACGTTTTTTATCTCATGTTGTGAAAGACGGAAAATTGTACGTCGATGAAACAAAATCGGAGGTTATAAAAAGTTTCCCCCGTCCTAAAAACTTGAAAGCTGTCCAGCGTTTTTTAGGCATGGCGGCGTACTATGGGAAATTTATACCGCATTTTTCTGAGATAAGTGGGCCGTTGAACCTCTTGAAAAAGAAAGGAATTAGGTTTAGGTAGGGAAAAGAGCAGGAGGCCAGTTTTGAAAAAATAAAAAAATGCCTCGCCTCGCCTGTTGTACTTCACCTGCCTGACTGGTCCCAGCCCTTCATATTGTCTTGTGACGCAAGCGAGCAAGCAGTAGGATGTACTCTCGAACAGTGTCGTGATGGGAGGCCAGTACCCATCGCTTTTGCCAGCCGGACATTTTCCGGAAATCAGTTAAAATATAGTATGTACCTCAAAAAATTTGCGGCGGTCCTGTTTGGCTTTGAAAAATTTAAAGATTATTTAACTGATCATCCTTTTATTTTGAAAACTGATTGCATGGCGGTCACATACGTGATGGGATCAGACAAAGCGACGGGAATATTAGCCAGGTGGAAACTACGATTTTCTCAATTTCCTTGCACGAAAATAGAACACTGTCGGGCGACGCAAAATATTGCAAGTGACTGTTTGAGCCGGATGTTTGAAAATACCGAAACACCCGCGCCCGAAATTGTAACTGAAAAGTCGTGTTTTTTGCAGCATTTTCCCGAAATATTCGAGTCATTAGGGGAGAAACAAAGGGAAGACGCTGAGCTCCGCGCCACCATTCAAAAACTCGAAAACGGCGACGCGGTTCCTCACCATTTTTTGAAAAAGGGGGTTTTGAGGTATCAAAAAAACTCAAAATGTTCATCTAAAATCGTCGTGCCATCTCACATGCGAAAAATGATTATGAAATATTTTCACGATATTCCGCTGTCAGGTCACCTGGGGATAAAGAAGACAATCGCTAAAATCACAAAAGAATTCACATGGGAAAGAATTTTTGATAATGTAAAAAATTACGTCAGATCGTGCGAACTCTGTCAGTTATCCAAACCGGCTCAAAATTTAAATATCGGATTGATGAACTCTAAGCCCGCCGAGCGATGTTTTGAACGTCTGCACATTGACACCTTTGGTCCCATTGTTCGAAGTGTTAAGGGTTCTACTCAGGCGCTCGTATGCGTGGACACGTTTTCCAAATTTTGCTGGGCAATTCCGCTAAAAAAGGCCAATTCGAAAACAATCATAGATGCGCTGAAAGAAAAGATTTTTGCTCAACATGGGTTTCCAGAGATTATCGTTTCAGATAACGCGTCAATATTTAAATCCGAATCTTTCAAAAGCTTCTTGTTCGGTCTGTGAATCAAACACGTTAACACTTCAGTCGCAAGGCCCAACTCAAATCAATCGGAACGAGTCAATCGGAATTTGAAAATGGCGCTCAAAATTTTTCACTCCCAAACACAAACCCACTGGGACGACGAAATTCCTTTCCTTTGTATGGCACTCAATTCCGCGGTCCACGAGAGCACGGGGACAACCCCCGCGCGAGCTTTCCTCGGGAGAGATTTAAATCACCCGCTGCAACTCCAGTGGGACATTAGTGCGGATTGGCAGCCGGAAGTAGCGAAGGATAGGGTCGTGAAAATCATCGAAAATATCAGGGCAGCGCACAAAAAGAGCCGAGCCGAGAACGGTACAACAAAAATCGGAAACCGTCGAGTTACAGCGTAGGTGACCAGGTTTTATATAGGCGGTACATTCCGAGCAACAAAGCGAATAAAATATCGCACAAACTCACTCAGACGTGGAAAGGTCCGTATTCCGTGGCGAAAGTGTTAAGTCCGGTCAACATTCAAATTAAATTAATCTCTGATCCATCCGTGTGCAGAATCGTACATGTAAGTCAAATAAAAAAATATCACAGCAGAGATTAAGCCGGAAAATGTTCGGAAAACCTGTGCAATCATTGAGGGAAAAAATAAAAAAAATATAAAATGTAAAATATACAAAAAAATGTAAATGTTAGGTGCAAATATTTATTAGACAGTGACAGATATTTCCCTGGCGCAGTGAAGGAGTGCAGAACAATGCCCGGCATCCGTGTCAGTGTTTTGGGTGACTCACAGGCGAGGAGGATGAGCAAGGTGTGGAGACGAGACGACAACAACATCGACCTTGACGCCCTTAGAGCCTGCGGGGGGTGGACGACTGGAGACCTCAAATGTGCCTTAAGAAAATTACTATCCGAATCGTCAAACTTGCATCATATTTATTTCCATAAATGACATTTTCAAACAAGTACCCACCAATCAAACTAAATCAAACCTGAAAATCATCATAAAGACAATCAAATCAAGCAATAGGAATATTTTCATTACAACCCTCCCTCCCACTCTCAACAGAAATAGTCATCAACAAGATCAGATCCGAAACATCAACATATTTATTCAATCACTTCATAACCCGCCAACCATCACAGTAATACAATTTCATAAATTATTCCACCCCTTCTCCTCAAATAATTTACAATATTTTCAATTGAGTCATCAAAACAACAAACCCGACAACGTACATCTATCCAAGGAAGGCTATCGAACTCTTATCAGTCTCTTATCGTCCCGCATTCCAAGGCAACCCGACCCGGCGCCTGTGTCACCGTAGGCCCAACACACACCACCCCCCCCCCCCCACCTCGTCACTTCACTACCACCACAACCACATCGACGCACTGACCGAGCTACCGCTGAATGGACAATGGAGTTGTCACCTGCGTGTGATAGTGAGACTGCTAACAGCATCCGCAGGAAGCTAGTTAAAGTGGAACGTCTGTGCGCGGGCTTCCCCTTCTTATTGTCACTCTGTAGGTCAATAGCTCTCGCATTCTGTAAGGTGCCTAAGTGCCAGGCAGTACACCTCCCTCACGACACTGAGAAATTATGTGCTCTACCTCAGTTGAGTAAAAAACAAAATGAGCATATTTTGCAAATGTTGTGCAAAATAATGCCAAACTGTCTAATAATAAACAAATAAAGAAAGAAAAAATGTTAATATAATATCTCGATATTAATTATTTACAATTATGTGCATGTATTTATTATTTATTATATTAAATTATTTATTATTAAAGTGTATTTACTGTTAACTAGTTTTAGAATACTGAATTGAGGAGTTAAAGGTGTTGTCGGTGTCGTCGTTCGCAGCCATTCAAATTGCTTCCGGGTTGGACACTGTTGTGTGCGGTCCTGCGGCCTGAGCGGATCGGAATTATGTACCGATTTGGATTTAAAATCATGAAAATCGCAATTCCTGCAAACAAGAAATATTAATTTCAAACTAGCCAATCAGCTGTCTGACCGTTAAAAAGTCCGAGGGGAGGGGGCAGCGTCGATGATCACCTGATGTGCCGGCAAACTCGTAGTCGGTGGTCGAATGTAGAGTAATTAGGGTGTGTGGTAAATTCGTTCAAATTTATTTAAAGTTCTTTGCGTTCTTGGTCGCGGTGTAAATTAGAATATCATTGTATCAGGCCTGTGTTTGATTTAAATACAATTGCCGTAAAAATGATTTTCTAAAATCGATTTTTTGAGTAGTTAAAGTTTTATAAGACCGCAGAACCCGACCAGGGGAAACGCGAGAATTAATAATTTGTTTCGTTTCGGTAGAAAAATTTAAATTCGCCAGCGTATAGCCACCTTGACCACCGACAACAGTGTTTAATTATATTATTTTTAATTTATAGTGATAGAGGGTCGACCCGCAAAAACGTAAGTCTTCTTTGCTTATATATTTAGTTCAGCCAGAGCCACCCATCAATCTTGCATTTAGAGTAAGCACATTATTTATTAAGAATATTATTTATTGAAATTATTTATATTTATTACAATCTTGTTATCACGTATTCAGAGATTTATTCAAAATGGTCTGGTAATCGCCAAGTTTTTTCTCTGTGATATTTCCTAAAAAGAGCCAAATTGTTTAAAATACCGTAATTTATTATATTTTTTGTAACATCACTAAATTATTGCAGTATTCTATCTATTAAGCCTTGTAACTTCAATCAAAGGATCCAACACTCAAACTGTGATTTGACATTTTATAATACATTTGCTGACAAGTCTATTATTCGTAAAAAATTAGTGTCTGAATATTTTTGGGGTAAAATAATTTTTTGAGGGTGGCAATATTGGGTAACCTAGAGTAAAAATATTAACAACAGTTTCAATCTCAAATTGTCTTATAGGCTGTAAGGATGAGTACCGTTTAACTTCATAAAAATAACAAAATAAATTAACAACTTTGTAGGCTTAGCTCAGAGCTAGCCTGAACCCCCTTGAAGCTGCAATACAACTGCTGGTGTGATTAATTCCACCTGATTATCCCTTTTGCCATATCGAACAACTGGCCAGTTGTCTCAAATAATGTTTTGGTACTCGACAGCCTCAAAATAGCCTAAATAAATAAATAGGGAGTCATTACATAGATCTCTAGGTCCCGAGCCAATCCCTCACTGCATAAATTTGTTTTTCAACTTAGTTTCAGTTTTAATAAAATAAATTCAGACACTGTGCAAAAGAAAAGTTCAGTGAATATAGACCAATAAATATTGTATGTCAGCTCTTCAACGTTTTCATAATACTGTCTGCAATATGTATGTTTTTGGTTCAATATACGTATGTTAAAGGATCCTGCATTTTAATTAACCTGTGTTATCAAGGTAAAGTGGCAAAGTACACATTATAATTAATCTTTTTGAAGCAGTGTTTTCGTAGTAACATATATTGAATACGCTCAGTTTAAATTTATAAAGTTCTATTAATTAATTAATATCATCTTCATATTTTTTTGCTGTAGTACAGTGTAACTCATTGTTTCAGTCTTACATTCAAATATTTCATTTGACAGATCATTGTGATTATTTTTAGTAATTTAGATTTCTGTTAAATTTCATAATTAAGGCCAGTTCAGTAATATTCACATCCTTTTTCAACATATCAGATAAACTGAGTACTGTAATTTTATTACACAAGTAATATGGTTCAAATATAATCTTCTCAACACAGCAAGCTTTGATCAAATACTGATCTCTTATTTCAAGAAGTGGTTGTAAAAAATTAAATTCAGTGTATTATTAAGAAAACCAAACATTCTCCCCAGATCCCCAAGGATCTCTGGGCATTTTTTCCTAATTCTGGTCCAGCACCGAAAACTCAACTAAATCGAATGGCTTCCACTGCACGCTGCTGTCTGAAAAGGTAAAAAAATTGAGGTGATTTATTGTGTGCTAGAGAGTGACCACTTTTGCAATTTTTCAGAGGGAGGAACACTTTTTTATTCATTACAAGAAAGCGCTTTGGAATTTCCCTTTGGTCAGCAAGAAATTCCCTACCGTTTCCTTATAACATTGGTTTAATGGGACAAACTTTACCCTGTGGCGGGAAATTGCGGTATGAACTTAAAAATATTGTTGGCGGACCTGCTTTCAATATTCAATTTGAAATGTAGCAAAGCAGCGTAATGTGATTGTTAAAACTTGCAAAATACTGAAAATCCAAAATGGCTGGAAATTACAGAAAAATAGTCCTTTACTCTTGCACTTAATTATCTTGGATAAAACAAATAGTGAAAAGCACTGATCTTGACTGAATAGGGAATAATTAGAATTGGCAAAGTCAACTCGAATTATGTTGGTAAAATCTTATAATTATTGAAAGTCAATCATCTTGAAATTAATTGCTGGAACCTTCCACCATCTTGATGCGTTACGTTTAATGATTTTAAGTTTGAGTTAGTAGAGAAATATTGGAAAAAATCACTTGTACACTTATTTAAATGTCTTGAAAGTTTAAATTGATGTAATATGAAATATTTCTTAGACACTGAATTGAATAAAAACTTGTCTTGCAAATTAAAATATGCGGTATCGAAATGGCGGTTGCAAATGGAATTGAATTTGAGTTGGATGTAAATTAGGTACTGGGGATAATGAGGTTCGAAGGACCAGATAAAGGATACAGAACTAGGAACAGCCTAGATAGTAAAATAAAGGGAATACCTTACAAAATTTGAGTGAGGCGTTGTTTACTTTTGACCCGATATATTTATTTACGCTTTTTAACAGAATTATTTATTCACCGAAGCTTTTACACTTTATTTATTGAACATAAGTTTGATGCTCGATTTAAGGTCGGTGAGTAAAGTCTACGAAGATAAGACTTCCAGAGTTAGATATCATATTTAGCCAGCCCTAGAAATAGGTTAAGCATTGATCAATATAAATCTAACCTTTCTAAAACACACCCGATTAAGTTTAGCTTTATGTAAAGTAAGTTAGTTTTCAGCTATTAATCGTCATGTTAACAATTTTAGTAAAAGTTTGAGCAATTTAATAGACAGTAATCATAACCTCTACTAGGCCTATGATCTTAATTGGAACATTTCAAAACCTTAACTGAGATAGTCCTGAGGGATCTAAGTAGCCTATTTCAATGAAAATATACAGGCACTTAATAAGCTATTATTTAATAGCTAGGCCTATATCAACATGATTCCATTATTTGGTATAGTTTGGTATGACAACTAGTTTGCCATCCATTTGATTACCTAGTCTATAATTCTGATTGGATCAGGCGTTTTTTGCTGGGGTTTGCTCTTTCAACGAGTTTGAACGACTGTTATAGTAGATTGGTTGACTAGTGTGACCGACTAGGCTACAGAGTTGTTGGGTACGAGTTTCATATCTGATCTTCTAACGTTCCTATAGCAGACGATTCAACAACTGATTTCTAAGAAAATAGTATCGAACGATCTACCGATGGTCAAACTTCAATATAAAGTTTGTTGGGCAGAACTTGACGTCCGATTCCATTGTGTTTTTTATAGATTGTTTTGTTACCCTTTGAAAGTATAGTTATCGATAGTACCATTTAGTATATATTCGAATAAGGTGGCAGATGATGAGAAATAAGGTAGCCTAGTTGTTTGGTTAGTTGATGTTGGTATCGTTTTCGTTTAGTTATTGGCTAGCTTTAGGTATTATGGTTAATATAGTTTTATACATTTTTATTATATTTTGGTTAGGTATGTTTCGGTGTTCGTGACAGAATCGAATAATTTAATATTGGTTTCGGTTATTGGTTGTTATCGATGTTTCTTCATTACTGACGGTTGTCGGAACAATACATCGATTAAGTTAAACACGATAGGCCTACCGGTAGTTTGATAGTTGATATCGAATTACCGAATCATAAATAGGGTACATTTACGCGAAAACGATAGTGATCTTCTCTCATGTTAAATCATATTGAGAAGTTCAGTTATCAAACCTAAGCATTAAAGGTAAATAACCAACGGTAAACATAACCTGGAAGATCAGATTTGAAACTCGTACCGAGTAGTTGTTTGACAAAATTAATCAAGGTTTCCATCACTAATTAGGTGGTGAAACTGTTGGCTTGTAAGTTAGTAGTGATGGGACAACGACTGATTTCAACCATCTGATGGCTCATCCGATGGTTTTTCTTTCATCCGATAGTTTTCAGATGGATGATTCATCCGATGTTTTTCTTGTGTAGTTGGGGGGGGAGCGGAATGGTCCGCGCTGTGTGCGGAGATGGGAGGAACTATCCAAAAAGTGGATGGATGAAAAACCATCTGATCGCGAGCCTGATTCAGATGAATAGTTTTCATTGGTTTTGTAGCGCTTCTATTCGGATAAAAATTGATACTGTCAAGCCGCTGAGCAGATGATTCACCCGCAAATGGATGAATAAATATTTTTTTATAGGCCCACCTTAAAACATTTTTTATTTAGGATGAGGTAATTAAATAAACTAAAAGATTAACCTATTGGTGGAAACATAGGATGTTTTTATCCTTGGCGCAAATACTCGGATTTTTTTACCGTTCATTAAAAAACAGTTTCAGTAATTGAATAACTGACTCGTAGTTTTCAAATGAATGAAAATATGGGACGAATTGTTTTACAATTGAATAAAAACATAGACAGATGGTTTTTAGATAGATGGATAATAATGCCATTCAGATGATTCGCTTGCAAATGAATGGATAGTTCATCCGGATGAAAATTAAAGTAACCATCGGATAAATCGTTTGGCGCAACATCCAGATAAATCGTTTGTTTCTATCGGATAAGTTAGTTCCCATCACTGTAAGTTAGTGTTCTCACCAAAACATTGCACTGTAAAGACATTAAAACATATGGTAATGCTGTAGGCCAATAGGCTGTATTATTTTCACCAAAACATTTTAGGCCTACTGTAAAGATAGAATAACAGTCGCCTATGAAGAGGTTATAAAATACTTTTGAAAATGTAGCAAAACAAGAAAAAGACAGGAATTTCATTTAAGGGACTCTTCTTCCTTGTCTTTTTCTGTGTATTTAAAATAATAGAATGTTAAAGTTAGTATTCTAAGTTCTCAAATCTTTAACCTTATTGACATAAGTTTACATGGAAAAAGATAAGATAGTAATGCTGTAAAACTTTAGATCTCAAATGAGGATATGATAAGTTGGTACTTTGGTATTATACGGAGGCCACTGTTTTTTAGAGATTGTTTTGCTGGACACCAAAAATAACTACATCATTGGGAAGAACTTTAATTGAGTTACTTTCCAAATTTGACTTATTTATGATGAACGGTATTTGTGTTCTGCCTCCCAGAAGGCAGCGATGTCAGCGAGGATTGAGTGTTCACATCGTCACCGCCACTATCGTCCACACCCGATCGCCACCCTTATACAGCGCGCTGCGGCGGTTATGTTAGGTTAGGTTATCATAAATATGTTAGTAGGACTTTCCTTGTTATGTTACGAATCAAACGGTACTAGATGAGTCATATTTTTGCCCGCCAAATGCCATCCAAGTAGGCCCAGGTCTGGTTGTTGACCGTAGCGCGCACATCACCTGTCACCGGGTATTGGCGGACGAAAGTATGACTCATTTGGTATCGTTCGATTCGTAACGAAATGATAACCTAACATAACCACTGCAGCGCGCTGTATGAGGGTAGCCTCCGTATAATACCAAAGTACCGATAAGGTTTTGGGCTTTTTAAAATGGTTGCACTTACACAAACGCCCGGTGAAACAATCAAATGAAAATAATTCATTTAAAATATTAAAATTAAACAATTGATTAAACATTTCTGTGAAGACCAGCTAACTACCCTACTCTTATTCCCAAGACCAAATTAAACTAAATCAACCTAACCTAACTGAACCAAAACAGACATCAAACTTATCAAGAAAATTTACAACATTTCTTTGATTCATAATTTTGCCTGCCAAATCCCGTTGACAGGTGATGCGTGCGCTCCGGTTAACGACCTGACCTTAGCCTACTTGAAAGGTATTTGGCTAAGCTTGATCTTGTGTGATAAAATAAACAGTAGGCCCTACTGTATTTAGTATCAAATTACCAGAAATAAACAATAGTTTGTGATTGAAATAAACAAATAACACATTTATTTATTGTTTTAGCCTCACGTTTACTTTAATCTCTAAAATTAATTGTGATAAGTTCAAATAACACATTTCTCAGTTCTTCGATAAAAACGAAGGTCGCAGAGATACCAATAGATCGATTTTCGATAATTAATATTTTTCCATCTCTCAAAAAATGGAAATTCTTTTTTTTCAAAAATTTAGGATTTAATACTCTAATACTGAAAATGATTGTTTTTTTCGCACAAAATGATTAATACCCCCGTTGCAGCAGACCTGCATACTCAGCGAATTTCAAATGTAAACAACATTTTTTAATCCATCATAGCGAGATTTTACATGTTTTTGAAAGCTCCATAATAAGAATAACATGGGGAATGAGTATGCAGGTTTGCTGCTACGGGTATATCAAAACTGGATGGTTTTAATTCAATATTTAGTAGATCTGAACTAGAAGAGGCCATTTACCAAGTTTTATTGAGAATATGTTGAGAAATAAGCGAGATATAGAATTTTACTTATTCCCCATAAGGTTAACATTGGGACAACGTACTGTAGACATAGACATAGACATAGACATAGACATTCTTTATTCTGAATAAAATACATAAAACATGTACATCTCAGTCGTCAAATTAATATATGAAATTTGTACTATAAGTAAAACGAACATTTCTAAAATATAAAGAAATATATCGAGCATTCAGGCAGACAGGAATTCGTCAATACTATAAAATTCCCTGTCGACTAAAAAACTCTTCAACGCCTTCTTGAATTGAAAGCCCCTCAGACTCCTGATTTCAGCAGGAATTTTGTTAAAAAATATAGGTCCAGTGTACACCATTCCTCTCTCAGAAAGGGTAAGGCGATGTCTAGGTGTGCGGAGATTTTCGCCATGCCTAGTTGGATACCTATGATTAGCGCCCACAACAGATAAGTTATCAATGGTATTCAACGTAGACAAGATCACTTTAAAAATGTACAAAGATGGAAATGTAAGAATATTTAGTGAGCGAAATGTCTCTTTACAAGTGTCCCCATTGCACACTTGTAAAGAGACATTTCTGCTGGATATAGACACAAAGCTGGATATTTCATCTATTCCTGAAGATTTCTTTGATTTAAGGGAAAGGATTGCTTGATTCACTTCAAGTTTGCTAACAGGATTGAAAAATAAAGAACCAAATGAACTACAATTTTGTTTCTGCCTACGAGTATTTGGCTCTTGATTGGATAAGGATGCAAACTTTTACCAGTAATACTTGAGAAGTGACTATTAAAAAGGCTGACCACATCAGATAACGATTGAAGCGGAACTTCCTGACGAATTAAGGGTGGAAAAGAAACCTGTTTCTCTACCTCGCATGTCTCTCTCCGCACAACGCTCCAGACTGCCCTCTGCAAACAATCCGAGTTCTGGACCTCTCGAGAAATAGCTGCGCGTTTCTCTTCGAGCAAAAGTTTTCGAAAGACTTTTCTCCTACTTTTTAAGAGTTCCTTGAGAACAGGATCATTTGAATCGCGCACCATAATTCCAAGGTCGGCATTTCGATCCGCAAGTTGCTTTAATTCCCTGCTTAACTTAATTTTATTTTTGCCATTATGCTTTTCCCGGACATTTTTAAAAGGAAAAGATCTATCGAAAAGGGTTTGTACAACCCCGGTAAAAGATTCAAATTGCTTGTTAACATCCCCAGTTTGAAATAACAAATTCCAATCTACCTGAGATAAAAAACCAACATAAGTCATTACATTTTGCTTTGAAAACACTCTCTTTTGATTTACTCTGTTAATCTTCTTACAACCAAAATTTATTTTTACTAGCTGAGCGTCATGATCAGAAAGTGAATTGAAAAAGGAATCACATGAAACTTCATCATAATGTAAATTGGTTACAACATTATCTAAAAGAGATTTACTATTTGCTGTAATTCTGGTGGCTATTTTAACTAATTCACGGAGATTAAAAGATGACAGTATATTTCTAATCCTAATAACATGTGGATTGGTAGAATCTAAAAAGTTTACATTCCAATCCCCGCATATTAAAATGAACTCATTATCCTGCCGAACATTATGAATAACATTTTCTAACCTGTCAACAAACCCATTTAAATTGTTTTCCGGAGCTCTATACAAACAAATAAGAACAAACTTTAAATTGAACTTTTGGTCTAAACTATGTACGAGCTTGATATTTACAATGCAGAATTCAAAACATTTCTCATCGCAGAACCTTTTAATCCGGTCGTTCTTATTACTAGTTACATGAACTTCAAATGAGCTATTGTTATTATAATAAATACAAACACCGCCACCAGTGTTTGAGCCTCGACAAAATTTAGCAGCGCAAGTAAAGTCAGGGATTATAAGGGGTTCCTCCTCGTGCAGCCAGTGCTCCGAAAGACAGAGTATGTCAGGAGGCTGGGTCCACGAGGCACAGAGCTCGTCTATTTTGTAGCGAGCGCTCCTTATATTTAGGTGGTAAACAGTAAAAAAGTTCATATTGTTTGGCTCAAGCGGGGTAGGGGGTGTTTCTCTAAAAAACAGATATCATGATATGACTTTGTGGGTGTTGGAAGGGGTGGGAAATTTTCAGCTGAAGGAAACGTTTGTAGTAAGGCAGAGTTATCAGGAGTTTTCCAGGCTGTGTGAATAGGAGAAGAAGCCTGAGGAAAATCGTGCAAGAATACATCAGGGAAGGGCATTATAAGAGAGGTATCAACACTACGATCTTGAGCATTTGTAACAGTCAACCCAGACGCTGGAGCACATTTTTCACCCTCGTGCACTGGTTCAGGGGGAACAGCTGGTGTCAATGTCGGCAAGCGGCCTTCATTCTGCCTGATGAACTTCACAAAGGAATCGGCTACAACATCTATACCACGCCCGCTAAAGTGGAGGCCATGCTTGGTGAAGTGGGGTCTCGAGAGCATTGAGTTGACATCACCAAAGAACAAATTTAGTTTCCCCCGGTAATCATTGAATTGTTTAGCCAAAGTACAGTTCATGAAGAATATATCGTCGTTTAGTGAGGGATCATCATAGCGATAGGGCACACAGTTCACCAAGATGGTAGATTTCAGGTTCAATGAGAGAATGGAACGAACACCCTGAGATATTGTCAGTTGAGCTGGCTCGTTGCGATGTAAGTCATTAGTACCAGCTAATATAATGATAAAATCTTCTTCTTTATGATCTTTTACCATGCTAAGACCACCCCTAACGACTTCCTTCAGTTTAGCCCCCGGTTTGGAATACACAAATACATCGTAATCATCATCCAAGGACTTCATATATCTATGTATATCTTTTCCTTGGCTGTCGGCCAGTATTGTAAGTCGTTTCTTCTTAGATGTTTTAGCTGATGAACTCAATAGAGAATTTTTTGAGCTGCTAGAGGGCCTACATGAATTAGGGGTTGCTTCCTCGTGCACCTGAGCCTAGACTTGTAGTTTTTGACCGGCACAATCTGAGAGAGGCGAGGTGTCTGTAGAAAGTACTGCAAATTTATTATTTATATTATTTATTGCGTTTGTTACTACAGTAGTCGCTTTAGGTTTCATAGTTTTCTTAGGTATGATAAATTCGTGTTCTTTACTCGAGATAGTATCAGGCATTGTAGTCTTATTAAGCTTCTCTACTAATTCTTTGTTTTCAGATTGAAGTAGGTGAACAATAGCATTTTTGTTTTTTATTTCTTCTTTAAGCTGTTTCTGAGACTCCACTAGGATTTCGATTTTTGATTTTAGAAGCTTGATCTCCTCTTCCGCCTTTTCTTCGTAACTCAGTGATTCTTCAAAACTTTCTTTTCTTTTCATTTTTTCATTTTCCAAAAGTTTATTCAGAAGTACATTTTCCTCTGCTACATCAGACAGATTTTTTTTTAGATCATTATTAACAGTAATTGATGCATCTAGTTTACTTAAAACACTTGTAATTTCGGGAATTAAATCAACAATAGAATCAGTTGAATATTTTTCTGATATCGCTGAGAGTGCTCCCCTTATATTTATAGCAAAGTCAATAACTTCATCATTTACTAGATCGCTTCTTAAATTGCTTAGATCCTTTTTTGCTTCACGCATCAAATTACAGCGTCCACGTCGTGTCATTATTCCAGTCATATTTTACAGAGCCTGATTTTCTTTGACTGCAGCAATGCAATACAGATGTGTATAGCGGGACTTGCCTACTACTAAAATGAAGGCGCAGTCCTCCACGCCGCGCCGACCGTGGTCAGTTCTTATCAGTTGAGCTGGGCACCGCGAGATAGCATGAGCATGTACTTGCTGCAGATCACAAACTCCCACGCAAATTACCGGCTAGTTCCTCAGATCCCGCCGACGGTTGCAAACCTGCAGTTCTAATGCGCATGCGCGAACTTCAAAGTTTAAATTAACGTGAGTCTTATGGCAAACCAACGGTTTTTGCACTAACCTACTTGTTTAGCCAAACTACTAAATGAGACATTATAATGAAAAATCAGAGTTCAGACTTAAGTTCATGTATTGACAATAAAGTGCCACAAGTTAGAATTAAATTAAGATTGTCACTCACTCATTGCTTGATGAAATAACACAAAAACTACTGAAAACAACTTAACTCGTCATTCAGCAGACAAACCACGGTAGGTCAGGCCTACCAACCAACCTGTGTTTACCACTTTCAATATCTCGGTAACCAATGGACATAGAGCAGTGATTCAAAATACCAAATTGTTTGTTTTTTTTGAGGTGAATTCAGTGGTGCTAACAAAAATTGGGTTATTTTTATTTTTCTGTGTAAAAAACTCAAAAAACCCATTTTTTGGGGGGTTTAACCCCCTTTACCCCCCCTTCCGGTAGTCCGATCGGGCTGGTTTCCGAACTCGTCCGAATAATTACTACTTTACATGGCTGTACCAAATTTCATTCAGATTGGGCCATTTTTACAGCCGCTATTGTGCTTAAAGACACATAGATATATAGATTTATATATATATATATATGTATGAAAATGAACGAATAGTGTTTTTTGCTTCTGGGGGCCCCAAAACGAAAAGTTATCATGGTCTCGGGCTTAGGTCTTACCATGAGTACTACGGTAACAGCTTCTTCCCTATAGGGGAAATTCGCTAAAACCCCCCCAAAAAGCCGAAATACGAGAAAAAACCTTTTTTTGGTAAATGGGTCATGTGGGTACTCACATTAACCGGGAGAGCAAACTGAACAAGAATATGCAGTTATTTTCAAGATTCGATGAGTATGAACAAAGCTACGCCCGGAAAAGCGTCGAAAAAGCCTAAGAAATTCTTCGTCCAGAATAATTACGGAATGTGGGTTCTCAAAATGTCGGAAATTGTAAGCCAGCGGGCCTTTTGCTGTAGCCGGCTTAGAATCGGACCCCTTCCACTATAGTTTCAAGTAACTATGTCCACCACTTAAAAAACCACTACTGTTTGCTGTGCAATGTAAGCGAATATGCAACTGAGGCGAAATCGTGGTTCGGATCCCACGTTAAAATGTAGGTCCCTTAGTTGCCATTGGCTGTTGGGCTATTAATTAACAGTCCTGTCCAAGGAATATGTCGGCCTTAGTCAGTAACAAGACTACAAGATCGCGCCACAATCATCCTTCACTCATCTGTCATTCATACTTGGCTTAAAATACCTACCTGTGTAGGTCGCCATTTCGGCTAATATATCTCATGTGTATCTAATGTAATTTATGCCACTTGCCCCAAAATATGCTTTTGCGGTAATAGCTTCGAATTTTAAATGTCAAACCCATCGAGAGACCCATTTCGTTTTTGGTCAAAACTTGTGCAAAGCATCTTTAACCTAAATTTTTTTAGTTTAGAAGTTATTAAACCGTTTCAGGATTTTTTAGACACATTATATAGTATTAGACGGTATAATTAGACATATTTCATTTGCTCTTTTACAGTTTGTCCAGATATATTGTGGTGTGATTAAGTTTGTTATTTTCATAGATATAGAATAAAAGGCCGCCGTTCACAAAATAATTCAAAACACCCTATAATAATATATATGTTTAAGCTCACTGGTATCCGGATTGATGGGCCCTGGTCATAACCTGTCGGGTTATGAGTAATGCTGCTGCACACGATACACGATGTTTTGGAGAATGGTTCTCAGGCTGAAGTCTGACCATGTTAGTTATCTTAATAACTTCTTCTGCTGATTCCTTTTAGATTATAATGCAGTCTTATATAGTTGCAGACTGACGTCTCATTTAACTCAGAGTCCCTACTACTGGCTGCAATGAAGAAGTTCTCACAGAGATTCCGGTTACAAACTCTGAAGATTTAGATAGCAGTAGGCAAAATACTACAAGCCCGAAATTGCAGGTATAGGTACAACCAGCCTCACACACTACTGTATAATAATAATCTTTGATAACCGTAAACCTTTTTATAAATAAAAATGCCTAGTTTTTATCACAAACTTTTATACGTTATAAAAGTACATTTCCTATCAATTATAAAAATCATCACAATGACCACCAGCCTCAATATATGTACTAGCTGTATTACTAACTCGAGCTGCATAGTGAATTCGTATGTAATGAACGTTAACTACATTTACGCAATCATGGATAATTCTTCATTTATTTTATTTCTTCCTTAAAATTTTACGATGATCACATTTTCAAGTTATAAAACTGTAATATACAATGTAATTTATTATGTGTATATATGTTCAATATATAAACAACAAGAAATTTATGTTTTAATATTCAAGAAGATATTTAAATGTATTAAAGTAATAATCCATATATGATTTACTTTCAGAATCCAGAGGTTATGGAAATTCTGTCATCCAGTAGTGAAGGAGAGGCTCTTCTTTTTAAAACAGAAAATATTCTATTTATGGCTGTAAAAATACGTTACTGCTCGAGGTGGATTGTAAAATAATCTAGTATAGTAAAAATGTTTAAATGATCAGTAATTGTAAATTTTTTAAAACAATAAAGAGTTTGTTGCTCATTACCTGTTTTTGAATTCATTTTACCTTCTATTAATTACTTGACCTAGTGAAGCAAATGTTTGCACTCGAGAACATCAACTGACACTGTATTAGGCTTTGATGTAAAAATAATAAAATGGTAATCTTGAAATATTTATAATATTTATCTTTTATATTTTGTTGGTTAATCTAATTGATTCATTGTCCTAAACTGAAACAGATTGTTATTCAAACAACTATGTAAAAAAATACCCCCGTTGCAGCAGACCTGCATACTCAGCGAATTTCAGATGCAACACAACAAATGGTATTTCAATCCAACTTAGCGAGATTTTACATGTTTTGTAATCTCCATTAGAATAACATGGGGAATGATTATGCAGGTTTGCTGCAACAGGCATGTTAAAACTGTTTGGTTTTAATTCATTATTTAGTAGATCTTAACTAGAAGAAGCCATATACCAAGTTTTGTCAAGAAATGTTAAAAAATAAGTAAGATATAGAATTTTTTTATGTCCCATAAGGATAACATGGGGAATGATTATGCAGGTTTGCTGCCACTAAAAATTGAAATTTCGGGGATTTTAGACTAAAATACATTAGATCTCATCTAGATGAAGCCACAAACCAAGTTTTATCCAGATATGTTGAGAAATAAGCGAGATATAGAATTTTACTTATTCCCCATAAGGTTAACATTGGGACAACGTACTGTGTTTACCACTTTCAATATCTCGGTAACCAATGGACATAGAGCAATGATTCAAAACACTAAATTGTTTGTTTTTTTGAGCTGAATTCAATGGTGCCAACAAAGATTCGATAAATTTTATTTTTATATGTAAAAAACCCAAAAAACCCATTTTTGTGGGTGTTTATCCCCCCTTACCCCCCTTCCGGTGGTCCGATCGGGCTGGTTCACGAACTCGTCCATTCGATTACCACTTTACATGTCTGTTCCAAATTTCATTAAGATCGGATCATATTTACGGCCGCTATCGTGCTGACAGACACATATATATATATATACTAGTGGCTTGAAGGGGCTAAAAGCCCCCAATGAGGGAAAATTCAAACAATCCTTATTTTATAGTACAAAATACCTGATTAGCAAACTGACTCTACCTTATATTGATATATCTAGCCACATGGTTTTCAATCAAGTATCAGCATCACATGTTTTATGTAAACAAAGCAGACGTTTTATATGTCCCAATGCTTTTTAAATGGCAGATAATTTACGTTATTTCTTATTTTCTGGTGAATTTCAAGCAATTTAATTATTTTTCCCGCCATCACGGAACAGAGACCATTAATTTGAGCCCTCTTCCATCTTTCTACGACTTGCCAGACGCCCACAATTTTGACACAACGAATCGCCTTACGAAATTAAATATATGATATATATATATATATATATATATATATATATATATATATAGATAGATAGATAGATATATAAAAATTCGAACGAATGGTGTTTTTTGCTTCTGGTGGCCCTAAAACGAAAAGTTATCATGGTCTCGGGCTTAGGTCTTACCATGAGACCTACGGTAATAGCTTCTTCCCTATAGGGGAAATTCGCTAGAGGTAAAATATTTTTATTTGAGAAAGAATTTTGATTAGGTAATTGTACTGTCATTAAACAAAAAGGATTGCGTTTACAAATCAACTTTGAGTATGCGATTTCTGAGTATTCTCTAATCTAAGCAGGTGAACATTTGATAATTATGGTGTCTGAACATATTCATTACTGCCTATGAAAAATCTGCATTGGTGTTAATTTTGTAAGTAATTTTAAATAGCTTTCATGATTAAATGTACTTTTCCAGAGTATATTGCTATGTAAGATCATGCATTTCATTAGCTCTTGAAATTCTTTACTAGCCCCCAAACTTATTTCTCTGTTTTATCGGAATGATTTTTCTGTAATTTATTACTTTTGTCAATTATTGAAGCTAACTATGTCAACAAAACTGTTGGTTCTCTTTAAAATGTCTGTACATGTAAAACTCACTACTTGGTTTTTATTTAACACTATTGCTTGATTTAATTTATCTTTACAGTTAGTAAAATAATTATTTGTCCCTGTTTATTCTTGAACTTAACCATGCAATAAACATAAAGAATCATAATTTTGCGACCGTAAAAATTAAATAATTTTTACTTGATTAATAATTCAATTTAGCAACTTTTATGTATAGTTAATTTTGAACTCTTATTGTTTTGCAAAATCATGAATCTTTATGTGTATTGCATGGTAAAATACTAGAACAAACAGTAACAATAGTATATTTAACTACTAATCACGAAAGTAGCCTATTTCGGGGCAAGATAGTGTTTTACTTGCAAGGCGTAAGCTGAGCATGTAAAACACTATCAAGCCCCGAAATGGGACTTAAGTGACGAGTTGTGAACAACACTTTTCATCACGATGCTAATAAAAAAATCATCCAACATTTCGTAATTCAGTCACTTTTCTATAATCAAACACAATACGGCAGAACTGTCTATTTTAGTTTAGAGTCAGCTGGTTGGACTGTCAACATAGGAAAACCCGTTTGTTTGGGTACGGCAAAATTTTGTTTTGGTACGGAAATGGTTTGTTTGGGTACGGATATGAAATGTTTGGGTACCGCAAAAGCAGCTGATCATTATTTGTTTTGATGTAAGGAAATTGAGAGTTTTTGTAGATCTCAGCTGTACGGTAACGGGCAATTTTCGTGTACAGAGTGATGAAAAGTATTATTTTGTAAACTGGAAATCTAAATCAGACAATAATGGTAAAAATACAAACAAAGTAGTGTAGTCTACATTTATGGAAGTGTTAAAGTGTACCAACAGTTTGTTTGAAATTGCTCGGTTTTACCTGCAACAGCCTCAATATTCGTCAAAAATAATAAATGAATGAGAAATTATTCTGATAAAATAGATATGTTTTTAGGGGCTAATAAAGAATCTCAAAGCTAGTGAAATTGTTTATCTTAAATAGCAATATACTCTGGAAAAGTACTTTTAAAGATTCACAACATTACCCAAATGTTTGGCTAAAACAATGAATTGTTGGTAAATGTTATGGGAGAGCGTTTAGCTAGATCATTAAAAGGTTCATATGAAAGTACTGAACAAAATTTTATCTGTTCGACCGCTTTGTAAGGTCGCTTGATGAAGTAGAAAAACTGTTCGTCTAACTGCCAAACGTGCTGGATGATTGAGCAGAACACTTTCCAAGGACGCGTGATAAAGTAGAGAAACTGTTTAGCTCTACCAAACGAGCTGGGGGATTGAGCTGGACGCCTCCCTAAGACGTGTGATGAAATTTATGAACTGTTTGGCTAAAACTGCCAAACGTATTGTATAACAACGTAGGACACTGCTAGTAAAGCACATACTTTATTTGCCTAGTTCTATTAATAAGATCTGGTATTTTTCCAGAGTTAGTATGGCTGGTCTTTTCAAACTTCTTTGGCTGAAATGCCGAAATAAACTCAGCCAAAAGCTTTTGGGTACAAGCGAATTGTATTGCTGTCACAAATATAGGGGTTCAGTTTTGCTAGATTTACAGTTGCTTAATTTTTGTCTAGATCAGCCATTAATTATTTTTTTCAGTTATGTACCATGACCTGTTTCTGTGCGGAGTATCAATTTCACACTGCATTCCATTAAAAAATGGCAGCCATTTTTATTTTTCTAAGTTGAATATCTCAAAAACTCGAACTAACAAACATTCTAAACAAGCTAAAATGATTAAAAATTTAATATACTTTTTTTTAATTTATAGTTTTATTGCAGGTTTATTTCAAAACTTAAATCTATATCTATAAAAGAGGAAGTATGTGTGTGTGTGTCTGGGTATGGTCCCTATAGACGCCCAAACCGCCCAACGGATTTTTATGAAATTTGCAGAGATTGTTTACCATGTTCCCAGGATGGTTTTTGTCAAGTTTGGTATAAATCCATCCACAGGGATCTGCCCCACGGGCTCCTAAAGATACCATGTTATTCAAATGAGCTTTTGGTTTGTTTACAAAAAAACATATGATTATACTTAAAACTCCAATACACTGTTCTATATAAGACTGTGACTTGATGTAGTTCCTCATTTTTCCTGCAGACTGCATCACACACTAACGCCTGTCTAAAGGCATCGTATTTATGGAACAACGTTGAAAAACTCTCACTCTCCACAAACATGCGTGTACATTTATTAAAAGAAGTCTCTGCAGAAATATTTTCAAAACAACTTTTGGAAATTGGAAATGGAACAATTCAAGCTGATCAATCAACAAATGAAATTTTATTCCCACCAACATTTTGCCAAATGGAACCAAATATTCAATCTGTTGTGGAGAAAGTATTCCCAAATTTAACGACCAACTTCAACAATCCGGATTGGCTTTGCGAACGTGCGATTTTAGCACCAAAAAATGATGATGTAAACAAGTTAAATCAGCAAATTCAATTGAAATTACCTGGGAAAACAGTAAAATACAAATCAATTGATAGTGTAATGGACGAAGAACAAGCAGTAAACTACCCAGTAGAATTTCTGAACTCAACAGAGCCACCAGGAATGCCACCACACTTACTTGAACTAAAAGTGGGGTCACCTATAATACTCTTGAGGAACCTGAATCCACCAACACTATGCAATGGGACCAGATTAAGAGTGATGAAACTGTGCTGATATTTGATAAAATATATCAAATATAACACATGCGCCAATTCAAATTTAAATTCAAATCTTTGCAACCGCAACCTGCCAAATTCAAACAAACTGACGGACCAATCAAAAGCCAAGAAAACGAACTACGAACTGCGGACAGGCGAGTTCGTGCTGTTATGTGCCAGTATATGCTACATATGGCCAGCTCAATAAAATTATCTAGCGTAAGCCCCAGGAATCTCAATAATAACCTTTTAAATAACTGTACCACCTACCTATTAAATCGCCAAAGTTCAATTTAGTCACATTCAATAGCAGACTCATTTTAAAAGACCATGGCAGCACTGTTTTTTTAATTCCGACAATATTAGTTCATTTATCACATCAGTACAATCAATATGAATTCTGAACTGCATCAATAATTACACTAGTCACATACAATATAACTGAGCTGCAAAGGCAATTTAATTAGTAAACAGGATAAATTTTAGGTTGCATCCAATATTATAAACTGGATTGACTTCAATAAACTTGTACGTAGTAAGCTGTTTTTATTATCCTCCATCAGGTGTGAATTCTATCAGTTATCCATGAGTGCTTCTGGAAGGGTCCACAATTCAGATAAATCATTAAATTATATATGGCTAACCCTTTAAGTCAATTATTAAAATGTTGCTTCCACAACTCTGCTAAAAATTGTTCTCAAGTGCATGGGTAGCATTTATTTATTTGTTTACTTATTATTTATTGTTGGTGAAACAATAGTATCGAGAGGAAGGAATTTTTTTCTTTACAAAACTGTCTCCAAATTTAATTGAAGCAAAAATCATTAGTGGCAAGTTCAAGGGAGAAGAAGCCTTAATTTCAAGAATACCTTTGATATCCTCTGAGTTACCATTTGATTTTAAGCGATTGCAATTTCCATTACGCCTTGCTTTTGCAATTACTATTAATAAGGCACAAGGACAATCCCTAAAAATTGCCGGATTGAATTTGGAAAATTCATGTTTTTCCCACGGGCAATTATATGTTGCATGCTCACGTGTTGGCACGCCCACAAATTTGTATATCTATACACCAAATGGGAAAACAAAAAACGTTGTATATCCTTTGGCTTTAAAGTAAATTAAGTATTCTTCATTTTGATGTTTCATTTTTGTGTTATTTTTAATACAGTAATTTAATAAAAAAAACAATTTTCATACCAAGCATTAATCAATATGATATTTTTTATTTAAATATTTAATTATCATGGGCGCAGCAACGCGCGCCGGGTAACGCTAGTGTTATTATAAAAATACAACAGCAGCAGCAAACTTGGGCAAATTTTTGCAATTTTCCATGTTTAAACTTGTTAAAGTTTACATTTTCTACGTCTAGATTATTATTCTTGAAGCGATGTCCTTAGAACTAAATATGCCTTTGTGCCACGCGCGTGTATCACCTTATTAACATACATTATGACATTATTTTTCCTGAATATCAGGTAAAATAGTTAAGAGCAATTCTTCAGACCTCAAGACCCATGTTGTTAATTGACTCTTTCACTTAAACCCTTATCATATGGTGGTCCTTTTAAAATCCGTAAAAATATCTTTTCTCCAACCAGTATTTATATATAACGGTGTTTTCATTGAACTGGAACATTCCTAGCGAAATGTTCTTTATGTTTAAAAATTATTTTATGACTCTCATTATCAAATATCAAACGTTCTTCTTGGATAGTTTGACTGTCAAGTTTGCAAATTTCTTAGAACTTTAAGTACAGAAAAATCAGCAAACCGGAAAAGCAGGCAAAAAAAGGGTGATGTGCATGAAAATTATGTCAATCTTAATCTCAATGTTGGCTTATACTTATCATTTGTCAAAACAAAATATATTGTAACTAAGCCTTATTACCAACACGAATTAAATCTCAAACGTATATTTTACATTTTTTGCGCTCGATTCCAGATACCCATAATTATATTTCAGACTCAGCAAGTGAACTTAAGAAGTTCCACATCACGATTATTACGACGAAAGGGAAATTTGGTGGTTTTCTGTCGCTGCATCACTGCATTGCATTATCAGTCTTACCACTGTCGGGGATACTATGAAATGCAGGGGCGGAATGTCGCCCCTAAAACATTGCAAAAGATAGAAAAATAAATTTAATACTTGGTTTCAAGTAGTGGCGATGTGGCGTTTCTGGCCCAATCAAACTTTGACAGGCAGTCAATTTTTTGACAGCTACTTCCGGTCACGTGACCGGAAGTGACGTCATCAGCTGTGACGTAGCTGTGACGTGTTGTAGGTGGGTATTTAAAGTTTAAATGCCCTGCTGTGCTGGGTATTTAAATTTTAAATGGCCGGAAGTGTGTCAAGGTCTTTTGGGGATGTTTTTAAAAAAGATCTTGCATTTTCGGAAGATCCGAAAATGCAAGATAATTTTTGTTTCTTTTTACAAACTGTTGTTTTGTTGATTTTCACGTCTGTTAAAATACCATGTAAAAAATGGAATTGACAAATTAACAAGAAAATATCCTGCTACAAAGTATCCAAATAAAGATGCAATTACATAAACATAAACTTTAAAATATAGCGAATGTTCTTCCTTTTTATCTGTTAGCATTTCCTGAACAAGGTAACCAAAATTGTAACCACATAAAAATGAAAGTAGGCAAATAATAAATTTCGACGGGTTCACAAAAACCAAGTTGTAAAGTAGCGAATTTCTTTCTTCTTCCATTGTTGAATTTTTAGTCGAAACCAATTAATGATAACATTATTGCTTGCGCATCAGAACTAACAGTTGATGAAATTTCATTTACTTGTAGACTTGTAGTAGTTTCATTTGTAGTAGGTAATTGTTCGGAAGTTGGTGTAGATGTAGAAGAAACAGTATTATATTGAAGCTCAGAGTCCATGTGTGCTCGGGTAAAGAGCTGAAGCTTTAATGACGTGTGGTAGCCGTGTCCTACTGTGCATCAGTAGTTGTTGGTGGTGGGGGGTCGTTTGTTTCTTGCACTGAAATGTAGATGGAATCATAACTTTCTGGAGGATGTACTAAAATTTGTTGTATAGGATCTGCATCAATAGGAAAACTTTGCGTTTCAATGCAAAGTCCATCTTTAATAAAAGAAACATATAAAACAGAACTCATGTTTATTTAGATGTTTACTCTGCCAGTTCTACTAGCAAACTGATGTGTCAGCAGCGGCGCTGCAACCTCCCTTGACATGTGCAGCTCGGAACATCTGCCCTCCCCCCACCACCATAAGAGACTCCTCGCAATTTTTGGATTTGTAGTGTTAGTTCTAACGTAGGTGTTGTAGGGTGAACATCTCAGTACTAAACAATTGTTTTTTTTTAACATTTGGCTTAAAATATTTATTTAACTTTGTACAAGTTACAATATTTTTAAAGATGCTACTTTATTATATTACCTTAATACTTAGTTATAATATTTAGTTAAAGAAATCGAAACTGTAGTTGCGATTCAAAATAGAAACATGGTTTCTTAACATTTGCCTTAAAAATATTTGTAACAAAATATCGTAAGAAAATTTTTACAACATATTTGAATTAATATGTTTGCAAACCCTATCATGCGAGTTTTAAAAGATAAACGAGACCGAGTGGGCCGGGTTTGACCTCGCATGCTTTCGCTTGTTGCCGACCAGTTAGCAATACAACTGGTTGACCTTGCGCCGCACTTTCGCTTGCGGCCGGCCGGCGAATACAGGTCGTCGTCCTTGCTGCATCACCCGGCACACCTGTCCTTGATTGTATAACACACTCTACACTCTACACTCGACAAGTTATTCTTTCCTTTGCCACCGTCCTAACAACACCTACTTCAATTTCACAATGAACCGCTCCGAGTATACCGAGATTTGGTATAACTGGTTTTCCTATCTTCAACTGCTTGGGGTACGAATTATTCAATCGAACAACAATCGTGATTGGTATGATGTTACAACCACTATTGCTCGAAAACCTTTTCAGCAAGTTTGGAAAAACATTCTTACCGGCACCAAAATTCGCACCGAACCACCCAAAATTCGCACCAAACCACCTCTATCACCTGTATCTTCAAACGTACCCCAGCAAAAATTTCATCTAAAAAAACTGAAACTTAACCGAAAATATGAAATCTTAAGACATTTATCTTCTTCTATTTTCATTTTTAATTCTGAAAAAACCAAAATTTATGTCATTGACATTCCCAAAAAAATTCCTATTCCCCTTAACCCTCGACACTTGATAATAAATAAAAAAGGTGCAAAGTTAAACATAAATATTACCGAGTAAAACCTTTTCCCACCTCCAAAGTCCACCCTGGTGGCAAAAAAAGGCCCTTCTAAGGGCCGACCTAAGACTTTCAAATTTAGGCTTAAGTTTAAGTATCAACCCTTGGTGACTAACAAGGGGTGGTTTGCGAAAGCCCCTATGGGACTTAGAGGTACACGGACCTTTTGTTAGTCACCAAAGGTTAAGGCTTTAGCAAAAGCTCCCCGCTATTGACTCAACCTTTGGGACTTAGAGGTATGTGAACCGCTTGTTAGTCACCAAGGGTTGAGGCTTTAGCGTCCAACCCTTTGTGACTTAGTGGTACACAGACCACTTGTTAGTCACCAAGGGTTGAGGCTTTAGCGAAAGCCCCCCGCTATTGACTCAACCTTTGGGACTTAGAGGTATATGAACCGCTTGTAGTCACCAAGGGTTGAGGCCCTAACTTAAGCCTAAATTTGAAAGTCTTAGGGTGGCCCTTAGAAGGGCCGATTTTGCCACCAGGGTGGACTTTGATTGAGAAGGGGAAGGAATATAAGGTTTAATTTAATATATTTATTCTCAATTTTCCACCCTCCGCTGTTACTAGTAAAAATTTTGGATCTGTCGGGACAAGTGGTGGTTTGGTTTTTGGAGTTGTGAGGATATAAATTTTCGTCCTCTCCTCGTTGTAGATATAAATTTTGTTTTCTTCAATTCTGTACAGATTATATTTTTTGTTTTTCTTTAATTCCTTTAGCCTGATGTTCTTTACTGGTGCGGGATGAATTGTTTGGGGGGTGGGGGTTTCTTTGATTGGTGCGGGTTGAATTTGTTGGGGGGTAGAAGAAGGGTGCAGTCCGCACAACTCCATCCAGTCTTCAGTTAAAATGTCGTCACAAATTGGAGCGATCGGAATCTCTTCAATTTGCGGCGTTGATGTTTCTGTAACTGGTGTGGGATTCTGAAATAATTGGGGTTGATCTTCATTAACAGCATCAGCTATTATTTCGTTAATGGAGGAGGAGAGGACGGGAGTAGAAGATTTTTGCGGAATAAAATCGTTGATTGCAGAAAGGCTGATCGATACCGGGATGGAATGTTGCTTCATCAGAGGTTTCTTGAGCAGACCCAGAAGAATAGGGCAGGATGAAGAGGCAGATGAGGAGTCCATAATTAGATAAAGGAAATAATAAAATGGATATAATGAAATAGAAAAAACGTGGGAATGGATAGTAACAGCGATGGTGGCGAGTGGCAGAATAACACAAGGCGGGCGAATGGGGTTCTTATAGGCAGCAGACACAACAACCTTGTAGTCAAGGTAGTGACCAGGTCCAAGTAGGCACACAACAACCTTGTAGTCAAGGTAGTGACCAGGTCCAAGTAGGCCAGACGAAGTTGTGAGAGCGGTGGCTAGCGACCCGGCCAAGGCTACCGGCCTCGGCAGAGCGACACGTTGACCTACTAGTCAAGGCTCGCTAGCGAGGTCGAGTCTCGAGCTCGCTGATATAAGCAAGCGCGCAACGTTTCTCTTTGGCATTACGGTGAAGGTGTAACTGGTCCGCTTACGTGGAGGGTTATGCTGTAACGTAATGTTCGCCATGGTGTGTGGGGTGGCTTATGTCAAGCACACACTGCGTTCGGCTATTGTGGGAGAGGCGCCCTCCTATAATAGTCGGTCGCAATGGCAATCCACCTACCTTTCCATTTCCTGCGTGGTTTAATTGTCAGGGTTAATATTACGGTGAGGTGTGTGAGTTCGCTTACGTGATGATCACACCGTAACTGTAATATTAAGTTAGGTGTAATATTATAGGGAGGTGTGTGAGTTCGCTTACGTGATGATCACACCGTAACTGTAATATTACATAGTATAAGATAGAATAGGGGGAACGTTAGGTAGGGGTTAAGATATGATAGGGCGGTGAGGTGTGTGAGTTCGCTTACGTGATGATCACACCGTAACCGCATGCATGATAGCATTTAAGGGGTAGCATAAGTTATAATAAAGTAGTATAGAAATAAAGTAGTAGAATAAGGTAGGGACCCCACGCTTCCCCACCCCCCTTTTTTTATAATTTTTAAATGACCTTGACCTAGTTTTGATTGTTCTACTTTCGGACTTAGAATTATTTTAAATGATCTATTTTTTAGACTTAGATATTTTAATTTCAAAAGACTTACTTGTTTGACTTATATATTGATTGATTTTAAAACTCTACTTTTGAGACTTAAATATTTTGTTAAAGTTTTAAATAACCTAAGATTTTAGTTTTGTGTTGTATCTTTTATTAAATAATTATTTTTAACATTTGGGTTTTTGTAAATGTTTTAATTTCTGTTGATGGTGAGTTTAGTTTTCGCGTTGGTTATTAATATTTTTGAGTTTTTGCGTCATAACTTTTATACCGTTGGTTTAATCAAAAAATGTTACTGGAACTTTTTTGTTTGTCTTTTAATTCCGCTTAATTTGAGTACCCGCACGATAGATTTGGAGCATTTTTTGTTATATCCCCCCCCCCTCCCCGCGAAACCCCCCCCCCTCCCCCCCCCCTCCCCCCTCCCCCCCTCCCCCCCCCCTCCCCCCCCCCTCCCCCCCCCTCCCCCCCCCTCCCCCGGAACCCCCCGCATCCCCCCGGCAAAACCGGTTACTTGATTTCGTCGCCGTTCAACTTTAGAACTGCGTCGCCGTACACGATGGCAGTGGATATAACAAAAATGCTCCAAATCCATCGTGCGGGTAGTCAAATTAAGCGGAATTAAAAGACAAACAAAAAAGGTCCAGTAACATTTTTTGATTAAACCAACGGTATAAAAGTTATGACGCAAAAACTCAAAAATCGAGGCTATAGGCAGTGGATATAACAAAAATGCTCCAAATCTACCGTGCGGGTAGTCAAATTAAGCAGAATTAAAAGACAAACAAAAAAGGTCCAGTAACATTTTTTGATTAAACCAACGGTATAAAAGTTATGACGCAAAAACTCAAAAATCGAGGCTATAGGCAGTGGATATAACAAAAATGCTCCAAATCTATCGTGCGGGTAGTCAAATTAAGCGAAATTAAAAGACAAACAAAAAAGGTCCAGTAACATTTTTTGATAAAACCAACGGTATAAAAGTTATGACGCAAAAACTCAAAAATCGAGGCTATAGCCTTGGGCTCACAGTATATATATATAAGGTGTGCTGTAGTCTTGTGGTTACATTTGCCATGGAATCCCTCATGATCTTTAGTGCTGTGCACAACTTTGTCGAAGCCAAAAAAGTACTATGGTACATAAGAACGTATCATAGCAATCTGAAGTGTATTAGTGGAGTACTTGAAGCTGTTAAAGCAGACGGTACAAAAATCTGTTGCACTTCGGATTCTATGGATTACGAAGGACTCGAAACATGGGTCCTTTATTATGTACAATTTTGTACAAAAATTCACATCAAAGTTGACACGGACTAAAGGGGTTTTCTAGGAGGAAAGAAAAGAATAGATACCAACAATGCATGTTGGTAGCTATTCTTTTCATTCTTCCGCTAAGATTTAAATGACCTTGACCTACTTAGGACTTAGAAAATTTTCACTAAGTTACAATTGACCTTAAAAATAAGTAGGTCAAGGTCATTTAACTTTAAGCGGAAAAAAGAGAGGAACAGTGTTATTAATTAACACTGTTCCTCTCTTTTTTCCTAAAAGGCAGGGGGAGAAGTTCCGTTAATGTCTACTTTTATGTGGCAGAATCATATCCATCATCATCTGATTCATTTTGAAAGTTGATGTAATCTACATCAACCCAAAGATAATGGAATCCTTGTTCAAAAGCCATAGTATCAATGTATGTTTCAAGTGTTGAAAACCAATTCGGATCTACGAAAGGGTTGATGGTAACTAATAAACGTTGATATGTTAAATTTACCATTCTTTCCCCAGTAACATTAATCGTAAGAAAATTAATATTCTGGAGGACATGGATTAAATTTAACATAAATTGAATATGTTGTTGAGGAGTGCAAAAAACATTGTAAAACATACGGAAACTTTCCATGATTATCGGTGAGGGAAGTGATGCCTCTTCATATAATCCACGGTTTATATATACATTTTCCCCACCATAAAGTTTTAAAAGTGGGTCAAGGTCATCTGAAGATACCCTATGAACGGGGAACAGAGCAGTAAGTGGTTAGACCACAAACTGCTCTGTTCCCCGTCCCTATTTAATTTCTCATAATTATATGTGTTTATAAACACATACAATTAATTTCATATTTTGCCAGGGGGCAGAAATTGCAGAGATGACATTTTTCTTGAGGTGCCGGCATTTGTAGTTTATACCCAATTATTCCGCTTCTATAAGCAATAGTTCGATAAAGCTCGTCCCCCGGGCCGGCAAGAGGAAGCGCCTGAAAAAAAAAATTATTAGTTTAAAGAAATTAAAAAAAAATAATATATTGTTAACAAAATAAACAATGCAGTTAATGAAAAAACGTACCATGTGACATACGGCACATATTCTGCCAACATTTGGCCCTTCAAACCAAATTTTGGTTTTGTAGACGCATCGTCTTTTATGCTCATAAATGAGCTCTCCTTGCAAAATTGGCGGCAGCGGCTCTGACACCCTTCTGATATGCCGGAGCATAGGGTTATCGGTGCAGATACGCTGCAGACACAACTCGTACAAGGAGCTCATAGTTATGGTCTGGCTATGCAAACCTCAAAGCTTTAAATACGTACCAATCACCTTGATGGCGAAGGTGATTCCCCCTCCCCCGGGTTTCCACTATATATTGAGCGGATAGAAGCTTTATAGAATTAATAGTTTGCTACATTTTGAATCAACAAAACGTTATGGAATCTTTCCTAAAATACCTGATTGATCAAAGATTAAGTAGAAACCGAAGGGAACAAAGAAGACAACACAGATTAAAAAAAGCTTTTGAAAAATTAAAATTAGTTGTACCGGAAAGTCAAAAACAAAAAAAAATTAACAGACAATCTATAGTTCAAAATGCAATAGATTACATTAAAAAATTGGAAGAAGACTTAAAATCACCAACATTTAACTTAGAACAACAAGAATTTGAACAATCCGAACAGACATTTTTACAGGATATAGAAGAATTCCAACAATTCGAACAGAAATTTGTACAGGAAATAGAAGAATATCTTCAAACTTCGCAAAATTTAAACCAAGACATTTATGAAATTTTGTATCAACCTTTTGAAACTGTTTCCTTGCCAGTGTTAGAAAGCTTGGATGAATATTTTTTTGACGTCGAAAAGTAGAGGGGGTAAATGGGTGGGGAGCTGTTATAAAGGCAGGGTAAACAGAGTAATCTTTACTTTCTTAGGATCCAGCGCTATGGCAGGCACTTCGTCTTCGTCCAGGTCTTCTTCCTCGTCATCAAGAACATCATCATCATCTGTTGTTTCTATTGTGAAACAAAAATCTCCTTCTCCAAAAAAATCTTCACCGAAAAAATCTCCTTCTCCAAAAAAATCTTCACCAAAAAAATTTCTGAAAAACTTCAAAAACTTCAAAAATTAAGAAAATCCTGTTTTAAGAAAGAACAATGTGCTCATATTTTAAAAAAAGGAGCGAACAAAGGTGAAAGGTGTGTGAAGTTGTGTAGTGTAGGTGAAAAATTGTGTAATTTGCATAACAAACGTGAACCTTCAAAAATTCAACCTTCTAAAAAAGTTAAAATTGAACCTTCCAAAAGTGAATTGCCAGAAAAAATTGAAAACTATAAAAGAATTAAAATCAACAGATTGAAATTAAACCACAAATATGTTTTTGTAAAAAAGATCAGTAACAGGGATGTTGTTCTTAGATGTTGTGATGAACTCTACTTGCTCAAATTACCAGTAAATCTTCAAATTCCAAATATCAGTAATGTTCATTATTATTTAGTAAGAAAATCTCCATCTGATAAAGTTAAATGGTCAAATTAAACACAAGACAAAAAAAAAATGGAGCGGGGGAATAGACCACTTTGTAATTCCAAGAGAATTACTTAGCGGTCTATTCCCCCGCTCATAGGGTATTTTTGAATGACCTTGACCTATTTTCAAAATTTACAATGGAGGGTTAATTTCTTATAAAAGCGGGATAACAAAATGACTTTTTACTTTTTACAATCTAGTCCTAAAAAGAACAATGTTCGTATATTATTAAAAAAGGGTAAAAGATGTGTTGTGTAAATCAAACATTATGCAGTGCGCACAACAAATACCTCCTTTTGTTAAAACTGAGAGGTTAGTGTAAAAATGAAATAAAAAAAAATAGGAGCGGGGGAATAGACCACTTTGTAATTCTAAAAGAATTACTTAGCGGTCTATTCCCCCGTTCATAGGGTATTTTTTGGTGACCTTGACCTACTTCTTACACTTATAAATTTTCGCTAACTGCTATTGACCTTGAAAATAAATAGGTCAAGGTCATTCAATAATTAAAAAGAAAATGGAGGTGTACGGTTTTACAGAACCGTACACCTCAGAAACCTAACAGAAGAAAAGCTAAATCTACCTATATATAAATGACCTTGAGACTTAGAAATTTTCGCTAAGTCTTTTTGTTGACCTTGAAAATAAGTAGGTCAAGGTCATTCGATAACTAAAAAGAAAATGGGGGTGTACGGTTTGACAGAACCGTACACCCCCGGAAACCTAAAAGAAGAAAAGCTAATTTACAATACAATCTGCCTAGAGTTTAAGAATTAATAAAAATAAAAAAATAAAGAAATAAAATTTAGTTTAAAAAAAATAGCTAGACAGCCCAGCGCTGCACATCATGATTACAGTGTGATCATCACGTAAGCGAACTCACACACCTCACCATAAGCGCACAACGCTAAGCTAAAACAAAAATGTTATTTTGAAATAGCAAGTTGCTTAATTAAATTTAGGAAAAAATGTTATACAAATATGTTTTTTATTTCCTAACACTAAAGGAGCCAGTGTCTCGCCATTAGCGACGCAGAACAACTGAGGTCTAGCGAAACTCCGGAGGTAGGCGAACTACCCATCCAGCACGTATAGAGGTTGTAAGTGACCCGCTTTGGTGAGCGTAATCACTACAAAAGCGGTAGCCGGTTTTACCATTATTGGTTTTACCATGCAAAAGATGGAAGGAAAAAAGGAAAGGAAATTGGAATTGAAAGGTGTCCCTAACTAAAAAGGAGTACAAGACAAGAGAGGGAATGCCCTCAACAAGCTTGTTGGAAAAAGGAAATTGGAATAGAAAGGTATTAAAAACATATCATATAACATTCCTAAAAACAAAAATTTTACTTTAAATTTAAACATTCCAGGCAGAAATATATTGTAAGTAAAAGAAAGATTTTAAAATAATACTAACTACCAAACCAGCAAATTAAAAACAAACTACAAACCCTAGGGTATCTACAAGCACAAACAACTACCATGCCTTAAAATTAATCAGTCCTACGTCAAGATGTTATTATACAAATAACACCAAGATATTTTCACCAAACAGCAAAAATGATAAAATGTTCAGGGCGCCTTCTGAACATGTTACCACCTCACTGTCTAGCGAGCAACTGATGCCGAACCACACGCGCAGATCCCGGACCCCAACTCGGCTTGAGGTCATCCCCCCTCCTCGCTTACCCCCTCCCAAACCACAGGACCCTTACTGCGGGTTTGGTTTCCATCATTCTTTTGCCATTGTTCCAACAGGCAACAACATTTCTTTCTTTACTTTACATTGGATTTGTAAATATTTTAAGTGTTAAAACTTCTCAATATTTAATATTTTAGGACTTTGAAAAATTTTCAAACCTATCATTCTTTTGCAACTGTTTAAACAGGCAACAACACTTCTTTCTTTATTTTTACTTTACATTGGACTTGTAAAACTTCCTAATAATTAATACTTTCGGACTTAGAAAAATTTTCAAACATTTGCTTCAACATTTATTTTACAATATCAAGTTTCTTTTATAATGCCTCCAACAGACAACAATTTTCCTTTTGGATGTACAATTTGTGAAAAAATATATAATATAGTTGAACCAGAAGACTTAACGGATGACGAAAGTATTTTTGAAAATAGTTTGATTCCAGTAGAAGATACATCTGATGCTACATCCGATGCTACATCCGATGCTACGTCTGATGCTACAATTGATGAAGAATATATTTTGGAAGTACCAGTAGCAATAGGCGAAGAAACACCGGTAACACATGTTGTAACAATTAACTATGATCCAGTACAATATATACATGCTCTTGTTCGGCGACGTTTGTTTCCGGCATCGGACATGGAGGAAGATGAAAGCGATAACGATTTGGAAATAACATATTTAAACAACAGCAATGATGATCACACTTACGACGCATAATATATGTATTATTTTGAACTTAAATTATTTGACGTTGGCACTTAGATTTTTTTTAAACTTCCATTATTTGACCTTGAGACTTAGAATTTTTTTAAAACTTCCATTATTTGACCTTGGGACTTAGATTTTTTCTAAAACTTTCATTATTTGACCTTGACACTTAGATTTTTTTTAATACCTGCATTATTTGACACTTAGATGTTTTTTTAAACTTGCATTATTTGACCTTGACACTTAGGAGTTTTGAAATATAAGAAATTTAACTGTTATTAACACTTTTTGTGTTTAATACAGAAAAAGTGGTGGGGGTAGTGCTATAAATAGGGGTAGTTTAAGAGTGGTTTTTATTATTACTGCAACTTTTGTGGAGAGCACACCTACGTCATGTATTATTGCATCAGTTGTGAAGAATCTTTTGAAAATGAAAACTTACTACAAATACACAAAGAAGTGTACCATAACAACGAAACAAGAAACAATGCAGAAAAAGAAGATTTGGAAGAATTAGATCAAATGCTGGCTACCCATCAACAACAACTAAATTCAAGACCAAGTGTTATTCAATACGCACCCGGACCATCTTTGGATGTGGAATTATACGCCCGAGCTTTACCAGGCAGTGTAGTAACTCATTTTAAGATTGACAATGCTCAATTGCAACTAGCACAATTTATATTGAAAGCAAAAACATTAGTAACAGAAACATTGAAGAATGAACTAAGAAGATTAAATTTTATAAAGTTTGGAATATTATTAGATACTGTATTTACAAATGTTCAGAATGAAACGTCACCAAGAGGATTTTTAACTAAAAACAAAACCATCATGTTTGCATCGGATATAAGCTCAATTGTGGATGATTGTTTTGAAGAACTTTTAACAAAATTACAAGAACATGAAGGAAGAGGTTCTGGATGGAGTTTGTTAAGTATAACAAGCTTAGATGTGAGAGTTCATAAACATGGATATGGAATGAGAGGTAGTAGTTATATTGCTTTGCCAAGGAAGATTCGAGTAACCAAATCTTGTGTTAATGTACAAAATGAAAATGCTGAATGTTTCAAGTATGCAATGCTAGCAAAATATGTAGAAGATCATGTGGAACGACCGAGTAGAGCATACGATGAGGTTTCCTATATGTATAACTTTCAAGGCATGACTTATCCTGTTTCAATTCAAGACATATCAAAATTTGAAAAGAAAAATCCTTTTGCATCTGTAAACATCTTTGGCTTAGATTCATCCAACAATGTCTATCCCTTACGTATAACACCCACCGAACGCAGAGATCATACTGATTTATTATTTATAACTAAAGGTGATATCTCACATTATGTATATATTAAAGATTTTGAAGCTCTAGTTTGCAAACAGTTATCAAAACGTGAACAACCAAAAACAACTTGTAAAAGATGTTTCTGTTTTGTAAACAAACCTTTAAGAAGAGGAGGTTCAGAATGGTTAACAGAACATAAAAGATTATGCAATGGAAACTATGAAGTAAGAATTAAATTACCACACCCTAGCAGATCACAAGTAAAATTTGATAAAGTTATCCAACAATACAGAATTCCCGTTGTAGTGTATGCAGATTTTGAATCTTCATTGCTTCCACTTGAACAAGAAGAAGGAGAGGAAATTACAATTACAAGTTTGGACGGTATTCCGAAACTGGAAGCAAATCAGGATCTTATGGAAAAAGAGGTGGTTTACCACTAACATCCGATGGAGATTATGATATAAATAACAAACTTTTAAAGTTTGTAAATGATCCAAATGATGATAATGATGCGGTAAATTTTAAAACCTTAAGAAGTGAAACATTACCTAGCTTAAAGCTTCAAAATGAAGTGTATAACGCTAATTTTTATAGAATTGCAAATCTTCCAAAACCAATAGATAAGAATGATTCGGTAAATAAAGAATATTTAATGTGGTACATAAACCAAACCTTAAGATATGATCCTAAAAGTAATAATAAAGCATATGATGCAAAAGATCTTAGAATAGCCAATATAGCAGATCCTGTTAATGATCAAGATTCAGTTACCAAAAAGTATTTACATTCAGTCATACCTGAAAAAACAGATAAATTTTCCTTTTACAACTTTGTAATACACGATATTAGAGACCCTAAAGATATGAAAGATGCGGTAAACCTTCAATATGTTACAGATCATTGTATTACACATGATATTAAGTCAATTGATTGCAAAAATAAAGTGTTAACTAACGTTAAGGAAGGAACTGCAAAATCAGATGCAGCTACAATAAGTCAAATAATGAAATTAAAAGATAACAAATGGAATGCGGATGCAAAAATAATTACTAATGTTAAAAAAGGGTTGGATGAAACTGATGTAGCAACAATTGGACAAGTTCCTGTAATAAAACAATATGAAGACGGTAAACAATACTTTGATTGCAAAGGGAAACCACTATTCAATGTTGCAGAAGGAATAAGAGACAGTGATGTAGTTACAGTAGCACAAATGCGTGAGAGGGGAAACATGTACTATAATCTTTTTCTAAGAAAAGATTTAAATAAGCAGTCTTTTTTTTGTGAAGACTTGCGATTGACTAGCTTAAAAGACCCTATTAATTTTACTGATGCTGTTAATGTAAATTACATTGTAAGACTCTTAAGTGTAGTATTATATGATATTTATAACACAATAAAGCCCATAAAATCTGATCAAAAATTAAATTGGGTTAAAAAGAATGTTATGGAAAAATATTTTTTAAATAAGGAAACTGATACTTTAAGAACTTCTAAAGATGATGATGATGAAGAAGATACAATCCTTCCACAAAACTGGAAAAAAATTTTTTACCCATAAACAAACATACTTATAAATAAACAATGTCAAAGGATAAGTGCATCATTCATTATAAAGCATTTATAAAATAAACAAGTATCGACATTTCCTTTCACTATAAAAGACCATGTTGAAAGTTCAACGCATCAGTCATAATCGACACGTTATAAAGAGAGGAAGAGGAATAGCATCAACAGCACTTTCTCTTATTACTAAGCCGGTTGGAGCTATAGTTAATAAAGCTATCGATTTATTACCTGTAGAACTACATTTACCAGGAGGTTATCAATATTGTGGTCCTGGAACAAAATTGAAAAAAAGACTCGCTAGAGGAGATCTTGGAATAAATAAACTTGATCAAGCCTGCAAACAACACGATATAGCATATTCAAAGTTTGCAGATACTAAAAATAGATCAATAGCGGATAGAGCACTTGCTGAAAAAGCTTGGCAAAGAGTAACATCCAGCGACGCTAGTATCGGTGAAAAAGCAGCAGCTTTAGCGGTATCAGCAGCAATGAAGGGTAAAACGATGTTTGGAGGTGGAAAGAAGAAAGGAGGTGGAAAAAGAAGAAGAAAACCTGCAAAGAAACGTGGAGGAAATATAAGAAGAAAACGACGATCCACCGCAGGTAAAAATAAAAAGAAACAAACAATATGGTCAATGATAAAAAAAGGAGGAGGATTATACCTAAGACCGTATCGTGTGTATTAAACAGAAAAAAACAATTACTAATTCCAAATAAAGAATTAACAGATAAAGAATTAATTACTTATGTTTCTTGTTTAAAAATTCCATTTTTTAGAGGAGTGTTTATGAAAGATGCATTACCTGTTAAAATATGGAAAAATGAAACCGGAATAGTAAATTTAGATAATAGTAAAGGATCAGGCACTCATTGGGTATGTTATAAGAAACTAGGATCAACTATTTACTACTTTGATAGTTTTGGTAATCTTCCACCACCAAAAGAACTACAATATTACTTTAAAACAGCTAAAAATGTACTATACAATTATAAAAGAGAGCAACCTGATGATACGGTAATCTGTGGACATTTATGTTTAGATTTTTTAACAAAAAGTGTTAGTCAACTTTAAGATGTCTTCCTATACAGTATCATTAACTGGAACTTCATCTACTTTGCGAAGTGTTCTTTTCCCTGCGTTACGTTTGGAAAAAGATAAATTATGGGAAGCCGCATTATTAGATATAACAACTTATAATTCTATTCCCAACGTTACTGAAAATGTTAATGACAAAATACATTATTACAAAACAAAAGATAAAAATACAAACAAATATTCAGATATACAAGTATTTAGTTTACCCACTGGAGCATATGAAATTGATGATATAAATGAAGCGATACAAAATCATATGGGAAAAGATAATATAACAATAAAAGGAAATAACAATACTATGAAAGCTGAAATTAAATCTAAATATTATATAGATTTTAGCAAAGAACATTCAATTGGTAGTTTATTAGGATTTCCTAAAACAACAAAAATTTTAGAACCTAATATTAACCATTCAGGTGCTAGAACTGTAACAATAATGAAAGTTAACAGTATAGATATTACATGTAATATTATACATGGTTCTTATAGAGATGGTGAAAATACTCATATATTGCACACATTCTATCCAACGGTCGCTCCGGGTTTTAAAATTGTGGAAAAGCCACAAAACTTGGTGTACCTACCGTTAAACACCAGTTTTATTTCAGACATTGTGGTGAACATACTAGATCAAGACGGAAATCATATTGATTTTAGAGACGAACCTATAACTATACGAATACATATAAAATCAACCGTATAACAATGGGGTTATCATTTAAAAAGAAAGAGCTGACTGGTAAACAAGTCAGTAGCACTTCAGCTATAGAAGGATTAACAAGTGATAACATTCGTTTTCTAGAAGAAATTGGATTAAAACTTATTAATAATGGAAATATTGGATATAGCGCAGGGTCCGACATTCGACGAAACCTTATGGGAAAAGGAATATCATACGCACAACCCTTACGCTTCATCAAAATTAAATAATAATGATGAAATTAGAATTCCCATACAACAACAGGATATTTATACACTTCCATGTGAAAGTTATTTGTATATCGAAGGAAGAGTAACAAAAAAAGATGGAAGCACTGCAAGTACTGTTCCGTTCATAAATAACCCCATGGCATATTTGTTTGATGAAATAAGATATGAAATTTCCGGAGTTACAGTAGATTCAACAAAAAAGGTGGGAATTACAAGTACATTAAAAGGATTAGCATCTTTAACACCGAGTGAAAAAAATATGCTGGCCGCCGCAGGATGGGTAGCACCCGATTCCAGTACAATCACTCCAAACACTTCAGGCAATTTTGACTTTTACATTCCTTTAAGATTACTTTTAGGCTTTGCCGAAGATTACCGAAAAATAATAATAAACGTAAAACAAGAATTAGTTTTGTTAAGATCATCAAACGACAAAGATATTATTCAAGCAACTGATGGAACAACGGAAGCTACTTTAGAATGGAAAATGCAATTAGACAAAATTGTTTGGAGAGTACCGCATGTACGGTTAAACGATCAGAATAGAATTTCATTATTAAGAACTTTAAAATCAGATCGTGATATCGTAATACCATTTAGAAGTTGGGAGTTTCATGAATATCCGGTTTTACCGGAAACACAACGTCATACATGGACTGTAAAAACTTCTACTCATTTGGAAAAGGCAAGATATGTAATATTTGGATTACAAACAAAAAGAAGAAACGAAATAACTAAACATGCTGGTGAATTTGATCATTGCAAACTTACAAATTTTAAGGTGTTTCTAAACTCACAATTCTTTCCATACGACAACTTCAACATAAACTTTACAAAAGACAGGTTTAGCGTTTTGTACGATATGTACGCAAGATTCCAAAATTCATATTATGGAAAAACAAACACACCTTTATTAACGCCAAACCAATTTAAATCTAACTATCCGATTGTTGTAGTTGATTGTTCAAAACAAAACGAATCTGTAAAATCTTCCAGTGTAGATATAAAAATAGAAATGGAATTTGAACAAAATGTACCCAAAGATACATCTGCTTATTGTTTAATTTTACATGATAAAATTGTTACATATACACCTTTAACAGGAATTGTAAAAGCAGTTTTGTAAAATGAAAAGGAAAAAAAAATACCCCCACCACTCGGTTATAAAAGCAGGAGCGGGAACGAAAATTGTTTAGTTTACTGTCTACAGTTGTATGGGTAACATCGTCTACAGCATTATAAACAAAATGAGTTCTTTATCAGTTGTACAAGACGTTTCCGAAACAGCACCTTTATTGGAAAATGATGATAAACATTTTGAAGAAAATATTGTAAAGGAAATTGATGACTTTTTAAAGTTTGGAAAACAAAATAAAAAGTTGGAAAATAATAAAACAAACGTAAGAAAGAAAAGAAAACTTGAAGAAAATATTCCACCAAACATTTTAACTGAAGTTTTCCTTCGCATCTTTTATCCTATTTCATCTTGCATGAGTAAAAGTGTGTCGATAGGATTGGTAAAATCATTAGACTACTCTCCCGCAGTAATACTAAGCCATGGAACAAAGATGGTTTTATTTTCAGAAAATGCTTGGGATTCCTTTTTAAAACATCTACATCTTATTGAATGTTATTTAGCCAACAGTTTCTTTGGAAGAAAAACTAACATTCGACTTTTGGATTGTGACAATGAAATTGACATTATTAAACATCGTGGTCAACAACAAGTAAGAATTAGAGACTCGACACAATTTGAAAATAAAATTCTTCTAACACGTGAAGAATTTTACATTTTAAACTATGCAACATCACCTATTACCAGGTATATGAAACAACTAGTATTTTCAAGCTCTGTTATTAAGGAATATCTGGTAGATGCATGCGAAAAACAACCAGAAAGCACTTTACAATACGGACCAATAGATACATCCATCTTTAATAGAATACCTCACGAAGTGGAAATGTGGAGGCAGTTAAGAAACTTTGAACCTTTTACCGAAGTTGCAACGGAGGCTACAGAAGAAGAAACCAACAACAACAACAACAGTACAGAAGAAGAAACCACCAACAACAATAATACAGAAGAAGAAACTTTGCTAGGTTAAAACTACAATGTAATTTAACAAAAGAATAAACCGTGGGGTAGGCCTACTGGGGATGGTGCCCACGTTAAACATACACCAACGCGCCTACAACTGTACGGCCTGGTTTATATATCTAACCTACCGTGGTGTGGAAAACAGTTGATCAGCAGACACCATGATGAGCAGACAGGATGAAGAAATGGCAGCAAAACCTTGTGTAATTGAATTTCAAGCATTTCGCGGAAACGATGATAGATTTATCATAAAAGAATTGGTAATTTTGGATTTGCTTACACAAGTAGCATACCCGTTTTTATTTGAAGCACCGTGTTCTGTCCATGAACTAAAGTCAAAAGCTAAAATAACAAACAGATGGCTAACAAATAATTTTCATCATATCCATTGGTATGAAGGTTTCCTACCGTACAACAATGTACACAAAATTATGTTTCATTTTTGCAAACAATTTACCCACATATATACCAGAGGATTGGAAAAAAAGAATTGGATACGACAGTACACAAACAAAGAAGTTTTAAACATAAAAGTGGACAAAACATTTCACTTTGATGCTAGAAATATTTGTGTTTCTACAATAAATCCGAAACACAACCAATCTCAATGCGCATTACAAAACGCGTATCACTTGGCTGCTTACTTACAACAACAAACGGAAGAATGTAGTGGGGGTTCCGAAGGTTATATAAACGAAGAGGCAACACACCCCGAGTATCAGTCTAACTCCATACTCCGAACAGACAACATCTCCTGTGAAGGATGGCATCACAACAGTTTCTCCAATGTTTAGTTGAACAATTCAACTTGCATTCAAAATCAAATACTCTAATTATCAAGAAATGTTCAGAATTAAAAGAACAGAAACATTATATTGTTCATGAAATGAAGAAAATTGATACAACGCATGGAGACGCAGTCGTCGCATCTTTATCCGATGCACCATATACACCGGGTGATGAACCAAAGTTTCAAGTATATCTTCCAAAACGATTCGTCCAGTTGCTGCAAAATGAAGATCTGCGGGAAATTCAACCAGGATCATTATATTTGGTGTCACACGGAATGAGCGGAAACAACTCTACGGAACTAACTCTGCACATCGCACAAAAATAACATTGTAAAAAAATGTTTTAAATAAAAAGATAAAAAACAACAACATATCAGTATATGTTTTTATATACTGATATGTTGTATTTTTTTAAAACCTCAAACGGATGACCTTGAACTTTTAATCGATAGTATTATTCGATTATTTTATTCGATAGTATTATTCGATTATTTTATTCGAATACTTTACATAAATACGAAACTTTAACGTTGAGAGGCTCAGTTCTGTTTAAGACAAGCTACAACCAACATGTCATCCAAAAGAAATAATCTAACACTTATAACTTATTGTTGCAAAGAAAAATGTTTTAGAATACCTGAAGATCAAGTTGACGGACAAGCTTGTACAAAATGTAATTCTTTCTGCTATTGTAAATGTAGTTGCAAAACATATCAAAAGAACCGGTTGGATAAACTAGAAGAATTACAACATCGACTCGGTCTATTGTGGCAACGATTAAATTCAAAGTGATTAAACAAACACCTGCCATTACCCCCACCACTACCCCCACTACCATCGGAGGTACCTGCAGCACCGGCTTTGCAATAGTCATTCCTGCTACACCTCTCGTCGAGTAAACAACTCTAGTCATGTCTCTCAACATTCGCGGGATTCACTACAACACTATCAATCTTACAACCTACAAGGATTTGGAAATTTTTAGTGAAGAACTAAAACAACTTATAACCACTGGGTTTGGTTTATCTTTAGAACTTTATGCAACAAACAATCAAAACGAAAAAAATGTGTTTTTGCCAACTTACAACAACAAGAAGAATGAAAATAAACAAGAAATTTCAGCACCGACAACAACTTACTTTTCAAATTTGGGAGCAAACTTTACTAACTTGTAAAATAATACTTTTGTAAAAAAAAAACAAATAAATAAAAAAAGAAAATATCTTGCATTTTCGGATTTTCCGAAAATGCAAGATCTTTTTTAAAAACATCCCCAAAAGACCTTGACACACTTCCGGCCATTTAAAATTTAAATACCCAGCACAGCAGGGCATTTAAACTTTAAATACCCACCTACAACACGTCACAGCTACGTCACAGCTGATGACGTCACTTCCGGTCACGTGACCGGAAGTAGCTGTCAAAAAATTGACTGCCTGTCAAAGTTTGATTGGGCCAGAAACGCCACATCGCCACTACTGTTTCAGTTTTATTATTTCTTTCATTAGAGGGTTGGAAAGTCTAATTATGGTCGTAGAAATGTACATAATCTCCCTAAATCATAGTATGATAAATATATTTAATTTTAGCCAAGACGTTTTAAAACGGCTGTACCTAATCTTCTATCTATTCTTCCTAGAGATCGATTCTATCTATTCTTCTATAGAGGAGAAGGGGTTTTCTAACGGACAGCAAATCTCCAAAACTATAAGACCTACAGAGCTGAAATTTTGTATTTATACTCCTCTTGGGCCATAGATGCGTACTGTACTAAGAAACGATTTTACAAAATTCCTTTATGGTTATTCTCTACGGTACATCAAAGTTTTAATGTTAAACTATAGGGATGCTTATAGGTTGTCATGGCAACCTTGAGGAGTATGAAAAATTAAATCAATCTCACGGCTTGAAAAACTTTTGATTTTGACTATAATAACTCATATTAGATAATTTTGACGAAAACATATACTTTTGTAGGATTTTAGCCTGGTTGTAATCAGTATGGTAACACGAATAAGGTACCTTTTGTACACAAGATAATAGGAAGCAAGTGTTAAAACACGGCTGAATACAAACTTATTTGGGTGTACTTTGTCGTACGCAAAAAACGAACGTAAAAAAGTACTTATTTGTTTGAAAATAGCTTTAATTTGACCTACACAATTTTCGAATAAAAATTAGTGAGATATTTGTAATAAAATTAACACTAATTCTTATAAATTATAAATCCAATATAGCAGCAGCCGACTCCAATGTCCTCCTAAGATAGCTTGTTCAAAATATATCTAGTATACGCTACCCTAATATTTAACATTCTGACCTGTACGTAATTAATAAATGTTGAAGTTTTAACTCCCTATTTTCCATTATATAATAATTCATAAGCTAGAAGTTCCTTTAATGTACATAATTTTTTGTAACGTATATTTATTTTTAACGGATACTTTTAATTTATTAATGTTTAAATGACCAATCAGGATGTTATGAAGTATGGACGTTTTGACCTACAGTAAATTATTCTGATTTTTATAGATATGAAATAACTAATATGGAAATTTTGAAACAACCCTAAAGTTAAAAATGTGTCCACGCACGTCAAAATGAAAAGTTCGGATCGGAGTTTACAATTCTAACTGAGTAATCATAATATTTTCGTTTGAAAAATATTATATACTCCATGTAAGTAAAACTTTATGATTGCTTAATTTTTTATTTAACTAAACTGAAAAATAATCTTTAAACAAGTACTTCTCACGAATACGTAACATTTTATAGCAATATCATACTTAACAAATCAATAAATAATTATTTAGATATAGCAACCAAAGTTAGTTCCTCTATGGCAAAAGTGAGTCGATTGGGAACAAGTTTGAGAACGACTCTCAGCAGAACTGTTTAAAGAGTCGGTTCTTTCGGCGTTCGAGTCTTAGCCCTTAGAGGAATAGACGCTAGAGTATGCACCCGACTATCTCAACCATGATAATTACTCGACCGCATCAGCCACAATAACCGCAACAACCACAAACTGTTACGCGAGACACTACCTTCCTTGACACAATTTAATCTTATTTGTAAGCATACCGTGACATAATATTATAACACTCTATATACTATGGGGTTATACTCTATAGGTATAGGTTTTTCCATTTTGGCGCGCAAAACCAACATACATAATATTATAGCACTCTATGTACTGTGAGGTTATCCTCTATGGGTATAGGTTATATCCGCCATTTTGGCGGGAAACAAAAGTGAGGTTATGAGTTTTAGCGGGAAAAAGTGAGGTTATATCCACCCATAAACCATTATAATATACCGTTATACATATATAAATGTATAATATATGGTAGCATGACATAGTATGTACGTATGTAAATACGTATGTAATAGGGGTAGCGTGACGTAGTATATTTTATGTACTATAGTATAGTGTATACCTGTTATAGTATATGCTTTTTACTCTATGCTGTTGGCAACACTGCTGAATTCGTGACAACTGCAAGACTATCTCAACCATGATAATTACTCGACCGCATCAGCCACAATAACCGCGACAACCACAAACTGTTACGCGAGGCACTACCTTCCTTGACACAATTTAATCTTATTTGTAAGCATACCGTGACATAATATTATAACACTATATACTATGGGGTTATACTCTATGGGTATAGGTTTTTCCATTTTGGCGCGCAAAACCAACATACATAATATTATAGCACTCTATGTACTGTGAGGTTATACTCTATGGGTATAGGTTATATCCGCCATTTTGGCGGGAAACAAAAGTGAGGTTATGAGTTTTAGCGGGAAAAAGTGAGGTTATGTCCACCCATAAACCATTATAATATACCGTTATACATATATAAATGTATAATATATAGTAGAATGACGTAGTATGTACGTATGTAAGTACGTATGTAATAGGGGTAGCGTGACATAGTATGTTATAGTATATACTTTTTACTCTATGCTGTTGGCAACACTGTTTGGCGGGCTTTTTTCCGTTTTGGCGCACTTTTTCAGGTTTTTGGCACCGCCATCTTGCTTGTTTCTCACATTTTAGCGGGAACCAAAAGTGAGGTTATGAGTTTTGGCGGGAAGCAGAAGTGAGGTTATGTGTTTTGGCGGGAACCAAAAGTGAGGTTATGTCCACCATTTTGGCGGGAAAAGACGCCGCCATCTTGTTTCCGGTGACGTCTCATTTTGGCGGGAAACGGCCGCCATCTTGTTTCCGGTCCCCAAGTGGGGGGTAGACTACTACCGTCTTTTGATGCTCATACCTTTTGTAAATAGAATGTGGCCCAAGTGGACCCTCAAATAAAGGAATGAAATTAACGTCCGACTGAGTGAGGTGTTATCCAATAGTAGCCATTTGGTCCTAACTTAAAATATTTGTTTACCTACATGCGCTAACCTAAACAGTTTTACCATTGACTTTACGGTTTTTTTATATTGAATTGCTTATTAATACTCGATGTAAATTCAAAAACTGTGAATAAGGAATATTTATTGTTTACAGTAAGTATCTGACAAATATTAGAAATAATTATTTATTTATTTTATTTTTATTCCGAGCGAATCGCTAGCGCTACCTGTCGTTGCCACGTAGTACCCGCTGAGCATTCTGCCTTACCGACGTTACCGAGTTGTACTCGTGCATTATCATTATTAAAAATACCCCCGTCGAAGCAAACCTGCGTCTTTGACTGTAAATAATTAAAAAAGCCAATGCCTGCGTTCTCAGCGAATTTCAAAAGCATAATTTTTTATATGAGGGCAAAATAATTCAAACATTTTAAGTAAATACAGTAATGCAATATTCCCGTTGCAGCAGACCTGCATACTCAGCAAAAAACACATTTCAGTCCAACATAGTGAGATTTTACATGTTTTTGTAATCTCCATAAGAATAACATATGAAGAGAGGCCGCCACCCTCTTTTTAAAAATAGCTAAAAAAATGGGGAATAAGTATGCAGGTTTGCTGCAACGCGAATGTTAAAACTGGGTGGTTTTTATTCAGTACTTAGTAGGTCGTAATTAGAAGAAGCCATACCAAGTTTTATCAAGATATGTTTAGAAATAAGGAAGATCTAGAATGTTTTTATTTCCCATAAGGTTAACGTGGGAGATGAGTATGCAGGTTTGCTGCCACAGAAATGGAAATATTGGGGATTTTAGACTATTATACATTGGATCTCATCTAGATGAAGCCACACACCAAGTTTTACTAACATATGTTACGAAATAAGCGAGAAATAGAAATTTACTTTTTTCCCATAAGGTTAACAGTGGGACAACGTACTGTGTTTACCACTTTCAGTATCTCTGTAACCAATGGACATAGAGCGATGATTCAAAATACGAAATTGTTTGTTTTTCGAGCTGAATTCAATGGTGCTAACCAAGATTGGATTATTTGATTTCTCTTTGAAAACCAAACAAAAAACATTTTTGGGGGGGGTTTCCGGTGGTGCCATCGGCCTAGTTTGCGAACTCGTCCAATTGATTACCACTTTACATGTTTGTACCCATAAAGATCGGACCATTTTTACGGCCGCTTTCGTGCTAACAGACATATATATATATATATATATATATATATATATATATGCTTTTTCAACTTGGAAAAATACTTGAACAATGATACTCTGTTAATACGATATGTATCAAAACCTGGTAGTAGCCCTAATCATAATAATATTTTTTCTATCTTGTACATATCTAAACATTTTAACGAATGGTGTTTTATGCTTCTGGGGCCCGCAAAACGAAAAGTTATCATGGTCTGGGGCTTAGATCTTGCCATGAGACCAACGGTATTACCTTCTTTCCTATAGGGGAAATTCACTAAAAGGAGTGACCTGTCTTAAAATTAAAATTTGTTCAACTAACTTGAATTTTTCATTCACTGAAATTTGTCTCATAATAAAATAAAATTTTTGAGTGACTTAAAAAACCCCTGTATTTACTGACTTAACTAGACCTTATAGTAAAAATAGCACGGGGGAAACGCGATTGGGAAAGGTAACCAATTGAGCTGATGGGAGGAGCTGGCGCGCCGCCAGGAGCCGGCGAGGTTAGGTCGGAGTCAAGTTCAGGGCCCCCAGCGGTGACGAGGTGAGTGTTTTATTGGAGGTCACTTTTATTTAGTGTCAGTTTAGTTCTATGTACAGGGCGTCTCGTCCGTAATTCTGAAAATTTATGGTGCAAGCTCACTATCGTCGAAATAAGGGCGATTCTGACTTGCCCAAACGTTTGGCGAACAATGTTTTTTCTACACATTTTTTTTGTTGCTACTGACATGTACTTTAAGGTTTTGCTTGTTTGCTACTTAAAATTACAGCATAACCCAGGAAAAACAAAAAATACCATCGATAAATAGTAGAAAAAATTACGGATCATTAAAACAAAAATACCTCACATCATTTTTTTACATGCATTTTTTAGATTTATTGAGTCGAGACCAACCATCGCCTACCATTGTTGGTTGACTAATCCTTTTTTTGACAGGGTAATATATTTCGGCCGCCATCTTGGTTTCGCCATATTGGATATCAACTTTATTTTTTAACGTAAAGATGGCGTTGTGACACATCATTATGAACTAGATTTCTACGCTGATAACAACACTGAAATCTGCTTTTGAAAATATGCATTCATTAAATAGATATGCTCAAATAAAGATTTATCCTTATACATTTCTTACGGACGTTTTATATTTTCAATATTTTTGGCTTATTTTTCTTATATCTTGCATTATATTTAAGATGTGTAGTTCGTTTTAGCTTTAAAATACTCAGTGAAATACCGGCTTTAATTTGAGATATTAATCATCAACATCGGACAAGTGACAGATGAGCTATAAGGCTCAATGAAATTAAAAAATAAATTTTTTTGAAATTTGTTTTTAATTAAGTATGTTTATCTCCGGTTCTAAATAAAGTATTTGGTTCATTTTGGTCTTAAAATTTGCAGTGATATGTCGGCGTTTGTTTAAAATCTTGATATGTTAAATCGGTTAAGCTGTAAACTAATTTTAAGGCTCATTGCGACATACAGATTAGTTATTTTTAAATTTTACGTTTAATAGTGGATTGTAACTCACCCCGAACTTGTTCGAATCAAATGATCATGGTCTCAAACGAAAGCTAATATTTTACTGAGTCTTTTAAAAATATTCAGAACTCCAGACCTTTCCTGAAACTGGAGACATGAGTCTTTATATAAACGAAAATGTCTGAAAATTTTGATTTTTAATGGGTTTTAGAACCACAACTCACCTGAAACTCAATCTATTAAAATAATTTATAACTCAAATCAAAGCCAATAATCTACTAAGTTAATTAAGACCTTTACGATTTTTGAGTCTTCTTTGGAACTAGAGGAATCCTTTATGAAATATAAAATTATGCAAGTAAAACGAATTTATGTTGAGTGAAAGCTCATAAAGTCACATAATCTTTAGTCTGATCTTATTGAGCTTACTTGAGAGCTGATGGTTTACTGAGTGATTTAAGACCAAAATAAATTTAATACCTTATTTAGAACCGGAGATATTAATAATTGACTAAAAACAAATTTCTGAAAAATTTATTTTTAAGTTAAATTGAGCCTCATAGCTCATCTGACACTTGTCCGATATTGATAATTGATATCTCAAATTAAAGCCGGTATTTCACTGAGTATTTTAAGACCAAAACGAACTACTTATCTTAATAACAATGAGAGATAGCAGGAAAATAATCCCAAAAAATATTGAAAACATGAAACGTTCGTAAGAAATGTATAGGGATAAATATTTATTTGTGTATATCTTTTTAAAGAATGCATATTTTCAAAAACGGATTGCAGTATTGTAATCAGCGTAAAAATCTAGTTCATAATGATGTGTTACATCACCTTTACATTAAAAAAAATAAAGTTGATATCCAATATGGCGGATCCAAGATGGCGGCCGAAAAAATTATTATCCTGTCGAAATAAAGAATTAATTAGCCACCCAGCAATGATATGTTTTGGTACCGAGTCATTATCTCAAAAAATGCATGTAAAAATGATGAAAATTAATAAAGTTTAGTAATTTTTTTCAAATTTCAGGACGCCATATTGGAAAAACCTATTTCCTGGACTCCGATTTTATTAGACTTTTAGTATATTATTTAACACAAGGGTTAAGGCAATTTTTTTAGGGTTAAGGTGTTTTATTTCATATCTTGACTAGACTATTTCTCCTATTTAAAGGTATGTTTGACAATATACGCTAACAATGGATCTTCCATTTCTATAAAAAAAACTTTCCTATTATTTTACGACCTAAATATACAGTACCTAGTTCTCCATCCATGTTTTTATAAACTCTCAATCGGGGTTTTCTTTTCTGAGTCATAACTCGATAACGCCATTAGAACTATTTTAAAACATGTACTTCCAAACTAAATGAATCGAGTTTGATACAATGTCAACGGTTAACTCAACTGCTCAGATCTTCAGCCTTTTCCTGTACTTGAACGATGCTTTTCTTCAAATTCCAAGAACTGACGGATTTGAACGTTCGAGGTATCATTTTAAAAGTGTATCTACGTAGATTTTCCAATACATCACGGAATTGGAAGAAAAAGCATCACTCAACTGCAGTAAAAGGCTGAAGATTTGGACAGTAGCGCTAACCGTTGACATTGTATCAAACTCGATTAATTGAGTTTGCATTTAAACAGATAGACATGGTTTGAAATAGATCTAATGGCTAAATACGGATTGAATCACTTTTAGAAAAAAACACAAAAGAGTTCGCAAGCAAAGCTACTACAAGTAAATCTACAGTTGTGGTCAGTCGTATTGGTGAGTGGGTGCACTGATCTCTCCTGAAATATGACACTAAAACCTCCTACAGAGCTTGATGCAAGTTTAACGAGAGGCTATCTTCCTATTACAGAATGTACTACTTGATCGATATTACGATTCGTAATACGCAAAACAACTTTCTAAACAATATTGCAGTACGAATTCCGATGTGTCAATGGGCCCTGAAACAACAAAAAAGGCTTTGACAGCTCAATAAAAACACAGGTTTTACCAGACTTGAGGAGTTTCCACTTTTTCCGTCGGCCAATACAGCTGCCCAGTGCTATAGCATTGACTTTGTATACAGAAGGAGACCTCCCATCCTTCCGGCCCAGCTGTACAAATTTCTGCTTAAGCCAGGATTTGAAGTGGGCGTATTTTTTACTATGTCACCAACAGATGGTGCTATTATAAATTGTTTATTTCAGCTAATTATTTAAGTTTAAAAACGTGATATGATGGAAAAAACAAGAGCTTATCTATATCAATATATATATAAATAAATAAATAAATAAATAAATAAATATATATATATATATATATATATATATATATATATATATATATATATATAAGAAGAGTTGTGTGTTGGTATATTTAGTGCTACAGCCAAAACTACACGTCGTAGACCCATGATCTTGGTATCAAATTAAAGCTTGGAATCTCATGATCTGCACTATCGTGGTTGGGTTTCGATATCTTATTGGGTGTAGGCACAAGATCGTCCGAAAGGGACCTATGTCAAGGATTTTGTGAGTACTTGAGGTTTTATTTGTTTATATCAAAACACATGGTTTAATTTTAAAAGGTAACTGTGGTTAAAGTGGTTGCCAACAGAATGCAGCACCTACAATTGTGTTGTACAACAGGTGAATACAGTCTTATTTAGCAAAATGTGTTTTAGCGAATTTCCCCTATAGGGAAGTAGCTATTACCGTAGGCGGCACGGTGAGACTTAAGCCCGGGACCATGTTATTTTTTCATTTTGAGGTCCCAAGACCCCAAAAACACAGTTCGTTCATTTTCATATATATGTATATATATATATATATATATATATATATATATATATACCTGTCCGTAGGCGCGATAACTTTTGTAAAAAAGGTCCGATCTTGATGAAATTTGGAACAAACGTATAAAGCATCATTCATGACTTCGAGTTCGAAAACCAGCAAGATTGATTTACTCTAGGAAGGTTTTTTCACAAAATAAAATTTATTTTCAAGATTTAACACCTTTTTACTAAATATTTTTAAACTTAATTGTCAAAATTGAATTCAGCTTAAAAAAATAAACAATTTAGCATTTTGTATTATTATTCTATGTCAATCCGTTGCTTAGATTTTGGATAGTATTGGATGTGCTAAACACAGTACGTTGTCCAATATTGTTTTTAATTTTTCCTTCCAAAAAGTATAGTCACCCTGATTTGAGATTAAAAAAAATACAATTCTGAACATATGATTGAATTTGCAGGTGTTGAATATTTTATTTGTGTTTATTTTGAATAGTTAGAGTTCATTGATCAAGATTTTGCAGAAAATATATACTATATCAAAAAATACAAATTATTTTTAAATTTAATAAGGAAAGTAAGAGCATTTGGGGGGGGGGATGTCTTGGTCTAAACTGCCTGAAAATGTAGCATAATATATGTAGCATAATAATTGTTTACAATTATGAGGATTGATAATATGTTTTATTGAAATTGGCTGCAGATGTAGGTCTGTTACAACAGGGATGTTTTAATTACTATAAAACTGACCATATGATTGAATTTAATTTTTTCATGGGATTAAATTATTTGTTTGTTTTGAGTGTTTTGAGTTCATTGGTTATATTTTTGTTGACATTTATATTCTATAACAAGATTACAGTTATTAAAAATTAAAAGACTAAGAATTATATAAAATACAAAAGTGTATGTATTACTAATGAAAACCAATATGGTCTCTTTGTTAATTTTCCTCATGTTTAAAGCTCACGAATGATTAAATAGGCTATGCGATTTTAGTATATTATTTACTTAACGTATTCTAATGATACTTCCTTCAAACAAGTTGAATGCTCACATATACAAAATAAATCCTTTGGAAATTCGCTGAGTACGCAGGTCTGCTGCGACGGGGGTATTTATTTACGTTTTCAATTATTTAGTAAATTTTTACTGTTAGGTTATGTTTTAAAAAACATGAAGTGCACTAAAATGTAGAGTTACATTTTTTTTGTTTTTATAAATTCAAAGATAGTATAAATAAGACGAAAAAAATTCAAAACGTAGGAGAAAATGTTTGCAATTCCGTATCTTATAACGTAAAAGAACGATTGCAAGAAAAAACGAAACAACGAAGAGAAAGAAACACATCTAAGAGTATCATGGGAAAATTCACAGCGACATCAAGAAACGCTGTCGTAGCAGATTTGGAACAGAAAGGGAGACAGACGGATAAGGTGATGAAAGAAATAATCAGAACAGAGATATAACGAAGAACCTTTGAAAAAGGGTTAAACAGAAGAAGCTGAATTAAATTAAACAGTTTAAAAGCTGTTTACAAAAGGACAAGGAACTATGATTTTGGCTGTAAAGTACACATTATTCCAATAAAATGTAGATTGTATTGAACACCCGAATGTAGTAATTTGCAAGATGGACAAAATTTGAAGTTATTGCATAGCACAAAGATGAATTCAAAAAGAAAACGCATATTATGTGCTGTTTGAAAGGAAAAATAAGACTGCTACCACCAAATATGCCTTCCCCGGCTTTATCAAATATAGCTAATATGTATGGAGAAACATCATAATATATTGAATTTTAGAACACATTAGACGTTATAATTCTTGCTTCCAAATTTCATCTTTTGGGCTACTATTCAGGCCTTCATAAGATTTTTCAACCCAGCGAAGCGGGTTAACAACAGCTAGTACTTAATACAATAAGGTTTTTTCTGTTAGATCCCTTTTTCAGGCGTCCTACTGAACCGATTTTTACGATTGAGGTGTCATTTTAAAGCTTATAATGTAGCGCACCAGCGACAGATAGTTGAAATAGGCATTTCTTTTTCGGCTTGGACCCCCAAGGCTTTAATTTATTTATAGAGGGCGCAAGTTGGTCAGCACTGGGGGGGGCCAGTGCTGACCAACTTGCTAAATGTAAATCGTAATTTAACAGCTGATAACCTTCAGACGAATTGTCAACCAGTGGCATTTTAAACAAAAATAGATATACTGAAAATGTAAATAAGAGAAGAAACAACTTATGAACAGTGAACAATCATTTTCAAATATTGATTCGGTCGGTAAATCACTTATTGATGTGTTTGTTGACATTGTAAATTATTAATTTTATTCATGTACAGAATTTCAAACAAACATTCATATTGTTTTAATTTTCATATGACTATGTTTTTCTTGAATGTTCAAAGTTTTTTTCCAGATAGGAAGTAAATTTATAACTGCAAAAGGAAACTATTACATTATTCGTTAGGCCTGATGGAAGACGATTTATGAATCCTGAAATAGAAAAAAGAAGAATACAAAGAGAAAATAGTGAAGACATGATTAGAGAGATCAGGGAAAATATGCATAACCTTCGGCAAGAACAGATAACTGATAAGATACAAAGATTGAACAGTAGAGCGACGTTGTACCACCTATACACTTCCAGCCAGCGACTTAAAGATTATGTATGGGCAAACGTGAAAAATAAAGGCGGTATCCTACTGTTGAGCGGAGTTATTTCCAGAAGACAATCACATTCAAATACATAGTGTTGGGACGATGAACAATGTGTGTGTATGTTTTTCAGCTAAGTTTCTTAAAGAATTAATATTTAAATTCCAAGTTTAAACAGGTCAACTTTTTATTTTTATTAATTGCGAATTTTAAGAAGGTGATTAAATTTTTCGAATTTTAGGCTACAGTTTATCACGAACAAACACAATATTAAAATGCGCAATTTGCGCATGGGACCCCTAGTGCTCCCTTAATGCCATAAAACCTAAATAACTCCAAGTGAAAGCTACTAGTAGTCAGCAGTGTACCTTGTTGGAGAACACTATAACTACGTACTCTTTCAAATCCTGGCTGACACAAAAGCTGGTACATTTTTTACTTTGGCCATTGGCTTTGAATCTGAGGAAGACCTTCCGTTGTATTATCAAGTGTGTACCAGGTTTTGAGTGTCCCAGGATTGACAGAGCTCCTAGTTATAGTGAATCACCAACAGAGTGTGCTGATTTACACAGAGTGTGCTATTATTGAACTTCTCAATTTTTTTTTTCAAATTTTTATATTATTTTATTAATATCGATTCTCTACTGTTTAGTAACTCTTTTTCCAGTCTAGCTTTCATGCATTTTTTAATGATAAAAATTATTAATTTTACGTTACCAACTAACTTTTTTATGGACGCAACTCGAAGCCGACGCACAGGCATTTGTGCCCATGTCGGCTTATTCCCACAATCTTTTTTACAGTTAAATGTTAATTATATTAATCTGACTTTTTCCTAGCATGTACAGTAAGTTTTTTTAGGTATTTTTTACATCAGAAAATGCATTAAGAAGAAGTTTTTGTAACTACAAATTATATGCTGTAAACATTGTAAATATTTACACTGGAATAAATAAATTGTTCATTCATTCATTCATTCATCCATTCATTCACTTATTCATTCCCCTCTTAATTTAGGTATCAGGAGGAAGTAATATATCATTTAGTGACTCAGAAAACAAACAATAGTCAATTAGTTATTGATTTATGAACCGTGGAAGACAAAATGTTGATGTAAATGGCTAAAAAAAGGGTTGACAGAAACACCCTCTGTTGGTTATAAATCAAACTATTTCAATTTTAAATTATAGGTCACGCAAAACTAGCTATAGCTGGGCCATAAGAATGGGAGGTCTAAAATCTTTGGCGATTGAAAGTCTCATTCTGTATTTATAGTCAATAGCTATAGCGATATGTTCAAGGTAGCGACAGTTCTGCACTATGTACGTGTACACGGCCGCTGCGTTGTGCCTGGTGCTGTCGCCTGCTGGGAGCTTTTCTCCGGACGCCGCGACGGTGCGAACCGCCCAAGGCAGACTCCGGGGCGGCCGCCTGGCGTCCTACACAGGGGCGCCGCTCTTCGCCTTCCGAGGAGTGCGGTACGCCGAGCCGCCCACCGGTGACTACAGGTTCAAAGTAAGCTTCTCTCGTATCCAGCGTTCTGATTGGTTGTGGCCATGTCCCTTTTCTGATGGGTGGTTTTGTGATTTCTTTGTTTTTTGTGTGTTTTTCAGCTTGTAGTGATTTTTACTGCTTTTGCAGTTCTCTTTTTTAGTTATTTTTTGTCCAGGCTATCCTTATTAATCAGTGATGGTGAATGTCCGCAAAAATCAAAATCAAAACATAAACTCGCCATCACCAACAATGAATTTCAAACCAGGTTTACAGGATTATTACCAATTGAAGGGGCTGACTCTTCTGGAAAAATAACACTGTTCTTATTAATATTGGTCTTCTGTGGCTGTCTTTACATAGGTTATCAATCAACTAACTAACCATCAACTAACTATCTTAAAATCAATAATAATTTTAAAGAATTGTCGAAAGACAATAACAGATTATTACAGTTATTTTGTCTACAAAGCTTTCTGACTGCAAGTCACAAAACACCGAGTCAAGTAAAACACCGAGAAAGTTACAATTTTTTTAAGATTTACCACTGTATATCCCGAAATAGTTTTAATTAATAATTTTATCATTCATGTGCATGAATGAAAACATCTTAAAATTTCATCATTTATGTACATCAGAAAAATCCAAAGAATGTTTTAAAATTAATTTTATCAGTATTTAATATTTTTGAAAAATGCAGACCTATGCATAGTTATCTTTGACAGCCGCCAGTCCCGGTGCGGCCGTGGGGTGAGGAGTTGCGAGCGGCTCTGGAGGACGGAGCGATCTGTCCTCAACCCTCCGCCTCCACCATTGGCCCTTCCTCCGAGGACTGTCTGTTCCTCAACGTTTACACTAAAAAGGTATCCAGTAAATCAGCTTGACAGTAAATTTCCCTTTATCTTAATCACGATTTGGCTTATCGATTATGATTTAAAAAGTAGTTTGCAAATTGATAGTTGATTACAAATTTTAGAAACTGAAAAAACTATATTTGTTGCCCTATGTTATTTTTATAACTACAACATCGCGCCTCAATCATCATCTGTCATTCATACTTGGCTTAAAATACCTACCTGGGTAGGTCGCCATTTCAACTAATGTATCTAATGTATTTTATTTTGTAGCTGTTTAGAGGACGAAAATGGTTTCAGTGATTAGAAGCTGTTGTTATGGTAAAGTATGTGTGACCATCCAGAATGACAAGTTTCCTTTTCACCTTGAATCCTCTTGTTCCTCTAGGATATTTCATTCCGAAAATAAGCTCGGATATCCAGTTCGGTACGAATCATAGAGGAACTTGTGGCTCTTTCTGGCTTATTGAAAGATGAGAATTAAGAAGCATATCTATGAAACCTAACTAATTCCTAAGACCAGCCTGTCTAGAGGACGAAGTACCGGCAGCCAGCCGTTCAGGTGTGCCCTTCACAACATAAAGGGCTTCAGGGTAGAGGTTTTTACTCGAAATGGTGAAAAGGGAGAAAGCGATCGCGACGTAAAAAAACGAAATACCCCCGTCGCAGCAGACCTGCGAACTCAGCGAATTTCCATAGGATTTATTTTGTATATGTGAGCATTCAACTTATTTGAAGGAAAAAATTGTTTGAATACGTTAAGTAAATAATACACTAGAAACTTATATTTAATCATTTATGAGCTTTAAACATGAGGAAAATTAACAAGGAGACCAAATTGGTTTTCATTTGTAACACATACACTTTTGTATTTTATATAATTCTTAGTCTTTTTAAAAAAAAAGTAATCTTGTTATAGTATATAAATGTCAACAAACATATACTAAATGAACTCAAAACAAACAAATAACTTAATCTCATGAAAAAATTAAATTCAATCATATGGCCAGTTTTATAATTAAACACCCGTGTTATAGCTGACCTGCATCTCCAGCCAATTTTAATAAAACATATCAATCCTCATCATTGTAAACATACCATATAAATTTTCGGGCAGTTTAGACCAAGACATCCCCCCCCGCCAAATGCTCATACTTTCTTTATCAAATTTAAAAATAATTTTTATTTTTTGATATAGTAGGGGCCTATAATATAGCCTATTTTCTGCAAAATCTTGATCAATGAACTCTAACTATTCAAAATAAACATAAATAAAACATTCATCACCTAAAAATTCAATCATATGTTCAGAATTGTATTTTTTTAATCTGCAAATCAGGGTACTATACTTTTTGGAGGGTAAAATTAAAAATAATATTGGACAACGCACTGTGTTTAGCACTTTCAATATCTCAGCAACGGATTGACGTAGAATAATAATTCAAGATGTTAAATCGTTCATTGTTTTAAGCGGAATCCATTTTTGACACTTACATTACAAGAAAATAATATAAAGATATTAAATCCTAAAAATAAAATTTATTTTGTCAAATAACCCTCCTTAGAGTTAATTTATCGTGCTGGTTTTCGAACTCGAAGTAATAAATGTTACTCTAGACGTATGTACCAAATTTCATCGCGATCGGACCTTTTTTACGAAAATAAGCGCCTACAGACAGGTATATATATATATATATATATATATATATACAGTATATAAATGAAAATGAACGAACGGTGTTTTTGGGGTCTAGGGACATCAAATTGAAAAGTTACGGTGGTCCCGTGCTTAAGTCTTACCATGCCGCCTACGGTAATAGCTACTTCCCTATAGGGGGAAATTCTCTAAAAGACGTAAAAGTAGGGTAAATTGGGGGCTCTAACCCCGTGGCGGGATTTGGGATAATGACGTCACTGATAAGCACCCAAACCCCCCCCCTCGAGATCAATTTTCTAGATAAGCCGCACCCACCCAAATCGAGGCTTATGATCCTCAAATCTGTAATCCAACATCCAACACTGACCATAATTATTCTTAACTCCCGCTTAGGTGTTTATATTTTTTCTAAGAAACGGAATATCATAGATTTATACACTTAATAATGAGATTCTCATTGATTCCAGCTGTCCACTTCAGCCAAGCAGCCGGTGCTGGTGTACATTCACCCCGGCGGCTACGAGGCAGGCACCGGCAGCAGCCACAGCGTCGGGCCCCAGTATCTTCTGGACAGAGACGTGGTCCTAGTCACCTTCAACTACCGTCTGGGAGCTCTAGGTAGTATAATTCGCTTGGCAGAAACAAGGAACTGAAGATTAGGAGAGGGTAACGGGCAAGTTGGTTGTAAACTGTTTAAAGTATCAACATGCCATAAACTGGGATAGATCAGATCCCCTTTTTAATTTTTGACACCATGAACCTGCCCCTCAGTTTTCTTGATTTTTGATTCTTGGTTGAAAGTTGAAAGCGAAGCATATATAGCATACTCATAAAATGAACCTTTTCACTGAATAGATACATTATTGTAGTTCCAATCAGAAAATTCACTTACTTATACCATTGATCTCTTTTGTATTTTTTCTCCAAATAAATCTCAAAGGTGACTTCTACTCGGGGGTGTAATAAGCTACATAACTCACTACCTTATATGCTTAGTGCCGCTGGGTTACTTCGCTGTATATTTTCCCACACTCATTCTTCATTCAAATTCACATTAAAATGCACAGACTGCATCCCAATCTTAATAAGGTCCCGGCAGTGTCATAAGCAGGTGTTAAAAGATTGCCACAAAGACACAAATCTTTGGCCAGTTGTAGAGGTAAAGAATTCATTTCAGTATTCCATGTCAACCACGAACATCAATGATGTTAGAGAAACAACTTGTACACTGCTGCAGGTTTCCTGAGCACGCAGGACAGCCTCCTGCCCGGGAACTACGGGCTGAAGGACCAGGTGGAAGCGCTGAAGTGGGTGCAGAGGAACATCGCGGCGTTCGGAGGTGACCCCACCAACGTGACGCTGCTCGGCAGTAGCGCGGGGGCGGCTAGCGTCACCCTGCACATGGTCTCGCCTCGGTCTGTCGGTGGGTGCAAAAACATATATATTTATACTCTTTATATTTTACAGAAATATTTTGTAAGGTGGTTTGAAATTTTGAGCTTTGAAATGACTCCAAACAGTTCAGAAAACAGCAGTTCTTCTATGCATTAATTGCGAAACGATTTATACAAGTTTGCTGCAGCAAGTACTTTAATGAATTTTTATTTTGTGCTTAGTATCCCCCTAATATGGCCTCAATCTATGTCAAAGCGTTAATAATTGATACTTTACTTAAATGTCAATGGATTTATTGATATTTCATAATAATCAAAGAGCTTTAAATAGCAGTGGCATACACAAAATCTGTGTTTGAGGGGGGTACTCACTATCTAAAGATGTTGGCAATTTATTATTTTTTATATTCATAACAACGGGGACGTTCGACCCTAGAGGAGCCCGGAGAATATGTTGTGAATACTTCTCTCTCTTAAGGGATGAGGCGTCTGACCTGTTAAACCTTTTTCATAATACTAACACAGAAACATCTCTTTTCAGTTCCTTTTTGTTGGCTCGAAAGTTACCCGTGTGTCCGGCCTAGGCCGGATAAACTCTTATCCGACCTAGGCCGGAAAGAACAGAAGTAAAAAATCAGCTGATTTTCAGCAATCCGACGTTTAATGCTTGTTTATTGGTGGTTTCTTTGTTTCTTTTTAGAGGAATGTAGTGGCAGCACTGCATCCGTAGCAAATGTTTTTCTGTTTGTTATAGGTTAGGTTTGAAGGTTTGAGAAACAAGGAGGTTATATTACTATTCTGGAGGCAGCACTCCATAGTAAAACAGCGTGCCGGCTGTTTAGAACAAAATATCACAAAAATGGTACATCAGTTAGTACCAACCTTTGCAAAATACCTCAATTTCACCGACTTCCCAAAATGAACGAATCAATCAAGTGATTCAGTCGAGTCACGACTCAATTTTGAGCTTGGTTCATTCCGGAACCGGAAATCAATAATATTTTAAACAACGAATTAAATACTCATAATAAACTGCTAACGAGTACTTATTAGGTGATTTTTGTTTGGAAATAACTTCACCTAATTTATTTTTGGGTATATCTTTAATGGCAAAATAAAGTAAAAATAGCAAAACAGATACCTGAGCTAAAAGTAATTGATATAATCAGTCACTATGCAAATACGAGAATTATGGTAGAAACTTGGCAGGTAAGCAACGTAAATAGTAGGACAATTTTCTTTTAGTGGTACAATATTGCTGAGCGACAGTAATGTTTGTATAATAACATGGCAAAATTGTACATAAGGAGTGAAGTTGTCATTTACTGGCCGGATACTAACACTTATATATTGAACTTTAAATTAATTATTCTTTATTCATAGGTTTTAAAAAATAACATTTTCTATTCTATTATTTATATAATATCGTATTTGGTATTAGGCAAAGAAACCGTTCAATCATAATGAGAATCAGATCAACATGATTCAACTCTCCGAAATGATTACATCAGTTTTTGAATCAGTTGAATCGACTCAAAGAACGGTACATCAGTTAGTACCAACTGCGGCACGCTTTCCAATGCTGTTTGTGAAGACAGTGCTACCTCCAGTATAGTAATATAACCTCCTTGTTGAGAAACGTATGTTTATGCAAGGACTACGTTATGATTGACGGTATGTTTTTTCTGTGTAGTATGATAAAAAATATCGTACGTTACATGGCCGGGAAGTTTTGCCGTACTCGTATGAAAATTCCTCACTCGCTTTCGCTCGCGCGGGAACTATCATGCTCATCCGGCAAAACAGTACATCCCGGCCTAGTAGCGTAGTATACTATTCCATCCCACAATCCCTTCCTCCCGTAAGCTGCGCAATATCCAAAAGGGAAACTGCCTAACAGGCAATGCTGGGGCTTATATTCCTTCAAAATCTAACAATTTAACAGTCTAACATTCAACAGAGATGCCGTAAAAAATTTCACCGTAACATCCCACTTATCCCATCTTAGAGGTGGAGAGAGCATCCTACCAGTGTAAAAGCAGTAGGTAAGCGATAGGCTACTCCGTATCAGCGTTGATTACTCAGAAGCACTGATATTTTCTAGTGATATGCTCATCGAAAACAAAATTATGGATGCTGATTCATATTTTATATTGAATTTCCAGAAACAAGATCACTATCCCTTATTTATATTTGAGTTTTTTTCAATGGCTTACAGAAGTTGTGCAGTTCGTTATGAAAGTAACCACTGTCGTTCTTTTCCTTAAAAATTACTGTCAAAAGCTACATGTTTGTTTGTGTTGCCTCAGAGGGTGGGGCCGAACAGACTTATGCTCACCCACAGATAGACAGTCATGTTTTTTAAAAGGTTGGTGGCCTCTTTTTACCTTGCATTAGTCCCCCCTCCCCTCCCACATAGGCCTCAGGTCTGTGCGGTGTAAGTTATAAAGCAAAGCTAGGAGTGAGCCGGTATAGTACAAGGGTACTAAAAGCATGCAGAAACGTCGAAGTGAACACTCGAGGTCGAGTGCGCTACCAACAGCGCCACCAACTCACTATGGAGACGATTCTGACTTATACTTGTATTCTGTTGAAACAAATTTGGTTTTTCCTGGAATAAAATGTTTGAATTTGAATCTGTATCAGGCTTGTTCCACCGAGCCGTCGCCATGAGCGGGTCGTTCGCGGCGGGCTGGGCGCTGAGCCGCCGCCCCCGGGCGCTGGCCGCCCGCCTCGCCGCCGCCCTCGACTGCGCCTCCGCCGACTCCCGCCTCATCTACGCCTGCCTCGTCACTCGCCCCGCCCGCGACATCGTCCGGGCTACCTCGAGCATCAAGGTGGGTGGGCGGTTGACAAACAATCACGCTGGAACGTGATATTAAGTTCACGTTGGAGCTACACTCCATTCAACGTTTTTGTTTTTGTAGGGAGGCGGTCTGGGTTGCCCAACCTCACAGGAATATATTCAGAGAGGGTATTTCAGTTGAGGCGTTCAATTCCAAAACTCACTTATCGACATTTTTTTATTTTGAGATATTGGCATCACTGGATTCGTTGGAAAAATCTGCATCAACTTTTAACATTAAACCTTTCCTATCACTTTTTCTTTTTTTAATGTAATTTAGAAAATCAGGTATCTTCCCAAAACTGATTTATTTAAGGGGTCATGTTGTTCCATAACTCACTCATTACAGCAGCCAATCAAAATGCACATGACAATTTCAAGCAACCTATTGGTCAGATGGAAAGAGATGAGAGTTTTGGAAAGGCAGCAGTTTCAGGTGAACGTCATGAAAATGAAGCATTTTGATTGACTGTTGTAATGAGTGAGTTATGGAACAAAAGGACCCCTAAAATAAGTCAGTTTTGGAAAGATGCCTGATTTTCTACGTTATTTTAAAAATAGAAAAGTGAGTTTTGAAAAGGTTAAATGTTAAAATGTTTAATGTTGAAAGTCGATGCAGATTTTTCCATCGAATCCAGTGATGCCATTATCTCAAATTCTATCATACTCTTGCACAAAACACAGTGCATCTTGCCAAAACTCACTCCCTGCAGATTCTGCAGCTCAATTTCGGTAAACGGCTGATTGACAATAGAAAATGAATATTTTAGAGGGTTCCAAAGGTAATGTGTCGCCAAATTAACCCCCTAGCATTGGAAAACATTAAAATCTAGAAAAGTTTTTTTAGTCTGTGTAAAGTTTGTCAAACTGCAATGAGTGAGTTTTGGAATGAAACGACTCAGTTATTTTTTGTATTTTGCACCGGCTACCGGAATGGAGAGGAATCTTCCCCTGATAATATCCAAGCCCTTTATTTTAGTAAATTAATCCGGGGGCACCAAAAGGAAAAAGGAATAGGTAGATTGAATAGGATCGGCCAAGATAGAGTGGGTGGGCAAAGATCATCCAGTGATTGTGGGCCTCAAGGGATAAGGTGGCACTTATCTTGGCCACCTTCGCCCACCCTGCCATCAAGCTCAGCCTCCCCTGGTGGGGAACTGAAGATGCTCACTGAAAGGCTGGTACAACACTATCTCCAATCGAGACAACTTCCGTTGCTGTATCCAGCATTGGTTCCTAAACTAGCAAAAGCCCGTTATGCTCCTACGGGGGGGGGATATCAAGAGAAATGCTACATTCCATTTGAAGTTGGTTCTTCAGAAACTAATTGTTTTCCCTATCACTCTCCAGTTTGTTTTAAATACTTTGCATATCTTCAGTCTCAGGCTATTGCATAACATGTAAAGCAAGGCAGGAAGGGTCATACTCCTTGCTACTAATATTATAAGTTTAATGTTTGTGAGTTTGTCTATTTGTTTGTCTTTTGTCTATTTGTGCCTATTCACGCCTAAATTACTAAACCGATTGACCTGATAATGTTAAAAGGTAGATAGCACATCCTTGAGTAGCACATATGGGCATATTCTTATCGTTATAAAAATACCCTATAATTTTGCCTCTTGCACTTTTAAAGCTTCTATCACAATATTGTTTACAGGGAATATATATATATATATATATATATATATACATATTAATTTGTTGCGATGAAAACCATCGTCTCTTTATCAGTTATTTCTCTAACCCATGTGAAGAACTGGTACATCATCTTGTTACATCAGACAGTTTAAGCCTTACATCATGAAATCTAATGCCTGATGAAATTCAGTTCCAAACAATAGTATATTTCATTACTAGTACCGAAAGTGGCACTTTCCGGTGCGCGCCCAAGTTTCATGTGTGAGGGGGAGCCAAACACAGGAATATCGAATTTCACGTGTGAGGCGAAGCCGAGCATGTGAAAGTGTGTTTCACGTACGAGGCGAAGCCTTGTACGGGAATAATTGGAGCAAGTGCCGGAAAATCACTTTCGGTACAAGTTATGAACGGTACTTTTCATCACGACGCAAAAATACACACAATGCTGAAGAAGAAACCTCAGTAAAATGCAAACTATTATATTTCTCAATTAACATTTTTTTATAATAACAAATTTACTATAATAAGCCTACATAACAACGTAAAAATTAGAAGTTCAAGGTTATTTCGAGAGATTTTAAACATGCGCTATAATAACAATACAGCAAAACTCATTTATACCTATTCCTGTTTTCGGTTTACATTGTTGAACAATAAGAACAGCTGATTTAAATTGTAAGAATAAACGGCAAAGCGACGTCAGAGCGCGTAGCGGGCAAATGGAAAACTAATTGAGAGCAAGGGAAAACAAATTTAGAGCAAGGGAAAATCAGCTGATCGTTTTTCCCTTGCTCTAAATTAGAGCTTGGGAAACGATCGTTTTCGTTGCTACCAGCTGACATCGAAAGTAGCTACTTTCGGTACGGAGTGATGAAAAAGTTTTTTCAGTTCCTGATGAAATGACTAATATACAGGGTGTCCAACTTAACTGTGCCACCATTGGTCTCTCAGAAACTATTGGATTTAGAGAAAACTTTAAATGGGGGACTTCACCTACTTTTTTAAGACATTCAAGAAAATGAATTCAGTTTTCTTGCAAATGGCCGCCATTTTCCAATATGGCGGACAACTTTGATTTTTCTTATGGAACACTCTGTATTTTATGGTGTATTTGGATTCTACGTTTAATTTTAAGAACCTTTTACTCTTTGACATTTTTTCCTAAACCCAAAAGATAAGAGGATCTAAGCCGTCAAAGTTTGATTTTTCCCCATAAGAAATGCATTGTGTAATTGTTGGTACTTGGTATATCGATAACGGTTGGGTTAAATAAAAAATTCCAAAGATCAAAAGTACCTTAAAATGTGATTTTAGTTTAGATTCAACCATAGAAATAGTTTTTAGTTGACATTCATTCAAGGTAATGAAAATTTTTAAACAGTTTTAGACTCCATAAGGATTGCATGGATGGCCCGGTTAAAATGGACACAATGCATTTCAAATGGGGGAAAATCAAACTTTAACTGCTTATATCTCATTAACCATTAGATTTAGGAAAAAATGTCAAAGAGTAAAATGTTCTTAAATTTAAGCTTAGAATCTAAATAGATCATAAAATACAGGGTGTTCCATAAGAAAAATCAAAGTTGTCCGCCATATTGGAAAATGGTAGCCATTTAGAAGAAAACTGAATTCATACTCTTAAATGTCTTAAAAAAGTAGGTGAAGTCCCCCATTCAAAGCTTTCGCTAAATCAAATAGTTTCTGAGATACCAATGGTGGCACAGTTAAGTTGGACACCCTGTATAGCCACAACTACTAAATCAACCATTATACAACATAATTGTATAGGCTAATATAACGAAACGTGTGAGTCTTGTGAGGCCTGAATATTTTGCACACCTTGCCTTTGAACCTAGCCATAACGCCTTCAAATTTTATGTTTCAGCACAACAACCTTCCGAAATCCTCATTTACCGTCAATTTTCTTTAACTTTGAAATTGCAGTAAAACAGATATTTTGCATTAGAGGAATCCAGGAAAACTGAACAAGAAAATCGGTCGTTTTAGACTCACTGAGGGGCATACACCAGAGGCAGCTCATGTCCCTCTGCATACTTTTGAGGAAATGGACTAAAACATCGGAGGTGACGTAAAAATTGTACTTCAATTATAAAATTTACCTAATTAATTTCATTGAGAAGCATAAACCCCTCTTTTTGCTCATGGAAAATCCCATATCTCAGTCATTCTGGCATCCACCCCTCCTCCCCTACAAAACGTTAACGCTTTATTACACCTCTGCTCAATTGCTTTTACATTTTTCCTACCACCTGCTGTTTTACATTGAAACAATCACTGGAAGTTTTGCAGGACTTTGATCTGGCTCCCGAAGCATTATTTGCGCCTGTGATCGAACCTGCTACAGAGTCCGACAGGTTCTTGACGGATGACCCTCTCTTTCTGATACGAGACGGTAACTTCACGCAGGTTCCTTTCATGACTGGAGTCACAAGGGACGAGTTCGCAGCCAGGGGATACTGTAAGGTTTGAAATCGACAACTTAACATTGACGTTTGTTTCGTTTGAAATTGATTAGTAAGGGCTGTACGATGGAAATGGATTTTTCTCAGACTTATGACCAGCTACAATCGACTTCTCTCGGCCTAAAACACAAGTTTAAACAAAAAATCGAAAATCCTTGGACAAAATTAAATTTTGCCCGTGCAAACATTACTTGTTTTAGAGTATAGGATAGGACCTGCTTATTCAGAAATTACTGCTGAACCAAACAGGGCTTGGTCCCAAGTAGTTAGGAATATATTTTGGGAATATTGTAATGTTCAAAGTAAATTAATTTAATTAGGGATGTCTTTACATTGCCAAAATATGATAGGAGATGTATATTGCATAACAAACACAAGATCTTTAATATTATACTCTCTAAATGATACAATTTTTTGAAATTATTGATTTGGAAAATGAACCAATTTTAAGTATTGTATCGAGTATTATTTTTTTATTCTGTTTCAGATATTCTACAAAACAAAAGCCTTACTCAAGAGTTTAACAAGAAATTCAATCAGCTGGCTCCAATTGAATTCATGTATGAAAAGGAAGGAGCAAAGTCACTCAATATCAGTGAACAGATAAGAAGATTTTACCTCGAGGACGAACCTATCGGTTACAAGACAAAAACTAAATTCATGCAGGTGAAAAAACTGATTTAAATTCATAAAAAACATTTTGATAAATAAATTTTACATTGGGTTCGAAGGTTTAAGTATTACAAATTATGTTGATTTGTAGTTTAAGTTAAGACATGTTGAAATCTATTATTTGATATTTTAATAAATCATTTAAAACTTTCCTCCTCATATTAATTCAGGTTGAGGTAGTTTCAGCTCAAAAATAAATACAATTACTACGTCTCAAGTTTTGTATATTTTCAGTCATGGTGTGTATTCCTGTGCTTCTCTGATATTAAAAAAATAATAATTTTAACAGACTTAAATATTTTGTTCACAGATATATGCTGATGCGTTAATTACATTTTCTGTTGTTCAAACTGCTCGATTATTTGCTGCAAAAACCTCTGCGAATGTGTATTTGTATTTGTTTAATTACCAAGGAAAATACAGTCACGACTTCGATGAAAGAAAAAGACCCTTGGGTAAGTGAGACGCAAATGTGATGGATGAGGGTATTGCAGTAATGACAAATGCACACAATATATAGGTAATGTAGCGTTCTGTATACATTGATACAGGCCAACCTATACTATAGTAGTGCACCGAGACTTGCTCGGTACTATTTCATCTCTTCCAGATCACCCAAATAGAAAAAAAATCAGAGACATCATTCTGATAAACATTTTTTAATACTCCATGCAATATTCATCCCAAGCGCTAAATTTAATTTCTTTGGTCAGAAGGCTGTAAGTCGAAACCGCAATGATTATTCCCATATCAAAAAATATGCATTTCTAATGCATTTTTAAAAATGCATTTAAATACAGTTTGATGCATTTTGTGAAATGTATTAGAAATGCTTCATAAAAGTATAAATTTTGGAACAGTTATAATTCATTTTAAATACATTTAAAATGTATAAAATATGTATTTCAAATGAAGTAAAAATGCATTCAAAGATTAATAAAATGCATTTTAAATGTATTTATATATATACAATTAATACATTACAAATGCATTTTTAATGAATATTCTTGAATATTTTGTATGAATAAAATACAAATATTTTTTCAATTTAATTGTAAAACTTCTTCAAAAAATTAATAAATTGATAAATAAATAAATAATAATAGCCTTACATTTGATTTTCATGAACAAAACAATCGGGCGACTCCGCTGGGATTCGAACCCCGGACCCCCACGCTCTATCAACCCTTCGCCTACATCCTAACCTAACCTAACCTACGCCTTAAACCACTCGGCCATTTCGACTTATGGGTGGAAGGGCATAACTTAGGATTTAAAACTGATTGGGAACGCTGTTTTCTTTTGGAGTTTCAATGTTTTTGCGTTGTAGCACTAGTCAGACAGCATTCAGTAATTAAATAGTTGTTGTTGTATCTAATACACGTTGCATACTTAAAGTTTGTCATAGGAGTTGGCGAAGACTGTAAATGTTCTTTGTATCTTATATGAAAATTTATTCTAAAGTTTGTCCAAAATAGATGTTACCGTATCGCAGTTCCAACATTTACGTTCATACACTCCCCAGCATGGTTTCGTCAAGTCATCCTTTTTCTTTTCTGCTGTTGGTTGTGATCGCTTACAAATCGAATGAATTTTTTACATCGAAAGCATTTACAGGCTATTTTTACTTCCGCATTTTTAAAAGTCTCATAAATGCTTTGTTAATCGTACATAATCTGATTTAGCATTGTGCATTACATTATGTGTTGGGTGACAGTATATTGAGATGTATTTCAATTGTGTTCCGTTAAATATAAAACATCCTATACAATTATAGGATTGCATACAAATTGACTAAGAAATATCAATTCTTTGACATGTATTTTTTCTTTGTCATTTTTATATGAGTACATTCTGGTCAGTACTTTAACGTTTTCATTATGGGTGTAATTATATTTTCTTATACAGGGTGTCTATAAAAGAATTCCGGGGTTTTGAGGCAAAATATTTTTATGAATCAATAAGCTTATGTAAATGTTTTATACATTATAAAAAAGGTTGCATTTTCAAGTTTCTTTTAGCAATTTCATAAAGTTCAATATGGGCCCCCACGGCGGCACGGCACACATCGTAACGATATTCCACCTCCTCATATGTCCTGGCCGACATTTCTGGGGGGGGGGGGTTTGTCACAGAATTAATTAATTATTCGTGTCCTAAGATGGTCAACATCACGAATTTTCCAAGGATTTCTTTTCTTTATATATTTCAAAATATATTCCTAAAATATATTTCATTAAATATATTTGAAATATATCCTAGTATAGATTTCAAATATAAACTAAAATCATATATACTTGATAATATATTTTTCATATATATTGATATTTTTAAATAGATTTGAAATACATTCAAATATATAGGCCTACCTATCCATGTGGGATACATTCCATATATCTTAAAAAATAGTTTATACGTGATATAAAAATGTATTTACTTTGTAATTGCAATGCTATTGGAATGCTTAAAAATTATACATAAATGCCCACAAAATACATTTCATTTACATTTAAAATGTGTTTTTTAATCTTTTTCTTAATGCATTCTGAACACATTTTACAAAGTGCTTTTAAGATGTATTTTTAAGGGTGTAAAATAAGTGCATTTAAAATACTATTAATATACAGTTAAAATACATTTTATTTACATTTATAATGTGTTTTTTTTCTTTTACAGAATGTATTCTGAACACATTTTATAAAATGCTTTTAAGATGTATTTTTAACGTATTTTTAAGGATGTTAAATAAATGCATTTTAAATACTATTAATATACAGTTAAATACATTTTATTTACATTTAAAATGTGTTTTTTACCTTTTTCTGAATGCATTCTGAACACATTTTACAAAATGCTGTTAAGATGTATTTTTAATGTATTTTTAAGGATGTAAAATAAATGCATTTAAAATACTATTAATATACAGTTAAAATGTTGTATAAAATCATTTATCATACTTTAAAAAATAATTTGGCCAAATACATTTCACAAAATATATTAAAAATGCATTTGCATTTTTTTAAATGCATTAAAAATGCATTTAATTGCATTTCTTTTTGATGTGGGTTAGTTTGATTACATGTTTATTCGGTTTCCAATGTGTCGTCCCGTAAAGCCAAATGTTAAATATTTTCTAATTAATTTAAAATACATTATTTTACGTTATTATATTTTCTGGCTGATTAATATGCATAGAATCAGTGTTTTAGAAGATGGAAGGTATTTCCAGAATCTGAGAAAATCTTTAGCGCTCTTTTTTACATAAGTGTTATCAAGCAAGCATATAAACATACGAGCTTACCAGCAAGCATACAAACATTGCTTGATTAGGAGCATAGATGGAGTTTGAACCTGTACCAATATACATAGCTCAGCTATAGACTGTTTTCTTTAACATTCCGTGTATACCAAAATCTTAAACAAAAATGTATAAAGAAGATTCAATGTATAAACAATTCAATTTAAAAATAGTAGGTACCATTTTGGACCTATAGTTTTTTTCAGTTTATGAATATTCATTTTTTTAGTTAAAATGTTTCCTTGTCGTTAACTTAAAAATCACCACTATTCCCTATTCCTAGAGACATGTTTAAATATTCAATGGAGCAGGTAGACTTAACACCTAGCACAAGTCGTGTGGTGCATTTTGCAACCCTCTACTGCATATTACAAGAATACATAACAGACAACAGCCCAATCCAAATTGTTAAATAATATTATTACCACAATATTGAAAAAATTTTGGATTATTTTCTAAAAAATTTTATGCAATATTGTCAATACAACCGTACACATATTCTTGACCAGAGCACAAGGTTAAAGTTAAATTTGGCAAGTTTCTTTTCCTCTATAAACCTCTCTGCTACCAGTGGTAAGAGGCTCTGTTTTCGATAGATAGGCCCCTTTTACATTAAACGACAGGTTTCGGCGACTCAAACAAAAAGTTCATGCCGTTGCGCTCGAAATAACATTATTATTTTAACTGTGCCTGTTCTCACACGGCGGCCGTGACTTTCAGGCGTAAAAAATTAAAACGACAGGATGCTGTATTAGGCTTCTTAATGAGAAAAGGCCATAGCCGTCTCTAGTATAAGGCCGCGGCCTTCGATGTGGCAACGCCGCGACTCATCCCCTCCCTGGTCCCACTCCGGGTATTGCCGCCCGCGGTAAAACGTGCTACATTTCGCCAAAACTGCGCTTATTCCATTGAAAGCTATGAAAATTGAACCAGTTCAATAGATTCATTTTTAGCATAAAATGTTGCTTACAATGTTACAAATTGTATTACGAAAAACTAATTAATAAATGTTTATACAAACGTATATGCACCAATTAATTGCAAACCTGAGTATTATGCACAAGCGATATACATTTGTAGCAAGAAAACGGAACCACTTTGGAACCTGAGTTTATGAAAAATAAATACTATTAAATATATGCCTAGAGATATAAACGGGTTGGATGAAACGGCAAGATTTATTTTAAACATATTTTATTCAAACAAAAAGATTACACTTTTCAAAAATATAGCTTAAGTGACTCAAGATAATATTGTGACTTTTCTCTTACTGGATTTTACATTTAATTTGTCATTTTTCCTCTTTGTGTAGTTACTTAGAAGTATATTTGACATTTTAAAAATCACATCAAGCTAATTTTGCATAAGCCCGCCTAGCTACACTCACAAGATTTACTTAAGTCCACTACAATACTGTTGTCAGTAAGCATGCCGAATTCGGCTAAAGTTTGGGCCTACCAGTTCTCGTCTGTGATCATTGCACAGTAAAAATATTTATTTAAACTCTTCTGATATTAATGCCTGAATTAATTCTCGTCCACCTATGCAAACCACATAGGAACAGATAAACCTCCCCAGTTAATAGTTTGAAAATAAACATCAGCTGTGTTCGTTGGACTTACAACCAGTGTAATACACCTTTTACGTTGAATATTAGCCGTTATTTTGATTGAAACTAATAGCCACACCCATACAGTTGGCCAGATTTGTCAAAATTAACTTATCTAAATAGTTCGGTTATCATCTAAAACAGACATTACTACTCCAGAAAGCGAGCTATCCGTAGCGCGACTCCAACAAACCAGCTCCTGCGTGCGGGAATAAAAATGTTAGGCCGATACAAATATAAACTCACCATAGATCACTATTAATTTATATAATTTAGACACTATTTTTTTCGTTCATAGGATTTATTAACAGTCACAATGGTGCTTAGGAACAGAAATTTTCGGCGCAAGATAGCAAAGTTAACAGGGGTTTACAAAATTTACAAGAACATAAATAATAATCGTGTTAAAATTATTAAACTTCACTAAATTGTTTATATACAGCCCTAATATATAGCATAACAATTTGAAGCTGGTACGTTAAATATTATTTTGTAATAACGGTCTGAAGATGAGATTTCATCAACAATCGTGAAAACCCCCAATATTTTCCACTTTTTACAGTATACAAATTATAAAACGTTAGTTAAAATTCAAAATCTCTGCAATATGAAATTTTACAATATTTCCTTTAAATTGATACGTCTCTCAGCAAAATCGAACAAGCCGTTTTGGAGGTGTGATATCGTAAACTCGAGTCCACATAAGTTTTGCATGGACAGTAATGGCGGGAGCCGGCCGGACTGAGCCTAGTGCGTGACGTTGCCAGATTTCGCTCGCCGCGGCCTTATACTTGAGACGGCTATGGAAAAGGCCCATAAGGTCCGAGGTTCAAATCCTAAAAAAACAAACCATTTTTCTAACTCCACAGTGACATTAAGCATTCTAAATTACCCATCGAAAAAGCAAGTGTTTATTCCAAGCAATATTCATTTAAATATTAAAAAAAACATTAAAACAATAATGCTGAAATATTGTGCCAATATATTCTTAATGCTGTAAAAATATTGTTTCTATGTTACTGTTACAGGTGTAGCCCACATGGACGACCTTATCTACCTGTTCCACAACTCTCGACTGTTCCCTCAGTTCAACTCCTCAGATCCCGAGGCAGCGATGGTCCGAGTCCTCAGTTCCATCTGGACGAGCTTCGCCAGCACTGGGTGACTATCACTGTACACTGAGGCAATTACAATCCGAGTCAGATAATATGGCCCTTCTCTTTCGTAAAAATGAACATTAAATTTATGGACGGAATATGCCATGTTGTTTGAATCGGCCTATACATGATTTAACCGGATCAACCAAGAGAAAAACAATACAAATAACAGTAGTTAACAAATATACAGGGTGTTCTTCCTGCAAACAAATTATTGCTGGCTAGATAAATCTCTTCGATACCGGATAGCTACAGAATTTAAAATAATTTGCACTTAAATTGATTGTCAGATTGTAAAATACGAGGATATCAAAAATTCTGTATTGGATCTCAGTTTAGTTTTTGAAATAAATCTAGTTTTTTCATACCCTTCAATTTAATATTTCGCTTGGGGTAAGTCTCTATCTTCAACAAAGGGGATGGGGGAAGGGGGTGAAAAAAAGGTTGATTTTGAGTTCACCACACATTCCCCTGTCATTAATTAGATGTTTCCCGTAACATCATATTTATGTCTGTGTTAATTTTTAAATTATAAAAATTTGAAGTTAAAAGAAAAACACCCTTAAAAACTGGATGTCTCGAGAACGCATGAGGCAATTTTAATTTTTCTTCCACCAAAATTTTTCTTTTTTTGTGCTCTTTAATTTGATATGTCACAAAGGGTATGTTGCCATTTGAAAATTTTAAGTTAGGGGTTGGGGTGAGAAGGGGGTAGTTGGGGGGATAAAGTTTTTCTGTGAAATTGACTTCCCCCTGCGTTGGTAGACGTTTCCAGAAAACAGAATACTAAAATTTATTTTTGTTTCTGAATAAATTAAGAAGGAAGTTTAAAAAAACACCCTGTATGATCATGTTTTTCATCAAAATACATCTTTATTGTTGGGATATGTCAATTAATGTCCTACAGCTTTTCACCCTCAGGTCTAAGTTGTATTGCAGTCCTTGTAAGAAATATAAAACATAATTTTCTTTGATCATGCGCATAAAGACACACAAACAGAAACATTATTACTCCTGACAATTTTGGGGTACAAAAAAGAACATTTTCAGTTTTTTAGAGGTTTTGAACCACACCAAACCGAGTTGTAAAGTTGATGTTGAGTCATCATCAGGCAGGCAACTCAGCTGCACAGCCAACTACATTTTTTCTTTATATTTTTGTGTTTTATTAGAATCTGGAATAGAATGTTCTAGAGTATTATGCGTACTTATTGTAGAATTTATATGAGTATACCATTCTCTAAGTGATATTCCAGCTTTTCCCATGTACATTCCTGCAAATTAGTGTTGTTACAGAAGTAAAGATGGAATCATCTTTCCAACTATCAAGGTTATGGATTTTCTTGGAGTATAAATCTGAATCGACAACGACGACACCTTAATGCGCTAAGCTTCTGTAACATCAAATAACACAATGCCCTTGAGTAAGGTGGATTATCACACGGATTCCTTAAAATACCTACTGTAAATTATAAGTTCTAGTAAATAAGGGACGAAAATCTGAGAAAATCCCCTTTCTAATTAAAGGCCCATAAGCATAGCTAATTATTGTGATAAAAACTATTTAAATATATCTTTGAAATAATTTTTGTTTAGTTTAGTAAACAGCATGTATTTGCCCCGACTAGAGTGCCGTGCAACCCGTGCCCCACGCAGGGGTGGCCGCCGTTGAGGAGGGGCGAGGACCGGTACCTGGTGGTCGACCGGTGCCCCAGGATGGTCCAGGGCGTTCCGTTCCCTCGGCGGATGGCGCTCTGGAACTCCCTGTTCCCTCTGTCCGGACCACGCCAGCAACATTACTGATCTATGGACATGGTGGAATAAAATTATTGCAAAACTGATTTTTGGTCTCTATTATAATCAAAACCATTTCAGAAATAACCAACGATGTTGGTGAGGACCGTGCGCCGATTCACATACTGAAGGTGAGATGTAGCCCGTCGGACTACACTAATCAATCAATACAGCCCATTGGACCACATCTCACATTCAGTACATTCCAATAATGATTGAGGTGTCATGACCAATGAATAATCGATGAAAAGTCAATTAAATCGAGGTCAATGCAAACTTGGAGATATTTTCATCGGTCCCGATTGGAAATTGACATTGACATTTGTGACAGTTCTATAATTTTTTTTATTTTTTTATTTTAATAACATGAAAACCTACGTAGGTTCAATGTTTAATATTTTATTTTTACTTTCAAACTTTTGATCTAGTCATTTAGATTTTTTTCTGGCAATGCTGTATATGTACACGGACGACACGGCCCTCCTGTTTGAGGGCGGCAGTTGGGAGGAGGTGTACGAGGTGGCTGAGCGGGGCCTGCTCCGTGTCAAGCGCTGGTTTGACCAAAATAGACTTTCAGTAAATGTACATAAAACTAAGTACTTAGCGATATCATTAAGGGCGGACGGTGATCCTCAGCATTTACATTTAAAACTCCATACTTGTGGTTGCCTGAATGATTGTGTATCTTGTGTAACTGTTGAAAGAGTGTCAAATTACAAGTACTTAGGTGTTACGTTCGATAACCGTCTCAATTGGAGTGTCCACATCAACAATCTCAGAATAAAATTAAGAAGGTTTATATTTGTTTTTAATTCACTTAGTAACATTTTATCGCCAGACCTCCTCCGTAATGTTTACTGCGCATATGTACAATCAATCTTACAGTATGGCATATTGGCTTGGGGAGGAGCATACGTTTCCAATTTACAACCACTTCACATTACCCAAAAATCTATAATTAAGGCGGCACTCCAAAAACCCAGGCATTTATTCTTCTGATTTACTCTTTGATGATTTTAAAGTTTTTAATGTCACACAGTTGTTTGTCAGAACTCTTATTATGTACATATGAGCAACCGATTCCAAATCACCGAAATCCAACAAAAATCAGACTCAAAATTGAGCAAAGTTTCTTCATCAAAAAAACTCATCACCAATGGCGTTCCGCAAGGATCTGTCCTTGGGCCTCTCCTTTTCCTGGTTTACATCAATGACAGACTCTGTTCCGGAGAGCAACGTCTACTTCTTTGTGGATGACACAACATTGTTCGTAAGGGGGTCAGACTATGCGGTACTAGAGGCAGAGTAAAATGAAAAAGCAAACAATTTGGCAGATTTCTTTTCCTCAAACAAACTGAAATTAAATTCCCAAAAGACAGGGTACATGTGTATCCAAACTGCACAGAAACAAAATTTTAAAGTAATAGGACTCCGAACCTATTTATTGGAGAGGATCAAATCAAAATTTCAAAAACCGCGGACTTCCTAAGGGTGAGATTGGATGATAGACTGGGTTGGGAAGAGCAAATTAGGAAGTTGGAGGGATCGCTGGCCCGAGGAGTCTTTGTCCTGCGAAGGATAAGGACCTTTGGAAGCCTCGACCTCTCTAAACTTGTTTATTTTGGGCTAATTGAACAACATATTTCGTATTCAATTATTCTGTGGGGAGCTGTTAAGAAAAACCTCAACCAGATCTTTGTCTGGCAAAAAAAGGCAGTTCGAGCAATGTTAGGTATGTCACCGCAAACCAGTTGCAGAAATACTTTCAAAGAACTTGGCCTTCTCACAGTTCCCTCACTTTTCATTTTCGAATTAGTTTGTTACATAAAATCCCAGAACATCACACCAATTTTTACAAACCATAACTACAACACCCGGAAAAAGGGCATGCACGCAATTCAGCACAGACTAACTGCCTTTGAATACAAACCAGATTACATTGGAATGAAGCTGTACCAGGCCTTGTCAGGAAAACTGCTACAGATACCAAACATAAAAAATTTAAATCAGAAGTAAAGAATTACCTGGTGGAGTCAAGTTTCTATGACGTTGACAGTTACCTCAATGGTAACAAAGTTAGTAATTAATTAGGCTAAGTTATTCTTTGTTCTTTTACCTTGACCTATCCAATTCCTTACGGCAAAGGACTACGGATGGAAAAATCATGTATCATGTATGTATGTATGTATGTATGTATAAAAACAGATTAGATATATTTATTGAAATTGGTCATGAACACTTTACTCGTGCATCTGCAAACTCGGGAATCGTTTTACCCAGACTGCATAAATCAATAAATAGAACAAGTCCTTTTTATGTTGCTAACATTCTTTTTCAAAATTTGCCCCACCCTTTAAAATTTCTTCCGCCGTGTAGCCTCACCACGTACAAATTCAAAGTTAATAAGTGGCTGCATCATATTGGGCGTGATGCGATAGAGCGTTTGATCAAATCTCGATATGTTCATTGACACTGTTGGAGGGGCGTCTGTTGAGAATGTGCGTGCGTGCGTTGTGGGTGTGTGTGTGTGTGTGTGTGTGTGTGTGTGTGTGGCGCGCACGTGTGGGTGGGCGTGCGTGCGTGTGTGCGTGCGGGTGGTGTGATGGTGCGTGTGCTGTGAGAGGGGGGGGATTGTTGTGTGCGAATGAGCCAGGTCTCACTTTTGTTCTTTGGCTGAGTTTTGAAACGCTTTCATTTATAAATATGTTTATTAATATTATGGTTGGTTAAAAAGTAAAGTTATACTTATTGTTTTTCAGTGGTATTAGGCCTAATTAGTATTTTTTTCAGTTTTAACTTAAGTTCTTAACTTAGTGGTGAAGTGATTGAACTCTGCTATCGAAGTGATCTATTAAATTTTTTTAGTTAACACAGACTGTCTGATTTTGGCTCGGTCCCTGCGCTCAAGCGTAGCTTTGCAGGGACCCATTTTTCACTCATATTAGTTGTAAATACTCTATGTATCCAATTATGTGAGAAATAAACGATTGATTGATTTATTGATTGATTGAATGTGACTGCAGAGATCACTTTTTTAACAATAAATGAGTTGGCTATCGAAACAGCCAAATAACTTTGCCTCTGAAAGAAATAGCTGGTTGTCTACCGTACTGGTTCTAGCCACTTAATAAAAACTGTTTTAATAGATGTTTTATGTCCATTATATGTTGTTTACACAACACAGATTTTATTGGAAACGTACAACTTCACTAGACTTGTTTCAGATCTCTCTGTTATAATGATGAATTGGAAAAATTGAAAGGCAAAGTTATTTTTCCAGCATTTGAAAAATATTCAGACGCATTTCTGTTTTTAGACCAAATGTGCAGTCAATCACACAAACAAATGGCCAAATTTCGTACACAATATGAATGGAATAATTTTGGAAATTAACTATCCTCAGTACGCAGTCACATTTGATAGTTTAAACACTGAGAATAGAAGAACGTTCAACCAAACCGAGGTAACACTATCCTCCAATATTCAAATATAATAAATCATTAAGTTTTCAAACAAGAAATTTTGTGAAAAAGGGAAGAGTAACTGTTAACATATGAGAGCTAAAATTAAACTGTTCCAAAAATGAATTGTATAGTGACGCATGAATAGGTGGGGAACGTTAAAAAACGTCCAGGTGCAGAACTTCCAGGCTAGAGTAAAAATAAGGTTAGGTAGGATTAGACCATAGATAAAGGGATCCATTTATCTATGATTAGACTATGTTGGTTAAAGTTAGTTTTCTTTATTTTTTACCGGTTTAGTGTACCTAATTTACAACGTACTTGGACATTTTGAAATTTACTCAATGGCTGGGTTGTGATTATAATATGTTTTCTATCTACGTCGAATACTATACATGTGGCATATTGCCTTCGAGTCTTTCTGAATGTTGATGTCAGAACAACTTTGGTTGTCTGCTGTCAATATAATTTCATGTCGAATTTCTGTTTTGATTATAATTTAGATCTTTCCACAATTTTAAAGTAGTTTTCCAGTAGTTAGTTATTGTAAATGTTTCGGTGACATATTTAATTAAAATACTGATCTTAGCGATTTTAAAACATGGCTCAATCCCCGCAAACATTTTTAGGATCCTGGGAGGTAAATAACCTTTAATTTATTAATTTGATTTTTATGATTTTTTGTAATTTTTTATCTGATGCATAGGCCTATCTTGATTACTCTAATTATTTATTAGGTTTTTTTTTTGTAAACTAGATTATATCTTTGTTGTAGACTATATAAATCTTACTTCCTTCAAGGAATTGTAGAAAATAATGAATGATGAAATCATGACTTAATACAAGATTATATTATGACTGTTATGTTAAAATGTTTATTTTTCATAAAAACTATGAAAGGGATATCACACGATAGCCTTAAGATTAGTGCCTGTTACTTCTGTTGAAAAGATGAGGATGGTTCCCAGGTTCCCTGTATTTGGATCCCTTCCCCAAAAGCATATTAAATTTGGGCCTAATGCAACCAAACTCTCTCATTACCAAATGTATGTAGGCCTAGCTTTAAAAATACACAAAATGACTACATTTTAATATGATCATGTAACATATAATATTTTAAATACTGTAATAGGCCTAGTTTTCTGGTACTTGAAAAGCCTTGTCTTTACTTGAACACTATTTTTACATTAGTTGGGCATGTAATTTTTATCATTGGCACAGCTGAAATCCTCTAGAGAGCATTTGATTAAAGGGGCTCTACTTATAGCCAACCTATTTTGCTTAATAAGGTCATCCCATACCTCTTCTTTTCACAAAGCTTTAGGTCAAGGGGCCAGAGTAATATAATTGGAGTGTTGTAGGATTAAAATTATATTGGTTCTACCAGTCACAATTTATTTGATTACTATGCATCGATTAGTCATGTGACAATAGAAGGATTAAAAGCTTCGGAAGGAAGGATGTGTATTCAAAGGAATTCTTAGCCTCGCACATAAAGGAAGACAGAACCACTCCCTACTCTTCCTACTCTGACCTGCCAAATGATTCACCCTCTAACCTGATGACCTCACAAATAAGGAATGCCACACAATGTGATATCATTCATCATTGCCACAGAACCTGTGCAGAAGAGACACATGGTCTACAACACTGATGGTCTGTTCAATTGATGATTTTTCAGATTACTATGTGTATAATACAACCAGGCAGTGGACCCAGCCATCAAGAACCGACTGGCATCGAGGGGTGAGTTTTAGATCCCTAACTTACCTTAAGGCCTACATCATTCCATTTCAGTCACATAATTTTATTTATCAATCACATTATAGACTACAAGATGAGAAAACCATGTTTTAAAGTAATTTTGGAGTTTTAAAGTTGTAGCCGATCAATAAATAATCTTCATTGTACATAACAATTTGGCCTTGTATTCTTATATTGGGGGCTCTATACTAATTTATTTGTTTAGGCTATAGCAAATTGATTAATAATTTAACTAATAAAAGAATGTCTTTATTTATTTTCCTAATGTTAGCAGGTCAACACTAGACGCCTCAGTCTCTTGGCCTACCATCAAAAATACAGCCCATATTAGCCTAGTATTTTTTGAAATATGTATTATGACAATTTAATCTCAGACTGCCACAACTTTTGGAAGGCATGTTAAACCATTGGTCCAAACTACTTTAGCGATTGATAGGTTACATCAGAGTTATTCTTTCAAATGATGTAGGCCTATTATAATTAAAGGTAAATTATATTGAAGGGCATAGATAATGGAAGGCTTTAAAACACCAACATTAGGTTAGGTTAGGTTATCATAAATATGTGTGTAGGACTTTCCTCATTTTGTCACGAATCGAACGATACCAGTAAAGTCCTAACTTACTTTCGTCTGCCAAATCCTCTTCACAGGTGATGCGCATGCTCTGGTCAAAGACCTGACCTTGCCCTAGGGTACTTAAAGGGAACTGGCAAGCGAAGGTTTGTCTCATCTGGTACCGTTCGATTCGTAACGAAATGAGGAAAGTTCTCCTCATTTGGCATGATGTCTTACATGACAACCTAACCTAACAACCACTGCAGCACACTGTATCAGGGTGACAGTCAGGTGTGGGCGCTAGCAATGGCGGCAATGTGTTCAACCTTATTCCTCGCCAATATCGCTGCTTTCTGGCAGGCAGAATACAAAGACTGCTCAACATAATCATGTCAAAGGACACTAAGTCAATAAAAGTATTTTCCTTCAAATTATCTAATTAATTATTTTTGGAGTCCAGAACAAAAATCTCAAAAAACCGGGCTCCGTATGATACCAAAGTACCAATTTGACTGTAGTCAATCCAGAGGAGTCACTCCTCCGTGGGCCCGCAGGTCGGTGATGCGGCTGGAGGAGGGGGGAGACGTGTCATGGTCGCCGGCGCCCGGGGCCGAGGACCTGCCGCTGTTCGCCTGTGAGACTTACGACGTCTTCCACACTTCCGTCTCCGGCGTCGTCGTGCGCTTCGGCGCCTACCAGGGCCACATCATCGAGTTCAGGGTGAGTGGTCGATCGACATTACAGTACACTTGTGGGTGGCTTTCGGGCTCAAGCCCCCCCCCAAAATCACAGATGGTAAAAAAAATTTAACTCAGAAAATTGGTGAAGTTAACAAGGCACACCGACAAAAGTGTGACGTAGACGTATGTAGTACAAATATTATATTTATTGTTCTAGGCCTAGGTAGCTTCATGAATCTTGAATCAAAACACATGTACTAAATGTTTGATGAACTAACATATTATACAATAAAAGTGGTGTAGGAAAGTGTTAAATAGGCCTATATCATTCAACAGTTGCATAGTTGAAAAAGATTCGTAAATGTGCCACTATTGCGCTCACAGCTAGTGCCGGCCTTTAGGGGAGGGCAACAGGGGCGGCCGCCCAGGGCCTCACGCTACTAATAGGGGTTTTCCTTAGTATAAAATAAATGAAAAAAAGAAATTCACTAAAATAGCACAGAAGTATTTATTAAAGCATGAAAACGATTACTTGTAATATTAAAATTACAATTGAAATAGGTATTCAAATTGCCATTTACGATCTTCACCTTTTAGGCTGTTTGATAAAAGTATACGGTTTGCCCGAGGCCCATAGAAAATTATGTGTTTTGAACTTCTGGAAGTTTAAAAGTCAATACAGCCCTCTTTAGGTACCGAGGAAAAGTAGCAGTTCACTTCGTTTCATCCATTCTAGGAAGAAAGGTTAGTGCCGGTGAATTACAAAATGTTTCACAATAGTAGCGTTGGCATCCCACGACAGAATCGCCCAACTGTAGGGAAAGAGACCATCTAAAATTCTCAACTTATGGCCGTTAATTTTCCAACAGTCCTATTTAATAGTTGGTGTTCAACAGTTACAAGTGGCAGATTTTTCTAAAAAGAAATCGAGGTCTGAAGAGAAATTTGAGGTCTAAAGAGTTGGGCTTTTGACCCCCAGAACTATGTTAGGAATGTATATACAGAAGCAGACAATGTAATGACACTTGAAATTTGAAACAGGTGACTATTAGGCTCTACTAATGCAGACTGGTGTCCTTTGACATAGAGAAGAAAAAAGTAGAGTACGCATTCATATGGCAGTAGTGTTTCGGGTAACTGCTTGACACACAGGAAGTCAAACAATAGGGAGACAATATACTTCCGAGCGCCCCCCTACCCCCCGCGCCCACTCTACGGCACTGTTTGACACATATTTAGCGAAACATTAGATTCGTCCTCTGTCTTATTTCTTCTCTGTGCCTTTGAGTATTTTCGCAAAGGCCTTTTAGCACAAGTATATAAAACTCCGATATTTTCCTTGATTGTACCGCCCTTATATGTAATTTGCACGTGATTAAAATTTGTCTAAGGGTAGTTTAAAATAGTTGTATGGATAATTAGATTATAGAAACCATGAAATTATGTAAAAGTGCAGATGGATAAAGTAATTTATGAAAACCTATATATGAGTTAAATACGTTCTAATTGTTTATATAATACGAAGTTCAGTCAACATTTTTTTAAACCAGTCCAGTCCAAAAACCATATCAGTCCAAAAAAACATATCAGTCCAAAAGTTAAGAATGTTTTGAGAAATATTGCTCATGGGGGGGGGGGGGGGGTTATATGGGATGCGAAGGCCTCGCAAAACGTTTTCTTGCCCCGGGCCTCGCACCCGCTAAGGCCGGCACTGCTCACAGCAGTGGGAGCACTGTCGTTATAGTGGGGTCTGCTTCAATCGTTAAAAAGTGGCTATTGACAATGTGATTTATTGTGACACATATGAAAAGTATCATCTCATTGTTTTATTAAAGATATTTAGGTCTAATGTTAAGTCAGTATTGTTCTTGACACTTTTTTTACAAACATAACAAAAACCCCTTAAAAATCTCTGTTGTTAAAAAATAAAATTTTCATTGCAAAATAGAGCTTAGTTGAATAGAGCTTAAAATTAAATTTCCAGGGCCTTCATTAAACTTCATTACTTTTGGCCTTGGTTGGTACTGGAGGGTTTAGTTAATGATAGTAGACCATTTTTTTGTTTAGATTTTTCAAACAGTTTATTTTAAGTTATTTTAATTAATGCCGTTTTGATTTAAAATCAATTTGAATATTTTTATTCAGAAATCCTTTATTCACAATACACAGTGTTGTGAATTGAAGAACATTGTTGTGAAACACAAGCCGTGTTCTTATCAAATCTCAGTGTGCATTATTTTTAGGCTACAAAAATATTTTCATAATATGTAAAAATTTAATTTATGTTTTGTTTGTAAAACATAACCACTAACTCAACTTTCTTTAACAGAATGTTGGTAAAAATCACTTTTGAAAACATATATTCTGCACCTCACCAAATTTACCACCACCGCACAAAATCTTACCATGGCCGCACTGTAAAAAATATGTTAGCCTATATACATTATTTTCAGTTACTCATTCACTCACCACACTCATCTGTGTTAGATGTTTATTCTTCCGTATTTTTCACTGTTAACAATTTTTGTGTCTGTCTGGCCTGCTAACAGTATAAAACTATAGGCTAGTAAGTTATTTAATAACCTTAGAAAACTTGAAATTGCAATTCACAAGACTATGCCTCACCAAACGCTATTCAATTACTAGTGTATCTTCTTCTACTATTGAAGCCATAAAAGATTTAGTTTTGAAGTGAAATTCAGCATCTTCGATTAGCCTCATAAACGCATCGTCAAGTTTGTTTCTCTTTTTCCTTTCTTCTAACTGTTGACATAGTTCCATAGGATAGGTTTCATAAAGTTTGTCAATTGTATCATGGAAATTCTTCAAGTCAATGCCTTCCAAAAACTGTGTTGGAGTTTCATTCAAACTGGAGATACCGCTGTTTTGATTGTACTTGTGTTTCCTGCTTAAGGAAGTATCATTGTAGAATTCAAGGCATCCCAAATGTGGTTTTTGTTCATCGAGGAAATATGACTTCCTGTACTTTAACCAGTCGAGAACAACAATGCCTGCCCACCAAAAGCCAAGGTCTCCCTCTTCAAATCCAAATGGATTCCCACCGTTGATCTCAGGATCTTCTGACCGGCTGTCTTTAATAGCAGTGCCCAAAAGCCAGACACCGTTTATTAGCAAGGGTATAAATTTCTGTTGAAATCGCTGTGGAGTTGTCTTAAAATGTATTATACTTCCTAATCTGATAGAAAAACTTTCATGAGTAAACTTAACTCCTTGTTTTTGAGCCATCAAGGCAATAAGGATTTTTAGTCTGGGCAAAGATAAGCCTTTGTAAAACTGAGGGCCAGTCCTGCTGTTGTTTATGTCATTAAATTTATCGATAAATGCTGTGAATTGTTTACTGTATTTCTTGCTGAGCAGAAGAAAAATTGACTGCTTTTTCATGATCTCTTCAAATAACTTAGAATGTTCCTTATACAGTTTTATAATGTGCACAGTCCTTGACATTTTCACTGACTTTACGATGAAGAGCACAAAAGAAAGTTCGTTTCAAGCCGATCCACTATTGTATGAACAAAAATTGTTTGAATTCAAACGATTTTTACTGATATGCTATCACCAGGTAGGAACACACCTATTTGAACATGTTTTAGTCAATGATAAGCTAATACCAGAGGGCTTATCATCTGTCAAGTGGATAAGATAGGCCACAAGGCCTCACTTTTAATTGTTTTGGTAAAATAAATCCAAGTTTCTTATTGTAAATATTTTCTTCTTCATTTTATGTAAATATTTTTAGTTCCAATTTCTTTTTCTTAATTCAATTATCCTCACTTAATTCAACTATCTACTTTATATTAATTGATTAAGGTTTTTAACATGGATGTGAATCTATTTAGAAGTATTAATTATCTTCTAACCACAAAATTTCATCAATTATCTATTAAGCCGTTTATAAAATATATGAAATCTAGCAAAATGTATGAAATCTTAGCTATTATTGCTAACACTCATCACTGTCTTAATTCCAGAGTGATTTGTTACAGTAATATTTAATACTCATGTTAAAAATGGTCAGAGTCTAAGCAGGGTTTTGTGAATTCTCAATGGGTTGTAAATATATTTTTAGCTGCTTTGCGAAGGAAAAGATGTGTGGTAAGAATAGGTAAAATGAAGATTTTATCTATTCTTATCAAACATTAGGGGTGGCAAGGCCCCCAGTGATTTTGAAACTTGTTTCGAGAGCTGAACCAAAATTATATTTTTAATTCACTGTCGGTAAATCTCTTTTGTTATTTTTCTTCTTCTCTCTTATCACTGTTATTAAATATATCAATCATCTGATTGCCTCTCTTTCATGATATGGCCATAAAATCACTGCACATCTCTTTGTTGTGTTTCGGGTGCCAAATCTCAAATCTGTTTCGGCCATATTGCAAGATTTATCACAGCTGAAAAATATGTTTTCACCGTACTGACACAGAAACATCTGTTTTTGTTCCTTTTTGTTGGCTCAAAAGTTACCATTCCAGACTGGAAAGTTTTTCTGGAGTGTGATTACAAAAAATGGAAGTAAACAATCAGCTGATTTGTAGCGAACCAACTATTAATGCATGTTTATTGGATACTTTTTAAAGGAATATAGCAGCAGCACTGGCAGCAGTAGAAAATGTGTTTTATTATTATAGGTTAGGTTAGAAGGATTGAAAAAAGTATTTGTTTATGCAAGGAATACTTTATGATTGAAAGTAAGTTTTTTCTGAATTTTTTTTCATACATTACATGGCCGAAAAGTTTTCCCTTACTCACATGGAAATCCCGCATGCTCATCAGGGAAAACCATACTTTCCGGCTGCAATATACTAATGTCTAATCGTGGAAATAAAATTTGTTGGTCAAATTTTTTTGAAAGCTTTTATGTAAAAACACAGAAATTGAGAACAATTCCAATAGCCTACATTTTTATTTTTATTACTACCAGGGCTAGGAATTGAGTAACACCTGGATACCAGTTTTTACTAAATTACAACTAGGAGTATCACAGGAGGTTGAGGGAATACCTCCAGATCAAAATTCACCCAAGACTGACAGTGGACGATTCCCAGAAATGCTGAACTCCCAACTCCCAGCAGCCATTCCTGACAAAATTGATTCCTGCCATTGACAAAAAGAATGCGACCCCTCAAACGTTGTATTCTCCAGAAACAGGGTAAACATCGCCGAGGCAGGCCTGAAGAAGCTGAGGCTATGGACTGCTCCTACAGTAACATAGTTGTGCACGCTCTTGTGCATGTTTGTAACGTGATGGAGAACTTCAAAGCCTCCGAAAATAGTGGCAACAAACTTTAACAACTTTATGACAACTCTATTTCAAAACTCGACCACTATGGTCCACACTATATGAATGACAAATGTGTGCATTGTTTTGCAGGTCAATTGACTTACTGTGTAGCTTCTATAAAGGTGCTATTGCTGCCTGTGGTAGCCCTGTTCACTCGGCATTTACGCTTTAAACGTGACCTGGCCTGCAAAAGACGCTACTAACGCGATGGCATTGTCACGAGATTCCTTCTATGCAGGACGCTACTGTCATCAGCGATGTTGTGGGAAGCCCAGCTGGCTGGATGCTTCTTTTCACTGCAGTATCTTACTTCAAAATAAGACCATCGATCCAATCTAGAAGCTCATCAAAGGAAGGAACAGTCTTTCGTATAGAATCAGGTAGTCAAAGTTATGGTTCGGCAGGTTGTTCAGGTTCATTGTCAGGTTGTCACTTGTTCTGCCCAGATAGTGGACCATTTTTCTTTTCCATTTCCATTGCTTCTTTGCCTCTCCCGAGTACCAAACTTTTTTAGTAATATCTCAGTTTCCTTTCAGTCCTGTCTTTCTCTTTTCTCTTCTTCTTCTCTGGGGCTTTCTTGTAATATTTCCTTACTTTCTAATACAACTCTGTATCTTCCTTCACTATCCCCTCTGTCCTCCTGCTTTTTCATTCTTCCTCTTTTTTTACCTAACCTACTAAACTTTTCCCGGCAGGTGGACCAGCCGGAGTCGGCCGAGCAGCTGCTGATGACGTGCGAGGGGTGGTGCGTGCTGCACTGTCGCAGGAGCCGCGCCGCTGCGCCCCCCGCTGCCGGCGACGCCACCTTCAGCCTGCTGCCAGCCCTCGAGGACGGCTACTTCTCCGACCTCGCCATCACGGCCGCCAACGACAAGAAGGTAGGTGACAGCAAATAATATTGATACTGAATTTGCCCGGGAAAAGTTGCACTGCAACCTAAAGATCTATTGTACCCCTACTTCTAGCTAATACTAAATTTGCAAGGGACAAGTTGCACTGCAACCTAAAAGATCTATTGTACCCCTGCTTCTGGCTGATACTGAACTTGCCTGGGAAAAGTTGCACTGCAACCTAAAAGATCTATTGTACCCCTGCCTCTAGCTGATACTGAATTTGCCAAGGAAAAGCTGCACTGAACCTAAAAGATCGATTGTACACCTGCTTTAAGCTGATATTGAACTTGCCTGGGAAAAGTTGCTTTACAACCTAAAGACTTATTGTACCCCTACTTTTCGCTTCTTTAGAGCAATTCATCAAGCCAGTATTTGTAGTGGGTTTCCCTCTTTTCTCCTGGCAGAATCTGTAGTCACTTTGGCCAAATTCTCATTTTCATAAAATGTTTGCGAAGCCTACAATGACTAGCGAGGAACCCTATTAGGATATCAATGTCTTTTTTGATATGACTGATCCGAGCAAATATAAATTGCCATTCCAAACGAACAGAGAACAGAAGATGGTGGTGAATTAAAGAGTACAAAGTGGCTATTGCAAAGAAGTTTTAGGAGTCCCTCAAGGCTCCATTCTGGGTCCCCCTTTTCTGATATGACAATGACCTTCTTAACCACACATTCAAGGCATATGATGTATGCGAATGGTACCTCCGTTGTGTCTTCCAACCTAAACAAGTTTGTGTATTTCAAGGACTCTGACTGATACCTTAGATAAATTAGATTCATGGTGTAATGCAAATTACCTGAAAGTGAATCCAACCAAAACCCAATTTATCATCTTTCAAATAAATCACATCAAAAATACCCAATCAAAAGATCCTTATTTCCCTTCTCATTTCAATTCAGTTATTTCCACCGAATGCCTTGAACTTGATTTGACTCTACTCATTCCTGGCATCAGCACATCGATTCTCTTATTCCCTGGTTCAGTAGGCATGCCTTACTAGCCATTTCTCAAGCTTTAGAATTTTAAGTCCAATTTTGCCTACTATACTTGGGGAAATCCAGCAGAGGCAATCCAAGTTTTCAGGATGCAGAAAAGGGTCATCAGACTTCTGTCTGGCTCTAGCCCAAGAGAATCTTGAAGGCAAACCTTTTAAGAATTTTCACATTCTTCCACTTTCATCCCTGATTATTCTTTATCATCTCTCATTTCTCAAATCAAATTTTCAAAGGTTTTTTGATAATAACCACCAACATCAATATTCCTCTAGTAATTGTGCAATTCTACAAAATCCTATCCACAAAACATTTTTTTTTTAATTCACCATCGTATTTCTGATTGAAAATGTATAATAAATGCCCCCACTCACATGAAAAATGAGCCCTGTCTTAAAAAGTTCAAAAAGTTGGCCACCGAGTACCTTCTTCAGAAATGCAGCCTCTCTGAGTATCTTGATACAAATTGACTGGCTTTCTGACCCAAATTGAAGGGTTTTCATGGCCCCCTCTCACATTAAAAATGAGCCTTGATTTAAAAAGTTCAAAAAGTTGGCTACTGAGTACCTTCTTCAGAAATGCAGAAGAAGAAAGTTCCTGAGTGTCTTGATACAATTTGACTGGCTTTCTGATGGTGAGGGTTTTCATGGCAATTTTCAATCCTCATGTGTGGCAGATATATTTTGTTTGTAGGCCTATTGTCATTGATATAGTAGTACTGAATTATGCACATTACATTCCTTTGTCCTTTAGCTCTAAGTAAGAAAGTGTTTTGACTTGTATTTTTATTGATAAGTGTAATGCCCAGGCAAGATTTTCATATAAGAGCAAAAATGGATGGTTTTAATAAATAAATAAATTATAATTTGACTATGTAATGACACAATTGCTTGTGTCCTGTTGCAGTTCGCAGTCCACACGTGTATCCTGCAGCTGAGTGCCCCGGAGTTGGACTGGACCAGCGACCCCCCTCCCCTGTCCGGCCTCAGGGAGGATGTTCTAGGTAAATGAACATCACTTTCTAGGTTAGGTATGACTTTCATTTAGCTCGTTTGTGTCAAATTCATTGATGCATAGTTTATAAATTAATTGTTTTGCAAACTTAATGTTATACTGTGAAGTAGAACTCCAAATTGTCAGAATGATCGGGATTGAATCCATAATAATTTGGTTAGTCATGATGCAGCGGTCTCAACCTCAAAAATGGATTGTGTGTTTTACTTCTCTATTGTGCTTTTGGGTTTTCAAAGAAAATTGAAAATCTTACAGTGAAAAACATCAATTATGGTGCTAAAGTACTTTGGATATAGATAATTACTTGTAATATCTGAAAATGAAAGCATACAAACTAAAAACTAACCAAAATTCACATACAGCCTTGCTGTCCTACCCCCTGCTTGTGATAAAGTAGGGATGATCAGAATCCTACTGTATTTAAAATAATATTTCATAAATATGTAATAAGTATTTTTTTGTTTTCATACTAACATTGTTTTTAAGTGGCATCTTTGAACTTAATTCCTGATATTGAGTTTTATGTAAAAATATTTACCAAAACATAACATTTTACTGTGTTTGTTCCAGGCACAATCCTGCACTACTTGTACACAGAGTGTCTTCCTGCCAACCTGTCGGAGAGTACGGCCCACCAGTGTATAGCGGCCGCGGCGCCGTACCCCTGTCTGGCCCCTCTAGTCACACTGTGCCACCACTACCTGCGCAACATGGCCCTCAAACAGCGTAAGTACGGCCCAATCTAAACCTCAGTCTCTCTTATAGACTCGAAAACTGTTAAACTGAAGTCCAAAATGTCGACAGATGATAAATTACAACCAAAATGTTCATCAGGAGCAGTGGCTCGAACGAGCTGTCAGTCCAACTTCCTGCCTCACATATGAGCCATTAGTCTGTGGATAGGAAACTCCCCAGCTCATATGTGAGCCATTGGTCTGTGGATATGAAACTACCCGGCTCATATAAGAGCCATTGGTCTCTATAAAAGAAACTCCCCAGATCATATGTGAGTCATTGGTCTGTGGATATGAAACTACCCGGCTCACAGAGCCATTGGTCTGTGGATAGGGAACTTTCCGGCTCACATATGAGCTATTGGTCTCTAGATAGGAAACTCTGCGGTTCACATATGAGCCATTGGTCTGTGGATAGGGAACTTTCCGGTTCTTATATGAGCCATTGGTCTCTAGATAGGAAACTCCCCAGCTCATATGTAAGCCACTGGTCTCTAGATAGGAAACTCCCCAGCTCATACGTGAGCCATTGGTCCGAGGATTTGAAACTGCCTGGATCACATTAGAGCCATCAATCTGTTTCTAGGAAACTCTCTGGCTCATATATGAGCCAACAGTATGTTTATAGGAAAGTCCCCTGCTTATATATGAGCCATCAATCTGTTTATAGGAAACTCCCCTGCTCACATATGAGCCATTGGGCTTTGGACAGTAAACTTCCTGGCTCACACATGAGCCATTTGTGGATAGGAAACTCCCTGGCTCAGTGGTCATGTTTGGTTGCAGAGATAATGTCGCTGGTGAGCGAGATGCACGCGTGTGCGAGCCACATCATCCAGCACCTGACTTGCAAGTCGTCCGGGGACAGCCTCAACACCAACCCCGCCAAGCTGTGCTTCGTCGTACGTCAGTCCTTCCGGGAGGCCGCCGTGGGTAAGCGACTCGCCAGACAACTCTCACTGACTCAGATTTTGATCAGTCGAAATCCCACATATCTCAAATTATTTCAGTCTCCTTGAAAAAATGAGCTGAGTCAAAAAAATAACTATACTTAAGCTTAAAACAAAATAATTTTGTCAATTTTTTTTTATTTTATTATAATTACCTCTATAAGTTGAAAAGACACAAAAATAATTTATACATCTCGAAGTTTATTAGATGAGACAAATTCAATTTGAACTTTTTCTTCAGAAGTTGAAGTTACCTCTAATATTTTATGGTAATACGTATCAATTTATCCCTCACAGCTGTAAAACTCTTCTTTGATATATGACACAGGTTTCGGATTTTCGAAGCCATAATCATATCCATTATTTTCAATCCAGAGTGATGAAAATAATCCATCTAAACAATGTCATCGATGACATAAATTCACAATAATATGACAATACACATGTAGACATAGACAGAAAAACACGAACAATTTTAAACAAGTAGGCCTAGTACCTTCAATCACCCTGGATTGAAAATAATGGATATTATTAAGGCTTAAAAAGCCAAAACTCGGGTCATCCAACAAGGACGAGTTTTATAGCTTTGATAGATAACTTGGTATGTATTACAGTTGTGGTGTTTTCAATAATGAATTACCTCTATATCTCAAAGTTTACTTAACAAATCACTCATCTACTGACTTACTCCTTCACGTTGTTGTTGGGCATAATGGGTTCGACAGGAGCTCCACTGCCTTGGTTTTCATGGTAAAACAACATAAAGTTAAATGAGATTTGCTAAAGAATTTACAGTATGAGTAAGTATTTACAATGAGCTTCAAGTAGTGTGAGAGATATGTACAAACAAAAAAAATTGTTTAGTGAAAATGTTAATGATATTATGGTTTTCCACAGCTGGAGTGAAGCTGATAGTCCTGTGTGACCTTTTCACCAAGCGGAAAGGCGAACTGACGAGGGAACAACGGCATGAAATCATCCGATACGCCAAGTCTAGACTTCCCGTCTTCATGAACCAACTGCACAGGTATAGAAAAAAACTTATATGAAAATTATTTTCTAATTCATTTGAGTAATTTTTAATGTTTTATTAGCTAAAAATATTGACCGTATAAACAGAAAACTTGACTTTAATCTCAATTTTAACGTTTCTGATGCTTATATTTGCAGTTAATTGACATTGGAACATTGTCTCACATCCACTGTGGAATTGTGTTTATGTCCACTCCTAAGACAGTGGAATGTTTTTGTGAATTCAAATGTAACATTGCCCTTTTATTTTTAGATAAAAAAAATTCATTCATCATTGTTAAATAAATCAAAAATAATTTTTGAACCCTTTAATTGCATTCACTTAAACAGCTGTTACAATACCTTGGTAACAGATAATGTCTCAATGATTGAACCCAAATTAATAACAGCCTACGATGACATTTTTTTATTTGAAAGTCATTTAAAACCATACCTAGTTAAAAAGTGTGTAAATGATGAACCAGTTTCAGATCCATAACAGTAGAGCTAAGCTCAGACACTCCAACCAAACTTTCTAAGGCTACTTGATAATGAGTAATTGGAGGTGTCAACAAATAATCTTTAAGTAAAAATAATCCAATGTAATACCTTGTTTACAATTTCATACCATACCTGGTTTATTGTTACCGTTTTAAACTAAAACCAGAATATGATTATCAGGTTTTTGGCTGGTCTCAAAACAACGCTGAGCAGTATGTCTTCTTCTCAGAGGCAAGAAATCGCTACTTACCTCGTACCAGAAGTGAGTGAAGCAACTGAGTTCAAGAATAAATCCAACTAGCCGTTATACCCCGTTAGCACAGCTTAGAAGGCATTAATCAATAGTCAACGGAATTTGCATTTTATTTAACTTGGAACAGCTGTTCTTTCTTCTGCTCTTCAAATTTTCAAGTCGTAGTATCCACAGCTGTTTACATTTCAGTGTTTAAATGTTTATATCCATTTACAATGTAAACGTTTAAACTTGTATGTCCAGCCCTGAGAGGATTTTAAGGATGTGAATAGATTTAAGCGTTGGCTGGGTACATGATCTGCCTTTTTGCAAAGTTTTAGTTTGGTCGGTTTAACCTTTTCTTTATAATTGTAAAGATAGAAAATGTTTGAAGTTATGATAGGAATTTATTTTATTTTTATTGAAGGTTTGGAGATATTTTATGTGACCCCCCAGCTTAATCCAGGTGAAGTGTATGAGTAGTTGTCAAAGTTAAATATTATTGACTTTGTGTAAACTAGTTATCACTTGAAAGTAAACATTTAAAAATAAGATTTACAATTTCTCAATTCATAATTTGTCGGTTTATTTCCAGATAGAGACAGTACTGGACACCCTGTCTTCCCTGGGACTGAAAATCAAACAGGCCTTGGAAAGTATCATTGCTGCCTTTAACGAAAGCTCAGCCTCTCACAAGCTTTGCTCGGAACATTGTAGCCTTCTCTCTAGGACTCTACATGAGGTTCGGGACATTTTTAGTTATTGTATACTTAATCAAAAGTTTGGTGTAAGTTAAACAGTTTTTTTTTCCAATTACCTTGAAAAATAATATGAAAAAAAGTACCTGATCCACATTGAAACTACAACACCAGCTGAGTTTCTCTAGTTGGTTACTTTTATTTCCGCGTTCTCTTTTAATATTAAAACTTTCTTTACAATTCCTCTAATTTTTTTATTTACTAAATATTTAGTTTGATATTGTATAAATTTTTCAAAATCAATTTCACTTTCACCTATTTTCTGCAAGGGCTTGAGTTAAGAGCTAATATTTTTCTAACCACTATCTAGACTTGTTTCATATAAAGTACTGATTCCATATTGAAGATCAGTGACCAAATTACTTAAGTGCCTGTTAAATCACTATTATTAAGAACCAGTTTTGTTTCAGGTTCTTCATAAAAGAGATCTCAACAAACTAAAGAACCTTCTACAAAGGCATAATCATAGTCTGTTCTTACTTCTTCAGAGAAAGTAAGTATTCTTGTTCCATCACAGGTTAAATTATTAAAGAGGAGAGGAAAACTATCTTAAAATATGTTCTGTTTTCAAAAGAGGTTCTCATTTTTGAGTAAAATTATCATGATTCAAAGTAAAGAAGTCTGCAACAATAAAAAACTTATATTTTCTTTCATTGATGGTTACTGGTAATGTAATTTACTTTTCCAAAGCTTTAACTATTTTGACATTTAACATGGAATTTAATTAGGTACATGTTCATGAAAACATGTAGGCCTATTGATTGCTTGTGATTAGAGAAATTATTAACCTTTACTTTCTTACTTGGGGATGATACCTTACAACCTGTTAGCTCTTCATTTGAGAAGCAATAACGGAAAGGACCTTAGACCATGTCTGCATAAGTGACTAACAGATATCCATTCAACACCTTAGGAGGACACCACCATAATTTTTTTTATTTGTAGAGGTTTAAATTCAGGAGGGACTTTTTTTTGTAAATTGACGCTAAACCGTTCTTGATGAATATCTAAATAAATAACTTTTTTCTACTTTCCATTATCTTGTCCTTTGTGTATTGTCCACTGCCTATTTTCCATCGTTCAATGTATATTTTTCATTGTCTATTGTCCATTTTCTTTTGTTCATTGTCTATTGTCTGTTTTCCATTGTCCATTGTTCATTTTCTATTGCTTATTGTTCATTGTCTGTTGCCCATTGTTCATTTTATATTGTCCATTGTTCATTTTATACTGTCCATTGTTAATTTTATATTGTTCATTTTATATTGCCCATTGTTCATTGTCTATTGCCCATTGTTAGTTTTATATGGTCCATTGTCTATTGTCTGTTGTTGCAGGGAGGGCTTCACCGAGATGACCAGTGGTAGCAAGGTGCGCAGCGTGTCTCGTAGTCTGGAGCAGCTCGTGGAGGAACTCCCCGTGTTCCTGCTGCGGCTCGAGGAGGTCACGGCGGCTCTCGACGACAAACTCGAGTGGAGAGAGTTCAAGTTCTGTTTTAAAGTCGGCTCCTCTAAAGTGGTGAGTTGGTTTCGAATCGTTTTAATATAATTTGTCAGCAGTGGCGATAAGCCACCTCCTTTATAATCTATTTTGATTTAAATGTGTGTGGTCAAGAGGTTACCCCATTTTCCCTGCTGCAAACAATTTCAATACCATAACCAACAATTCAATACTTATTACTTTGGGGCAGATCTGTTTATTTACAGTTATTTTTGTGGTTATAGTTCAGTAAAATATAACAAAAGAGGCTATGAAATCAATGACAGGGAATTTTGCACAGTATTAATTTACCTGGGGAAATCACATTTTTAATTTTCACCGTACATTAATACTAAGTATTATATAATAAAGTACATATTGTGCTAGATAAACTAATAACTTTAAAGTCTTTCATGCTTAGTAGTTTGATGTCGGGGAGTATCAGTTATCTTTGGAAATTAATTGTTTGTCAGTGTACATGGGTGATACAAGTTATGTTAAGTGTCTCAATAACATTAAATTAATTAATTGAGCAGCTCTTTGTCAAACCAAAATATACAGTCAGCTGTATGGAAACTTCACCAAAACCCTTCCTTGCAAAGCTTTGATGATCTCAAATTATTTTACAAGTCTACTTCTCCAAAGTCCTCTTACAAATGCATTTTTAGTGTCAATTGCATTTATGTCTGTTAAAATAAATTAAATTATTCAATGATTAAGTAAAGACAGTTATTTATTTATTCACAGTTTATTTATTTCCTGTTAGGCATACCATTGTCGATGAGTCAGCATAGGCAGGCACATTATTGTCTGTTGTGTTTAGTACCATCAGGGACATTATACTTGGTTGAGTTGGCACAACCAACCATTACATCAGCATATACAGACACGTTACTCTCTGTTGTGTCGGCATTATGGTATATGCACTCTGATGTCAAAAATTCAAAGACTTTATCAAACAAAACAAGGCAGAGAGCTTGTATAGTTCTTGCCATAAAATATGTATGCCAATTAATTAACAATAAATAGCTCATAACATAATCTGGCTAGAACATAATCTGGTTGAAATTAATTTCAATAAAGTTAACAAAATTCAACAAGATTGCATAAAGAAAAAATAACAATATACGTTCATATAAAAATTAAAAAATTTTAAAATTACAGTATGTACAGCGAGCAACGGATTGTTAAAATTTGTGTTGTGTTGGCTTTGGTACAAAGCTCCCTTTTATGTTGGCACCATGATACATCCTCTCTGTCATATTGGCACTGTGGTACATTACTCTCTGTCGTGTTGGCACTGAGGTACATTACTCTCTGTCATGTTGGCACTGTGGTACATTAATCTCTTTCATGTTGGCACTGTGGTACATTACTCTCTGTAGTGGTGGCACTTGGTACATTACTCTCCGTCATGTTGGCACTGTGGTACATTACTCTCTGTTGTGTTGGCACTGTGGTACATTACTCTCTGTCGTGTTGGCATGTGGTACATTTCTCGCTGTTGTGTTGGCACTGTGGTATATTATTCTCTGTCGTGTTTGCACTGGGGTACATTACTCTCTGTCGTGTTGGTACATTTCTTTCTGTCATGTTGGTACTGTGTTACATTACTCTCTGTCGTGTTGGCACGGTGGTGCATTACTCTTTGTCGTGTTGGCAGTCGGGGCTGCTGCAGAGGCTGCTGAGTCACTGTGCAGTGGTGCAGCCGGTGTTGGCACAACTGTGTTCGCTGGTGGCGAGGGACGCGTTCACTCAGGCGTTGGCATCACTGGGACTCGTGGATCCTGTCAAGTGTGCGGACAACAATCACTCGACGCCCAACAAGTCTCATAACATGTCTACCCCCAAACACCATGGCTACAAGGTAAGACCTCATTACATTCCTCTATGTCTACCATATTTCACACACGAAATTCCATACTTTTTCCAGACCTTTCCTGACCATCTCTAAAAAAATCCCAACCACTTAAAAGCTTATAATAATTGCTTGGCCCTAATTTTTGTAAACTAGTTTATTAATTAAGACTGAACAACTTGCATACTGCATCTGCTGTAATACAACTAAGATCTACAGATTTGACATTTATTTTATACTAAATGCGAGATGGATTTGCTCACAGCAATGTGAGTGAAAGATGTGACTGAGAAGTTTGCCGGGCACAATAGAGAGGTTAATGAGTGAGAAATTAACCGGCTGCAATACAAAACAGCCACAAAACATCTGGCCGGAGAGTCAGCCACAAAACATCTGGGTTTGTTCACAAGAGATTTTGCTGACACAATGTGACTGACAGATTATTGGCCACAAAACTAGCAAGCAGTTGACAGCTTTGAAAGAAGCAGCGATTTCCTTCTTCATTTTTTTCCTTGCATTTTCAATCCTCAAGAATGGCTAGAGTGCTTTTATTAGTTCATTATCTGTTTAAAATATAAATTTTCTATACTTTATAAGTATGGTAAGTGCATATTATGTAGAATATGCTTTTACAAGAAAAATCATTCAGAAATTTGCTGAGTATGCTGGTTTACTGTGACAGAAATATTTTTTAATTATTAGTATATTACGTTACCAGGCTGGAAAGTACTGTTTTACTGGAGGAGCATGATAGTTGCAAGAGGCTTGCGTGGGATTTTCATGTGAATACAGTAAAACTTACCGGATGTGTTACATGCAATACTTTTGTATACCTTTGTGTATACCTTACATAAGCCACTGTTTCTCATTTTTTTAAAACCTAACCTATAATAAACAAACTAACATTTTCTACTGCTTACAGTGCTGCCACTTCATTCCTATAGAAAACAGCCTACACATTAAACCTTTATACATTATGCGTTGGTTTGCTGCAAATCTGCTGATTGTTTACTTCCGTTTCCTGTAATCGTAGTCCGGAAAACTTTCCGGCCTATACTGTCCGGCCTAAGTATCAATACGATGCCTGTGTTGTGTTGCAGCTGAGTCTGGTGGAGGGGCTGTGTGTGCCGCCGCTGGCCCGGGATAGTCGCCTATCGGCCGCCGCCATTCAGCTGCTGCGCTCCGGCGACCACACCGACATGGTCTTTGAAGTCATCCCCTCCCCTGGTGTGTCTCGATTCTCATTGTCAACGAAAATTAAACTCTTTGATGCCTCCCCAGACGTGCCTCAGTTCACATTATCAAGGAATAGTATATTTCATTACTAGGGCCTAAAGTGACGCTTTTCGTACAATGTCAAGTTTTACGACCGAGGCTGTAAGCCGAGGTTGAAAAAAGACCGAGTAATGAAAGCAGCTTTAGGCCTGTGTGATGAACTATATTTTCCGTTATATCGCTCAATACAACACGCAAACTACTGAAGGAAACCAAAATATTACAGCTTGTTTACTTTTAAAGATACCTCCCAAAGATGCTTCCATCTTGTTCTTGCTATTTGAAGCAATCAGCTGCTTGTCTCTTTCATTTGTGTTAGGTTAGACTGACAACAATGAACAACTATCAACGTATACAACGCATGTAATAATCGATCGGTGAAATAAGCGAGCTTCACAAATTGATTAAACTGACAACAATGCAATAATGAATTGCAATTGATAATAGCAACTGATAACCACTCTCGTGCAATCGAGAGCTCATCATAGACGCTGACGTACACATGTTTGCAGTTAAGTACACGAACAGCCGACACGAAACAGCTGCACAACAGCTGAAATAGCTGTTGTTGTTTTATAAACGAACAGCTTACATCCCCAACATCAGCTGATTGTTTCTCTCCCTAGGGCAAAAAAAACTTCTTTAGATCCACAACACATGTAATGTAAATTGCCTTTTCTGCAGCGGTATAACGAAAAATTATTTTTCTTTCCACCTTATTGGTGTGACATTAACCCTGAAGTGGTTTAGGAAATTGTTTATAATATCTCTTTTTCTCAGTTGTATTTTCAGAGACTTAAGGGATGCGTGGTTGCGTCATCTCCAGGCTATTACGTAGAACTTGATCCAATCCATTGGGTAAAGCAATGTATCATGTAGTTTTAAAAATTGTGATGGTGATGGCTATACAGTAAACCGTCTCATATCCGGACTAATGTGGCGCCGGCCGATCCGGATAAAAAAAAATCCGGATATGAGAGAAAAAAGTTTTTAGATGAGAAAACAGATTAATACTGTACAACAACTATGGTACTCAATTTTAGTAAGCCTTAAATACGGAAACGTTTGTTTATTAAATAAAACAACGGTATTTTGGTCTAATAACACTTTATTACATCAACATCAAAACTCAAAAAATATTATGTAATACAGTACAGAACAGTATAGTACATTATGTAATACAGTACAGAACAGTACAGTACATAGAGTAAAATTTTAGGCTACAGCTTTAGGACAAAGAAATGAAATAAAACTAATGGAAAGTACAGTAATGAACAAAAACAGTACTGTATATAGAGTAAAATTAAATTAAACCACGAGAACAGCTCGCTTTGTACTCACAGTTAATTTTTGGACAAAAACGATGTTATTGTGGCTTGTTTGGCTCGATGAACACGCTTCTTTGACGTAATATCTCTCCACCTACGAAAAAGCAGAAGATCGGCCGCCATTGCTTCCTCTTGTTTCTCGATATACTCGATCAGCTGTTCGAAGGCCTGGAAAGCCTCACTGTGCGTCATGATTTTTTTTCTGGACTTCTTCTTCCTCGTCGTCAGGAGCGGGGTCTGTGCTAACTAAGTCAATGTTGTCACAACCAGGAACGTTTCTAAGAAGTTGAACGATTTCTTCACCTGTTTTGTCATTGCAGTTTTCTGCTTCTTTTCCATCTTCTTTGCTATAATCTTGGTCTACTTTGTGGTCTAACAGCTTTTTCCACGATTTAACCAACGTAATCGGTTTGAGCTCTTCCCAAGCGCTAGAAATCCATAAGGCAACATCCAGCATGTCAGTGTCTTTAAGGCACTCAGAAACACTCTTTCCCGCATCCATGCCCTCAATAATGATCGTCAGTAGCTTACGTCAATAAAAACGTTTAAGTGTTTCAAGTATCCCCTGATCCATTGGTTGACACAAAGAGGTAACGTTCGGTGGCAAAAACACACACTTTATTTCTCCACTTTTCAGTTCATCTGCAGACGGGTGTGAAGGGGCGTTGTCGAGCAATAAAATAGCCTTCTTTGGCAACTTGTTTTTTTTTAGCATACTTTTCCACAGACGGGACGAACTGATTGTTAAACCACTCTTTGAAGATCGCAGAGTTCATCCAAGCGCTTTTTTGTCCTCTGTACCACACTGGTAATGTCGACTGATCTTTGAAGTTTTTAAACACTCTTGGTTTGATTTTCCAATCATGCACAGTTTGAGTTTATTGTTTCCTGTGACGTTACTGCAGGCCATTATTGTAACCCTCTCCTTTTTCTTCTTATAACCTGGAGCGCTATTTTCTTCCTTGGAAGCCAGAGTGCAGCTAGGTAGCATTTTAAAGTTCAAATCAATTTCTTCACAGTTGTATAATTGGTCCTTCCTCGTCAAGCAGGTTGTGTAAAAACATTTTGAAGTCTCCCACAGCGTTTTCATTTGCTGACAGCTTTTCTCCGCTCATTTTAAGCTCTCTGACCGCATACCGATTCTTCCACTTTTCCAACCAACCCTCAGTAGCTTTGAAATTTTGGATCACTTCCGATTTCCTTATTAAATTGCAGAGCCTTTTCTTGCAAAATGGGTCCAGACACGGGCAGTCCTTTTGATCTACATTGAGTAAACCACAAAAGTAATGCTTCGTTTACTTTGTCATTCACAGCTGTTTTCATCATGTGCACTTTTTTATTCCTGAACTTGATGCCTGGATAGAACACCATTTTTCAATTTTTTCACGGGATTTTTTCTAGTCACTCACTGTACTAGTCCCCACTCCCATCTCACTCGCTATCTTTTTTGCACTTTCGCCCGCTTGCATACGTTTCAACGCGTTAAGTTTTTCCTCCATCGTAATGACAATCTTTTTTCTTTTTTCGGCCATAACAACTTATTCGCCTCTAGCACTCTTCCTTCCCGAAACTAAAACGAACCGTACGAACAAAGACTAGGTCACTCAGGCACAAAAAATTCAGCACTGACTACTAACGCAGGTGATGCGTTGTCTCCACGCGAGATGAGGGGGTGTTAGGGAGGGTAAGGACAGATGGGGGGGGAATTCTATTTCTGTACTGTTTCACGAGTCAGTGACCTTGCTTATGCACGTGCATATCGCACAACCCTCCCATCCACTTTCTCCGAATCCGGCGCCTACTAACCGGCCTACAAACACCGATCGCGACTACTTGGTCAACAAACATTGGCCTCCTAGAGTGTTTTTTGAATTTTTGCATTTTTCAAAATCGCGTCCGGATATCAGAGGGTCCGGATATGAGAGATCCTGATAAGAGAGGGTTTACTGTAACTAGGAATTTATAATTTCAAAACTTAAAAAATACAATCTCAAGTCTTAAATATTGAACACTAATTGTATGGCCTCCGTAAAATATGATAAGTCAAGAAGTGATTTTCTGCCACTCTTTGATTAATCTAAGCTCATTTTTCTTGAGCTCATTGAAAATGACTTATTGTCGCAGCAAACAAATCTTGTCTTTGTTTGTTGTCGTTGTTCTTTTGTTGTATTTGTATTGTCTTTTTTGCATATCGGCATTGTTCTGCAGCTGAGGAATATTGTCTTTTTTCTCCTGCTTACTGTTGAATCTTGCAGTTTGAAACAAAAATGTTATCAAAGTCTCAGTTGTTTTCAGTTTTGGTTTCAACCCACTACTATTAGCCATACAATATAAGCAAGCTACACTTCCAAACAAGAATCAGACAGAGCTGGGATCATTATCTATAAGTTTGCTTTTGTAATTTTCTCTGCTTTTATTGACGAATAAACAATAGAATGTTTGACCAGCAGAGGCGGGGGACGGAGTGATCAACCAGGCGGGGGCAGAGGTAGTCAGCGAGGAGGCGCGCAGTATCGGCGCTCACCGAGTGATCGTGGCGGCCCGCTGCGACTGGTTCCGGCGAGCCCTGCTGTCTGGCATGCGGGAGGCTATAGATAGGTCAGTCTGCCGTGTTTTTAAGAGGTTGGCAACATCTTTTTACCTTGCACTTGCCCCCCCACATGGACGTCAAACCTGTGCGTGGACGTTATCAAGCAAAGCAAGGAGTGAGCTGGTCAGTACAAGCGACGTAAGTGTGCGACACCATTGAGTCTCGAACCTAACACATCCTCTGCCATACTTCCGAGGTTCAGTATGCTACCTACAGTTTTAATGGTGATATTTTTTTGTAACCTCAACTGCCCCTTACCACTGACCTAAAGGCATGTTCGTCAATCAGAAGACGGCGAGGTACCATAGCAGTAATAGTCACAAAGCAGTAATAGGTCAGAGGTGACCGAACAGAAGTCACTTGCGCCTGGGATCAAATCAGCATTGTTTGGCATTCTAGGCCAGCGCTTTGCGTCTGAGCTACCGTCTCGGTAGGTCTTAGCAGGTTGGTAGACATCTAACAACTTAAACCAGGCTCAACTGAGACAGAAACAGTTAATGGAATTGCAAGATAACAAAAAACCACTGCCCAAATCAGTTTTTAAAATAAAGTTCAATGAAAGATGAGAGATTATTTGATTTCAGAATATTTTGAATGTACATAAACTCAATTTAGAATAAAATATTGAAAAGAGTACCAAAAGTACAAACTTTGCTTTTTAAGAGTATTGTAATTTTGCCATTGAGCAAATGTTATACTTCTCTTTGCACCTAATGTGCTATTTACTTCTGTTGCAGGAAGATAACGGTGTTCGACACGTCGCCGTCGTTGTTCTCTGTTCTGTTGGACTACCTGTACTGTGGCCAGCTGGACACGGCCAGCTTCACGGTGGATCAGTTGGCAGACCTGATGCTCCTGGCCGACCGCTACGAGGTTGGTAACAATGATTCTGATCATAAAGAAAGGTTAACCTTGTGTCTGTAGATGACCTTGTATCTGTCTTGTGATTCAAAAATAGCAGCAATAGCTACCACGTGGTTTCTAAGCTTGAAGCTTCATCCTCAGACCTTCAGTAAGTAGGATGTTGTCCTCAATTTCAGGCCATCATGAGTTAAAAAATACTAAAACACTGACAAGTTCAATTCAATTCAAATTCAATTCAAATTCACTTTATTCATAAAATTTGTACAAATTGTCATTTACAAGTTATACAAATGTAGAATGGCGTCATAATACAGTAGAAGATCTTAATCTACTACAATAAACAATAAAATAACTAAAAATTAACCTCAGTAAACTCATTAAACGAATATAGTGTTTTTCAGTTAAATAACTTTTTAAGTGGCTCCTAAACTTAGCATTGTCTTTTATTAAAAGAAGGTCTTTGGGGACATATTTGATAAATTTTATTCCTGCTGAGCTTGGTTTTTTTAAATATAATTCTGTAGAATGTTTTTGGATGACTAACTGATTTTTATTTCGTGTATTGTAACTATGATTTGTTCCTAAACCAGGTAACCTGTCACCATTGCATCTTACAAACATGATTGTCTCAAGTATGTACAAACTGTAAATTGTTAGTATTCCCAAACTTGAAAAAAATTCTTTTACCGAATCCCTATTTTTCAAATTCAAAATTATTCTCAATGCTTTTTTTTGTAATTTTAAAATACTTGATAAATTTTTGTTACTGGTTGCTCCATACAAAACAATGCCAAAAGAAATGTGTGAGTGTACATGTGCGTAATAAATCATTTTCAGAGTTTCTATTGTGCAATATCTGGACATAGCTGTGAGAGCATATAACCCAGAAGAAATTTTTTTATGCAGCATTGCTACATGTTTGTTCCAATTTAGGTTTTCATCCAATACCAATCCCAAAAATTTAATTTCTTTGGACTGAGATATTTTATGATTATTCATAATGATATTTGGACTTGCTTTTTTTCTATTCTGTATTGTGTGAAATGATATGGTGTTTGTCTTATCAGAATTTAGTAACAAATTTTTACTTGTGAAATAATTATTAATTAAACAGAGGTCATTATTAGCTAACATTTCCACCTCGTCTACTGTTTTACCTGTAACTATTAAGTTGGAATCATCTGCATAGAGACACATTTGACTCTGATTCGTAGGTAGAATGGAAGGTAATCCTTTCATGTAACAGAGGAAAAGAATAGGTCCTAAAATTGATCCCTGTGGCACTCCATGCCTCAATGTCACTAGCGAAGATTTTGTGTGAGCAATTTTATTTTGTTTTGTTACATACCTTAATTCTACATACTGCTGTCTTTTAGAAACATAAGATTCAAACCAATTTAATGTAACACCCACAATTCCAAGGTTTTTTAAGGATTTTAGTAAGATTTTATGTGATACGCTATCAAATGCTCTAGTAAGATCCATGAAAATACCAGTAGCACTATCTCCCCTATCAATAGCATCAACTATGGTTTCAACAAAGTCAATACCTGCAGTTATTACAGACCTACCTACCCTAAACCCGTGTTGTTCATTGTCAAAAAAGTTATTCCTTTCAAGGAAATTAGCTAACTGTAAGTACATAACACGTTCAAAAATTTTAGATATGGCCGGCAGAACAGACGAAGGGCGATATTTTGCGGGATCTGTTTTAATTCCTTTTTTATGAACTGTTACAATTTTTGATATTTTTAGTTTATCGGGGAATATTCTGGAAATAAGAGAAGAATTAATGACATGAACTAAAGGCTTCAACAAAATAATTTGGGCTTGTTTCAAAACTGGCATTGGTATTCCATCAAAACCGACTGAGTATTTATTATGTAGTGAAGAAATAATTTTTATCAGGTCATCTTCAGTTACTGGTTTAGTGTAAAATTTTTTGCTATGGCTATTATCCTCAGTTCTTAAAGTTTCACAGTTTGGTGACAGGTTAGGTAATACTAAATTATCAACAGCATTAACAAAGTAGTTATTAAACAGTTCACATACAGTTTCTGGTTTAACATATTCAATACCATTACAAACTAATTTAATATTATCATACACAAAAAAAAACAATCATTCTTAATCTCCTTATTAATTACTTTCCAGGTACATTTACTAATATTATCAGATTTTTTTTTTTATAGATTTCTCAATAAAATCTCTTTTTGTTGAACACATTTTCTTATTATGCCATTTTTTCTTTTGTTTCAATACTTTTTTAAGCACTTTACTTTTTGTTAGTCTAACTGTATTACTTAAGCTTAAAATTTCATTCTTTTCCTTAATCAAATCTGAAGTTATCCACTTTTTACTTGTCAAGTTTACTCTACTTTTAACTACTGGAAAACATGTGTCAAAATAATACATTAATATATTATGAAAAACATCATATTTAGCCTCCACATTAGCATTGTATACATCTAACCAGTTCTCATTGCCCAACATATTTTTAAAAGTGGTTATATTTTCTTTAGTGAATTTACGAGAAGTTTGTGTTATACATTTATTATTCACAGCTTTCTTTTTATCTGAAAAATTGATCTGCAAATGCTGTGCATCATGGTCACTTAATTCAGTTATTAATCCTTCTATTGATAATATGGTATTAGGCAAATTAGTTATCATGTTATCTATAGCACTTTCGGATTCTAAAGTGACTCTGGTTGGGAAATTTACCAGGTACTTCATGTTATGCTGAGTTAAAATATTACAAAAGGTTAGATAATTTCTTTTATAAGTTTTTAAAACATCTATGTTGATGTCACCCACTAGTAATACATTTTTATACTTAGTATTCAACAATCTTAACGCTACATCTAGTTTGTTTAAAAAGAGATTATCATACCTTGTACCTGGAGTTCTGTATAAACCAATCAAAACAAAACAGAATTTATAAGCTCTGCAGGCAACGCTACAGCATTCAAACTCTTTTTCTGTACATAAATTATTAATTTCAGGGATAATGATTTCTTTAACTTGTAATGGTCCTGTCAAATGACTTAAAATCATAACTCCTCCTGTAGTACATCTTTAGAGTCAGTCATACAGTTGGACTCAGTAGTTAGACATTCAGTCGAGTCTCGAATCTCGCCCACATGGGTCTGTTGTTTCTTAAGTGTTTTGGCCAAATCCTTTAATGTTTGTAAAGTTTGTAAAGAAATGTGTATGTATCAGTACTGTAGTGTTTATTAACTCTTGACGACCTCAAATTAAAGACAAGGTTCTACATATTGCAGAGCTGAGGATGAAGCTTTAAGCTTTGAAACCAACTGGTTGCTATTGCTACTATTTTTAAGTCATTAGACGGATACAATGTTACTAACCTTTCTTTATAATATAAATATGTGAATCAGAGCCTAAAAACGACAACAATTAAAATGGTTTTGACTTTCAGAATGCTTATCAGAGATTAAATTGCAATCCTGTCATTATTGAAGAGAACATCTCATCCTGTAGGTCTAGTTGGAAAGAGGACACTCACTTTCTTATGAGAGGAAGTGAATTGAGTCAGGGAAATTGATTTAGGGGAGGGAAGTTTTTGACTAAAAGTTTGGGGCCAGGAAAATTTTCTTTAATTTATGTGAGGTCAGGGAAATTAATGGTTCGATTTGGGAGTTTTGTTGTAGGTACAGCAGAATCCTACAAACTAAACAAGTCAACAATCTGAATAACAGAACATGTTTTTCTAAACTACAAGCGCATAATTTTCAGTATTGAAAACAGTATATTTTGTTACCTATTTCCATTTTCAAGTCATTAATTACGATTTGTAGTTATTTTTATTTTGAGTTAAACCTTTATTCAGTCCATAAATGTGGTGAAGTGAAAAATCAGTATTCAATATAAAAAAAGCTTTCCTTGAAGTATCTTACACCCTACAATGAATTCTGGAAAACTCGGCATTCCCCAAATCTGACCGGATCAACCGGATCAAACTTCACGTTGTGTCGAGTTTGTTAGAATCCACTGTATTAGTTTGTCAAATCCAAGACTTTGACTGACTTTAATGTAAGTTTGTTCATCATTAAGGATTAAAATAAGTGTTCTAGTAGAGCATGTGTCTTGCGTAGGTGGACTCCCTGAAGACAGCCTGCGAGCACGGCCTGGGCGCTCACATCGACCACGACTCCGTGCTCTACTTCCTCAGTATGGGCGACCAGTTCAATGCCAAACACTTAAGGGTATGTTACTGTAAATTCACTAAATCTACTAGCTTGGATAGGACAGTGGAGTCCCCATAATCTGAAACTCAGTGATCCAAAATTTCACTTAATACGTTACACAATTGAGACAAAAAAATTTCCCCAATCCATTTACAATATTTATAAAAGGAAAAGGATTATAAATATTCAACTTTTTTTAGAATTCTCATTTAAATTCTTTCATATTTTATGTAGCAATACATTCAAATAGTGCTACAAAAATTTCAGTTTTATCATGGCATTGTCCATATGTTCAACAATAAATAATAATAAATGTTTAATTTTTTCAGAGTTCTTGTTTAAATTTTATATCGAAGAACCCAGACATAATGGACTCTGAGCTGTTTGAAGAGCTGCCTCAAAACTTGCAAGCTGAGATCTATGATTTGGTGATCTGGGCGTATGCTCCGAGGTAAGCACAACATTCTTTCTGAATGACATGATTATCATAACTGCTGTTTCATTTATTACTTATTATGACATTAAAACTTATTATAACATTAAAACATTCCATATTATAACATTAAAACAGTTAAGTTCAAAGGGAATGATATTTAAAACATTTTATTGTGCTCTTAAAATCTCTTACTTTTTTTTAACACTAATACATAAGATAGAACTTGTAGCTAAATCATGTATGACATTATATGAGAACATTTATTTTTGCACTTTTATACAAATACAATTATTGTTTACATTCAATTTCCTTTTTGTTTATGTTGGCATTCCTACAATGCCCGATGTTTTCTTCCACAGCAGAAGAGCAGCCTGTCAGAGAATGTTTCTAACGCCAGTCGTTTACAATGTTACTAGCACTTAAAAACTATGTAAAATGTTCAAAAATGCTTAATGGCAAGTAAAAATTTAATATAAGGCCAGATTATGATTTTATAGTTTGACAGGCTATTGAAAGATTATACATTATTATAAGTTATGACCTTGAAAAAAAAATCTTGAATCTTAGAATACCTGTTGTCTGTTATTGCAGCAGTAAGGCGGGCGTGGCGGAGGTGCAGGACCTGACGGCGGGCCTGTCGCTGTCGGATAGCGGGGAGGGGGAGGGGGGCGACGCGACGCGGCTGGAGGCCTGCCTGCGACAACTGCGCGACGTGATCGGCGACGACGCGACCGTCTCGCGACAGCAGCTGGTCCAGGTCGCGCTGGCCGCCGACTTCGACCTCAACAGAGCCCTCAACTTCTACTACTCCTCTTGAGGCCGGGGTTGGGGTACGTACTGCCGTGTACTGTGTACGGAGCACGATATAAGTTCTACTGGTCCTCTAAATCTTCCAAGTCCTCCAAATGTCCTTTTGAAAAAATGTCCCCTATACCCTCCAGAAGTCCTTTTGAAAAATGTTTTCCAGAAGTCCTCCTTTTGAAAAAATTTCCTCCAGAAGTTGTCCTTTTCAAAAATTTCCTCCAGGGGTTCTCCTTTTAAAAAAATGTCCTCCAGAAACCCTCACTTTTACATTGTCCTACAGAAGTCCTCATTTTGAAAAAATATCCTCCAGAAGTTATCCTTTTCAAAAATGTCCTCTAGAGGTCCTCCTTTTGAAAAAATGTCCTCCTAAAATCCTCATTTTGACAATATTTCCTGCAGAAGTCCTCATTTTGAAAAAATGTCCTCTATGTCCTCCAGAAGTCCTTCTTTTGAAAAAATGTCCTCCAGAAGTCCTTTTTTCACAGGTTCTCCTTTTGAAAAAATGTCCTCCAGAAATCATCATTTTGACATTGTCTACCAGAAGTCCTCCTTTTGAAAAAATGTCCTCTATGACCACCAGAAGTCCTCCTTTTGAAAATGTGTTCTCCAAAAGCCCTCCTTTTGAAAAAAGTCCTCTATGTCCTCCAAACAACTAATTTCTTTACTATAAATGTGAAAATGAACTTTTTGGGGGGGACTTCCCTTTATTTATAATGCTGTTTTTAGAATGGTTACAGATCTAAAAAATATGACTGCATTTTAGGATATGGGAAACAACGTTGGTTGTTCTTTTGGGACACCTTATGTTTGATATGGTTTTTGGATTATAATGGTTATTTAATATCTTTCCCATTTTTCCTCTCAAATCAATGGTGGAATATACGAGGGCTGTCCAGAAAGTAACAGACGTTTTGTCCCCACATCTAGCCCAGTGGTCTCATCTCCGTGACTGATAGTGCAGCCTAAACCTCCACTCCTGGTCCTAATCTGCGCCAAGTCTCATTGCCAACCGACCACGCATTTCATTCCTACAGCGTTTCAAAATGGCGGTGTCCTTTTTAAATCCCACCAAATTGATTTGACCTAATAATGTTGCTTCTTTCAGTTCCCCTTACCATTCACAAAGACTTTCCTGCCTAAAAATTCTCTTAACCTTGAAAAAGGTAATCACCAGGCATGGGTTATGCAGGCAGGGTATGCCCGAATATGTCTCACTTGAGGCGGTAAAGTTCTGTGAAGTTGCTGCTGCTGCGTGGGGCGGGCGCCGCCGCCGCGTCGGCATGGATCAGACCCTCGCCTGCAATTGGATTTATCCATGGCGCATGTTTAGAATGGCATATCAAGCCATCGTTGGGCCTCGCAATAGACTCAGGATTACTTTTTTCTTTTCTAGGGTGAAATTCAGCACGGAATAAACTGTTTAGGCAGCAAAACACTATTAAAATTACATATCTCGCATTCGGCAGGATTTTTAATTGACACCGCCATTTTTAAACGCTGTAAGAATGATGAAATGCGTGGTCGGTCGGCAACGAGACTTGGGTCAGTTTGGGACCAGCAGTGGAGGTTTAGGCCACACTATCAGTCACGGAGATGAGACCACTGGGCTCGATGTAGGGACTAAACGTCTGTTACTTTCTGACAGCCCTCGTATATGAACAGCATTAAGTTAAAATTTCCCCCTTTAAAAGGGGCTTGGGCAGCATTTATTTTAAGCCCATGTATTTATATTGAGGGAAAACCAAACTTAACAATTGGTTTTAGGAAAAAATAGCAGGCAGGAAGTTTATTTGAAAAGCCTGTACAGTCCAAAAACACCTCACAAATACCATAAGAAAAATGAAAATTATCCGCCATATTGGAAAATTGCATCCATATTTTCCTAGTTAGAATCAGCCCCAAAAAGTAGCAAAAAAATAAAGTGGAGTCTTCTGTAAACAGTTTATTGTCGGATTTACAGTTAAAATGTTGGCTATTGATTAACTTTACATTTACAAAGATGAAACACCAAGGCACCCAGTATAACTACAACATTTTAATTCAGTGTAGCCCACTGAGTATTTTCGTTAGCTTAACATAAAATGGCACAAAATAACATAAACTCAATAGGATTTTATTGGAATAGTTGATCAATGTTGGAATAGTTTATCAATGTTGTAGAACTATCACTTTTAGTCCAATTATGATTTCCGTACTTAAAATTGGAATGAGGATAAAACTGCCACCAAATGTGAAAGGTTTAACTTTGGTATTTTAAGTATGATAAAAACTGCCATAAAATGTACCACTTCACTCTATACCAACTAAAAAAAAACTGGCTTTCAGATTAGTTATTGAAAACAATTTATGTTTTCTAAAATTATGATTATGTTTGGAGTGTTTTTTTTATTTCTCCCACTGTAAGTTGCTGAAGTGAAACTTTCTGCCAACAGGATGTCGCTCTAGAGTTCAGAAGACGTCAGTTTTGGTTACATAGTTTTGCTCATCAGTACTTCTTATAACCAACCCAGTAGGGTAAGAATCGATGTGTTATACTTCTTGAAAAATCACCATTATCAGAAATATAAAAATGTAATTTAAGTTTTTTTAATGTCTTTTGCTTCTAAGTGTCTTTTTAACTATTTTGCACTTTTGATTTTGAGTAATGCATGTGTTTTGTGATTAAATTTTTTATAGAAATCAATCTACAGTAAAAGTTTTTGTGGAAATGAGTTATCTGGCTGCAGAAGGGTTTCTCACAATGTAAATCAGCAGGAAACTCTTTGACAGTTTTATGTATTTTCAAAATAAACACTCAAATAGGATTTTTTCTGTGCCTTAGTAAATAGTTTTTGTGTGTAATGGAGAAAAGTGCAAGACTGTCTCCCAAAGGAAATGGTTGCTGCCCAAGGCCTGCCGTAGGTAACAATTTTCCTCGAGGAGGTAATTCACTTTACTCTTGTAATAAACACATTCCCCCACTTATCACCTTTAAGTAAATAAATACTCAATTCTTTAATAATCATTGTATTGACACGAAAAACTAAATGTTTACCCATCAAAATAAGTTTATATTTTGTTGATTTTATTGATAATAACCTCAAAACCTTTATTCTTGCAAAGCATCGGCTGTTCCCTTTATGTGATCGTTTCATTGCCACTAAATTAATGTTGCTCCTATAATCCGTTGAGCTTCAACATATTTGCATGCCTGCGTGAATTTTAAAGGCATTCACTTATTGAATCATTGTTTTCAATTTTATTCATATGGCCTCATTTTGTCTCCCGCTGGGAGACATGATTATTTTACTCTCTCATTACAAGGATTAAATGCGAAAAAACTTAGCAGATGGGGAGAAATAAATAATTTCAATTCAGTTGGCAACCATGTTTGGGATGAAGAGAGCCTTCTCTTTTTTAGCTATGACTGAATCGCTTAATTTTTTTTTATGATGATTGTTTGGAAATGGGTTGTTTGGATTCATGGCTGTGTTCTATATTGCATTCTGACAACTGTGAAATTATTCATTTCCTGACATTGTTGATTTCAATCGGTAATGGTGGTTTTTCATAGCAATATAAAAATATTTCAAATAAACTTGCCCTACATGTTAGTAAAAATCACCAGCTTATTCAATAGTATTCACTTTAGATATTCACATTTCGATAACAAAACATTCCTTGCAAGTATTGAAAATTTAATTGTGGACTCTTTAAATGTAATTTAATCAGTATTATTTTCTTATTTTAGAATTATTGTTGTATTTATTTAATAACTAATATATATTCATAAGTTAGACAGTGCAATTTAATTACAATTTATTGTTTTTGATGAGAAGTACATTGTATGTAAATTCATTTCTAGTTCGGTATTCCATATTTTTCTCGATCAACTCATAATTTTTAACTTTTGACATTTTATGATTTTGCAAAATGTTATTTTTATTCTTAATATGCCTATATTTTATCATTAATTTGTGAATAAAGTGTTTGATTTTTTTCTTTCTGGTTGCAGAATTTAAAGTACTAATAATATTAAGTTGTCTGAGATTATTCTACAGAAAGAAATGAAAATCCTTGTACCTCTTTTTCTTTTCTCGATGATAGTGTGTGTGTTCACCAGGTTTTCCATGTGTAATGTTTTTAAAACTGAAAACAGAAATTTTCTATGATCTGGGAAGCAGCAAATCTGTGTAACCATTCGTAATATTTTTTGTTGAACAATATCCAGCTTCAGCATATTCATGATTGCACTCAGGCTTTGAGGAGGAACCATTAGGTATTCAAAGCAATACTTAATCCATGTAAGTTACAATAACTACAAAAATATATGATTTATTCATGATTTGCGTCATGAATTGTGGCCAGCCACAGAGAGACATGATTCCATACATCGTCGTTCGATCGTTTACACTTAGTCTGGAATCGTGTCTGTGGCCGGCTACACGAGGTTAATTAAATGTTTCTTTTTCTAAATTGTGTGTTTGTGTTATGTCAAGATTTAATTATATGACGAAGATATGTGTTTGGTAAATTATTATTTGACAAAGGATTTGATAACGGGATGGAATCCCAAAACTTGTCATCCATTGATGAAATTTAAGGATTGAAGACGGAAAGGTTAGTCACCCAGTTATTTTAAGCGAAAATATACTAGCGTCTGATATTCTTTCTGATACACATTATAGTTCTTCCTCGGTACCAGTAACATGTATTGTTCAAACCAGGTAAGGGAGCTTGCACCATGTATCTGTTGTGTATACAGGTTTGCTGCTGTGATTTCAATTTTTTTACTATTTACTTAAATCACCACTTAATAATTTGGAAATTTTAGTAAAGTCGATCATAAACCATAAATTTCAGATTTTTTATCTAAACAATAACAAAACAATTTAAACCCAAAAATAACTTTTAAAGTTTAATGCTTTAGTAAAACCTGTTTTTTTTAAGAAGGGACATTTATAGAACCAAAGACTTTAATTGATAAAAAATATATATTTGTAGGTTTTTAATTGCTTTTTATCGGAAGTTTTTAATAATAATTGTCATATAATTTGTAGTCCAATTTTTCAGACAAGATCCTAATGGGATTGAGAATTTTAAAAAATAAAGAAAAAAACTATTGCTTTTTTGATGTCTAGGAATCTCAAAACAAAACTATTAAAATGTCTACGATGTTAATAATATTAAACCACCCTTATTTCTTTTAAGAAAAATTTGTTGGAAGGACCAAAAACCATTAAATCCTATTGATATTATTATAATAATTCTTCTCAAGTTAAATTACTTTGTAACCAAGTTTAACCTTTCATTATTCAAAATTCTTGAAATGGAAAGTGGAAGAATATTCAAATTCACATCAAATTGGTGGACTTGAGCAATACTCCTCTCACTTAACAATTACTTCTCATATTATTACAAATTATATCTTTGGAGGCCTTTAGTAAATGGTGAAAAATAGTTTGAAATCAATAACACAAACAGGTTTTAGTGTGTACGAACATATAGAAGAAATAAATTAGGGTGTCAGAAAAATGTTCTTCATTTTTTCTTCAAACAGCCTTTTTACAGTAAATATAAATGTTCTGACAAATAAAATTATGTCTTTTTCTCTCTTCATAATAAATGATGTGATAGTTGTTTTGCCTTTCTGAGGTCATCGATTTTTATAAGCATTTGAATGATTTTATGAGATGTACACAGCTTTAAGTATTACGGTAGTATTATTTTAGTTTTCTAACTTAAATATTTATGTTACTTATGATATTATGAAATCAAAATGATAATATTTTCAAATGTTATTTTAAGAGACTATGTAATATTTAGTTTTAACTTTTTTTTACAAACTTATATTATGTCTTAGAGGGGTTCAGTTGTTGTATTTTAAATGGTTATTATTTGAGTCTGATTTATCGCTTGTATATAAAGAAATCAATTATAAGTATTATAACACGAGCATAACCTATTTTGGCCTACCTATAAGGCCTATTGTTTATTCTCTGAGCACCTTTCTATTTAGTTTTAATGTTTAGTGTCTTTCAAACTATTGTTTCATTCGTGCATTTCTTCACGTAGGCCTACTATAATGTGATATCTAGATCATATTTTACGATTGAAGTCGCATGTTTGAGTCTAATTGTTTTTGTGTGTATATTTAGGCCTATGAAACAATTTCAATTAACAATGTTGAAATTAGATACATAGGAAGTGTTTTACATTAATTATTTAAACATTCTAATAGCCAAGCACTTTTATTTTATATAATGTTACTTGAATTTATGATATAATTTTCCAACTGAGAATAAGTTTGCCTTATGTGTCTGCTCTACTTGTACAAACTTTATTAAGTTTACTTAAGTGGCGAATGTATTTCTTATCATAGTTAAGTTCTGCCTCCCTGCAACACAACCATAGAGCAGTGTACATACATCTACCGAGTTTAAATTATTCAGGAAAAATTTTAGTGCTAAAGGCTATTTATGAAAGATTTGTCAAATTGCTTTTTCTGAATAATTTATATTTGCTATTGGAAATGTACTGTAAAAAAATTATTTTGAAACTCCTCCGAAGGATGTATCATTGTTTTGGGATCTCTATATAAAAGTTTGAAAAGTAATGTAAATCTTTTAATGCATTGATATTGCAAAAGATGGTTAATTAACTAGTGGTTGGCTAGTATTTCTGGATTAAATATACAATTTATTCTTCTGATACAATGATTTTCATTTATGTTCTTTTCAGTTTTGTAAAAATTTTCGGCTTCTTTCCCTTAATGTGTATGAAAAGTCTGATCACTTACTTCATTATGCTTTAATCTTACTTCGTATGGAATAGTCATTTATGTGTCAACCCTGTGAAATGTAAATATGGGAAATTAATCATGTTTTGTTTCACTATATCACCATATTTATATGTTAAAATGATGTTGTATGATAATTGAATTATAGTATTATAACTAATTATTAAAATACATTGTTCTATTTAATTTTGACTTTTATTCTCTACCTTAATTTGCGACCAATGGGAATGTCAACATGGGGGACTGCTGTATTTGTACGCAGAAACCACAAGCTATTAATAATAAGCTTTACGCCATTTTGAGTAGTTTTTTCTTTTAAAAAAGATGGTGGCAGCCTCTTTTTCACCTTGGCTTTGCCCCGCCCATATAGACTATTGATCTGTGCGTGGACGTTATCAAGCAAAGACAAGGAGTGAGCCGGTATCGGACTAGGATGAATGGTACTGCTAAAAGTATGCGACAATCCCGAGTCTCGAACCTGCGACGCTTTGAGGCCATAGTTCCGAGGCCTAGTGTGCTACCGACTGAGCCACTGACTCACTAAAGTATAAAGGATTTCACCAACAATTTTATTGCTTTATGACACATTTTTTTAATGACTTTACACTTTACACTAAAGTTAACTGGGTTCTGTGTTTTTGTTTTACATCAGAACAAAAAAACATGTAAGGAAGTTCTGTAGATTCTCGGTAATTTGAACCTCGATAATTTGACATTTTTTACATCTCGAATTATTTTTAATCCCCCAGGAAAAATCAGTCTAAAAACCTCCATATCTCAAATTTGGCTCCAATTAAGTCAAATTTAATTAAAACTTAAGAATCTCCATAACCTGAACAATGCCTAAGTTAACTATACATAACTTGAAGAAAAGTTGTAGTCCCGTGGAATTTTGAGTCAGCGAGAGTCTACTGTGTAACAGATTCCTAACAAGATTAAGAAATTGTTTATTTCTCTATCAACATTGTTGGTCTTCCAGCTAGTAGCAAGTGGCAGAAGGGCATGCTACATAACGAAAACAACAACACCTCTGAGGTTCACTATACTCGCGATAGCGTTGAAATTTCAATTCTCAATTACCAGAGAAAGAATTACGGTCACTGAGAGAAAGAATTATTATTACAGTCACAGTTGTAGAAGTTGTTTCATCGTGGCAATAACAACCCCTCTGTAGTCGATGGTTCCTTTCAGATGGTTCCTAGAAAATGAAAGTAGCAGTTGAAAAGCTATAGACAAAAAGATAAAGAACCTAATATGTAGTTGTGTATTATTCAGGAGATGAGGTAAGAAGTTGAAAAAAAACTTAAGTAGGAGGCAGGAGTATGGAGAAACATGCTGTTGGGATTGCAATTCTTGCACTTTGATTCACTCTCGTAGTTCAGGCATCCCCTGATAGATGTCATTGTTGGATACTTATTTTTTAATATTGATCGGGTTCTCATTCGTAAAATAAACAAATAAATCTCTACAGGGATGATTAAAAAATCATATTCAATCAAAATAAAATAAAAATTTTTACCCGACTCAATTAAAATTCCACATTGAAAATTTTACTTTGCAGACTAAAGGTCCCTTTTCACCTTCCCCATGACAAATTTATTATTCAAAAATTTGTCCATGACCGAATGATCTTTTACAACCACTTTTACAATAATCATTACATGCCCAAGTCATAAATGCTCCTTAGTGCTCAAGGTGGATGTGAAGGATTCCTCCACATACTGGTCGAATGGTGAATTAAAAAAAACTTGTTGGGTGTCGGCAGTAATGTCCGCCGAAGTACTTCAAGCATCTATCTTTCCCAGAAACCAGCTGGCAATATATCGTCCACCTACCTTTCTTATCATCAGTCTTATCTTAGATTTAGTCCTTGCGCAGTCGGAGTGCAAATGTATTCTCTGGGTGCGACCTATATTGTGAGTCGTTTGTGTGGTGCTCAATTTAACCTACAACATTTACTTATTATGTTTGTTGTAGGTTAAACGTACAAATACATAAGTATTTGTAGTAAGTAGACTGTTTCCTAAATGCTGTGAAATATTCCATAAGCACTCACTCTCATAATTTGTGTGTGGAACTCATCTTCGCATGCGCCCTCTACCGTAATAAATTCATAAGTAACAGGATTATCAGTGAATCGCACAAAAAGTTTATAACTTATAAAAAGTATAACTATTCAACCATAATATTTTTATTCCCTTTTAAGAGAATGTTAACTTAAGTGTTTAAATATAGAGAATAATCTTACCAATGGTGTAGATATTGAAATAGTTGGTACAATTTCTTCCGCTTATCAAAACCTGGTGCTTTTGGAATCAATTTGTGATAAGCATTGTAAAAAACAGGTGTGAAACCACCCCACAATATGGAAGAGGCAATATCATACTCGTGATGCCCATAAAATGTGGAGGCCAGATCAAATACCACTGAAAACATACAATGTATAGCTGTATTTTAAACAAGTACTATTTTGCATATATACAGACTGTAAAAACTTACCATTTCAAACAAACGTAAAACCTTGATTTCACTAAATTATACAGAGTTTCCAGCTTCGACTAACCTTAACATTTTCAGGTTATTCAGCAGTTCAAAACAAACAAAGAATTTTAATACAGATTTGGTTTATATCTCGCTCCGGTTTCTGTCTGTTTGGCTGTTTGTATTTTTCACATTTAAAGGTACCAAATTCAAACTTGGTACATTATAACTAATAGGGCCTATTTTTGTCTGGGGTGAAGTGGTGCAAAGTATAAACTTTGCACCTATCTAAAAAGGCAGGTAGTTCTAATTTTTAAAGCTTAATATCTCAAGAACTATAATGGTAACCAACAATATTGTAAACATGCTAAAAAGAAGCAAAATTGAATCGACTTGTTTAAATAGTGTAGTTTTATTAAGTCTATTACAGGATTAACCGAGAATTTAAACATTTTATGAAGTTATAATATGAAAAAATTCAAGAATTGACCCAAATTTCCTGTCATATCTTGATAAAATCATAGTTTTCTCATTTTCTGTGTGATTAATCTAATAAAACTATACATTGTGAAAAAGTAGATTTAATTAATGTAACATATTTACTTCAAGAGGCTTAAATGTTAAAACCCCCAACAAAAAATCTCGCAGAAAATTTGCATACAGGGGAATGGACTTATTGGGGGATATTGGACCAGTCAAATTGTTATAGAAAATAAGACAAAGAATCAACCATAAAGGAAGAGACAAAATAAAATGTGTTGATTTTTCCACAACCGACCGACATGCAAAAAAAAAACAAAAAAAACAAGAAACAAGGGAAATGAGTGCAGTTCTTGTAAGACTTAAATGAGAATTATATTTTTTTAGGCAACAATATAAGCCAATTAGAGTATTTTAAACTGCCCAATCAATAAAATTTCTGACCCATTCTTTCGTAAGGTGGTGTTAGGAAACTTCTACTCAAGGAAACCTTGAATTATGAACAAGGTCTGTAACTTAAGATTTTTTTTATGTACACATTATACGATTATGTACAGTATAACCTCGATAGTCCGACATTTGTTAGTCTGACACGTTTGGTAATCCAACACTGCTGTGCCGCCGTATCTCCCGTGAGAGCGAGTAACTACGGTAACACGACACCGCTGCGCCACCGCATCTCTCGTGAGTGCGAGAGAAAGCGAGTTACTACGGTAACCCGACACTGCCGCGGCCGCCGTATCTCCCATGAGTGCGAGAGAGAGCGAGCACTATTGTAACCCAACACCGCCATATATCCCGTGAGTGTGAAAAAACATTCAGTAAAAAAGTAGTTTCTGAATTCTTTTCTAGTTAAAAAACAAAAGACAATAATTGATGAATATTTTAACCAAGTGGACTGAGGAAGTAGATGTTTGTTGTCAGCCTAAGTGCTAAAAAAGAACTTAATTTGTGTTCTTTAGAAAACTAAAAAGAAGTGTGTTTTTGTTTGTGTTTAATTATTTACTTAAAGACAAACCTATTGAACTACTGTACTGCTTGTATTCAGGTCAGTCTTAAATTTAGTTAATTAAACGTTTGATTACTGACATAGACTTGTCTTTTAACCCATTTCATTGCACTTTAGTGTCATTTATTGCTGTTTTCAAGGTACCCTCGGTAATCCATAATTCTTGATAATCCGACAAGGGCCCGGTCCATTATCTGTCGGATTATCAAGAGTGTACTGTAGTATGATATATTATTGGAGAAAATCTTTCAAGCTCATACCTGGGTGCGCCCAAGTCTCTCCGACATTTCCTCCCCACAAGTCCCCATGAAGGAGGGAAGGTTTGATTTCAACACATTCAAAAAATGTTGGAATTTTATCTCTGAGTCTGGCCCATAGCTCGATTGCTTCCTCATCCTCTTTCTGGAAAATTGTAATGAAAATACATGTTTACACAAATGTTGGAAGTACGATAGTCCACAAATCACTTATCACGAATCACTCATGTGCTAGTAGACTCCCTCTTATCCAGACACCTGGAGGCCAAGACCCGTCCGGATAACAGTTTTTGCAGTTGAACCGATGTTCCCTAAAACACGTTAGATTGTAGGCTTAATGTATTCAACTCTGTTTAAGCCAATATTCTGATTTAGACTTGTGATTATACTTCCTTTAGATCGTGTCCGGTTTAACCAAAGTGTTGATAAAAATTGTCTGTTGAAAAGACGTCACTTCTGTTGAGTGCAGTCCAGTTAAACCGATGTCCAGTTAAAATGTGTCTGGGTAAGAGGGAGCCTACTGTAACAAGATAAATATTTTAATATAAATAATTAAAAAATTATAATAAAAATAAAAACTAATGCATTAAATTGATTTATGCCAGCGCACAGCGTTATGGCTTACAGGACCACAGTGGAATTTAGGGATAGTTTAGCAGTAAACAAGTAGCGTGTCTTATCGTGAAATAAAATAAGAATAACACAAAGATACAAACATAACAAGAACAATATTTAGTAGATGTTGCATGGATAAAAATAATTTCTTCATTTATAACTTTATTATATTTTTTTATTTTCTCTTTTCCAATGGTATTGTAAAAATAATAATTATGGGATGACCATGCAAAACTTTCCCGTCTCACCTCTGGTAACAAAGTAGCAGTAACAATGTTAATATCTCATCCTCGTTTTTCAGTAAACTCCTTAGACATTTTTCTTCAAGGTTGGAATGTAGAAGAAGAGTACTTACTAAAAAAACCATACCTCTGGCTAAAAACTTAGGATTAAGTGAATAATCAATCCTTGGAGTTCGTAAGGACTGCCAAAATCTCACTTGTATTTGACTGCTTTTATTTATCCAAATGAACTTTATACCTAACTTGTACACTCAGTGTGGTTGGTGCTTCAATGAATTAATAAATCAATCATCAATAATTTATTTTTACAGTAAAAAATGTTACAATTTTCACCTCCAAATTTGTTCTGCAAATTTGTTTTAAAAACTAAAACAATTTTGTTTACTTACTTCTTGTACAATCCTGTACTCGGGTTCAAGCCTATTTTCCACAAAAAATGTCTGCAATGAAAAAGCTAAGTTACTTGTTAATTGTGGCTAAAAGAAAACTTATAAAAATCCCTGTATCTCCACATTGTGTAGGCCTTGATCGATATATGTGGGTCCAGGCAACTATGAAAATAACTACCATTGAAATAACTAATAAGAATATGTATACTTTAAAAATCTTTGAAGATACTTAGAAAGTGAATGTTAAATGCTCGAGAATTTGTAAAGTACTCGTATGTGTATTTCTTCAATACTTTGCCTTTATCCTTAATACAGTATCCCATATTTCCATCTATACTCTCCTAGTGTATGTTACACTGAATTTTTTGACTTCACTGTTCTTATTATTAATTTACCCACCCTAACTTCTATATCTTCATCTGATGCCCCCTAAAGGAATGATGGCATCGAATACTTTTTACAGGATCAAAATCAAAATTAATTTTTTAAAATTCAAACAAAATTACTTGGATGTGGATGGACACATTCAAGATCGAAAATATATGAAAAATATAATTTTGCCATTGTAAAATTAAATTTACCTGCAAACTGACTAGTAAGAAGTGAGAAATTTTTTTTTTCACCGAAAGGTACCATGATGGAAGGAACAAGGAAGTATGTTTTTGTTGAGAGACAAAACCCAAAACTTACCACCCAGTCATCTTTCCAGGAATTGTCTTGAGGAATTAGCCGATGGAAAGTAGTCGTGGGGAACCCAAACTTGTCCACACAACCGGGCGCTTTGGCCTCCCCGTTGTGGAGATGGAGTCTAGCCAAGCTCTCCCCCAGTCTGGCTGAATGGTTGTTCAACACTTCAAACAATATTAGATAAAATTGCTTTGTGTCTGAGATAGTGAAAACCGTAATCACAGTGCAATATCTCATGTCACTAACTTATGCTCATGCTAACCATCCACAAAACCGAATGGTAGGTAGTAAATCATACATTTTTACAACAATCCTGTGTGTATTACAACAATCTGTCTGTAGTATTAAAATGGAAGTAAATAAATATTAAAGACAAACGGCCTGTCAAAACAAAACAAAGGTTTTTTACTTCACTTGATAACTTTAAGGAATGTAAAACTTTGTTTTGAAAGGTTAAGAAACATTTGAAATTTGCTGAATGAGCTTGCAATTAATTATAAATTTTCCCAATGACTACCAGAGGTTAATAACTCAACACCTCTAGGTAACAACAAGTCGAAGCTATATTTTGTAGTAATGTTTCATGTGAAATTGTATCTCGTTTTGACTCATTAATATTAAAATCATCTGAATTAATAATTTTACCATGAAATTTCATAACTTTTAGAGTTTCAGAAAGCTTCACAAAGGAAAATTTTTTAATTTTTTGTTTTTGTTATAGATCTACATTCATATAAATTGATGGTATTATACTTTAATAATTTAAGAACATTAATTTCACAAATCATTTCTTCTGAACTTGTTGATACATTCTAATTGAACATTTTCAATGTGTTCTATTACAAATGTAGCTGATCCACCTCTACTTATTCCTGGTATACAATATAAAGATACTGTACACCACAATTTCATTTAATACACTAGGAATACGCTTCAATGTCATGTAAGAGGATGAAGCGAAGATAAGTTCATAAGTTCAAGAAGATGGGTCTTCTTATTCATTAACAATTATTTATGAATTAGTTATGCACCATTTCTTTTGTAATGCAATGTAATTAAAGGTGATTGATCAATAGTAATACAACACTTACAACCCAAGCCTTAGGCCTGCCACACATTAAAGCGAGCCGAGAGCGAAGCGAGGCAAGGGATGTGCCCGCTGAGGCTCTGGCGCATATTGATGTAAACTGAATGTTTGATTTTTGCATAAAAAGTTGTATTTATATAAATAGTTGCGTAAAAATGAATTTTATTTTCAGTTAAAATCGATTTCATGAATATGAACTTTGATAGAACGTTCTATGAAATGTTGTTTATTTGCATCAATGTATTTACAAAATAAAATAAATAGTCGTGAACTACAGCAAAATAAAGAACACTTTTCCAAAGCCCACTTTGTGAAAAATCCAACCATGCCTTAAATTAACATAACCATAACTACCAGTCATCTCCAAGTGCTGAGTGACCAGGCAGGCGCCACCGCCGGGCCGGTCGAGGACTGTGACGGGTCTCGGCACCCACACGGCGCCGGTGGCCGCCACGGCTCGCAGCCCCTCACACTCCCCCTCGTACATGAGCCGAGCCTAGGCACAACATCAGCCTGGTTACTATAGTCAAAGCCGTGAAGCCAGGAAAAGTTTTTGGGAGGGTTTTTGGGCTCTGCGATTACAGGAAGCTAAAAAAATAACTTTCAAACCTTTATTTTTAACGCAATTTCAACATTTTCGGTGAGGGGGGGGGTTTGACCCCCCGACCCCCCCATTGGCTACGGCCTTGACTATAGTCATCATGTGGTAATTTTTTTAAAATTGCAGAAGAAGGCCGTTAGAGTAGTTACTACATCTTGTTTTAATGTTCACTGTAGACCGCTCTATGTTGCTGAAGGTATTTTAACTGTAATAAATGTTTATATCTTTGTTTGGTTGTGTAAAGTGAAAGAAAATTTCCATGTTTTAGGCTTAAGAAAGGTTTCCACCACAATACTAGAATTAATTGGCAGATAGTGGAACCATTTGCTAGGCTAAGTTTAACTCAAAATTCATATATGACAGTATTAGTTAAAAATGTTCAATAGGCTAACAGAATGTGTTCATTTTATGTCTTAAAATAAGTTTAAGATAGCTCTCGGCAAATTCTTAGTAAGCCAGCCTTTCTTTCAATTAAAGAATTTCTAGACCAATGAGAGCTCGGCATTTGACGGAAATAGTGTCATAATAACAATTACGCAATTCGCACATCAGCTGATTGTTGCATTACGATTCATGTTTGAGTTTACTTATCCCATCAGCTGATTGTTCCACAACGATTCATGGCTCAATCAGCTTATTTGCCTAACCTCAAATTTTAGTTGACCTATTCCATCATTAGTAAGTCATGAGTTTTGTTTAACTTCGGGGGAAATTTTGTCGTATATTGTTGGTCGTAGATAAAATAGTGTATGCAACGATTGTATTATGCGTTTAAGCCACTCGTGAGATATTTAGAACACTCGCTTCGCTCGTGTTCTAACTTACATCTCACTCGTGGCTTAAAGGCATGCGTTATACAATCGTTGCATAAACTACTATAAACATTGCAGTTACCAGTTTTACAATGTAGTTTACGATATCCCATAGTGTTTTTTGAAGTTATATCACAGATAAAGGAATACACACAGATGGCTCGCCGGGTCCGGCAGTACGCTGCGCGGAGGTTAGTTCCAACTTTACTCGGCAGACTTCGTGACTAGTAGCGCTGTGAACTGTGAGCAGTTGAGAGGAGCGCTTTGCCCGCCAATTCTCTTCCCCCCTCACCCCCACCATTGGAGTCGCACGCAAGCGGAGTCGCGCCGCGCTGTATCTCTTCTCCTCTCCTACCCCGATATGAAATACCGCGACGCGAAACATAGTTGGCACCGGACGCGGCGGAACTCAGTCCTGTTGGTTTACTGCTGAATTTCTACCGTTTTATTACTCCTCGCCTTGAATTAATTTTTATTGTGTCAGAATTGTTGTTACTAATGGAAGTTAAATAATATTTGTTACACCAATACATTGCAATAATGTTACAGATCTTCGTTTAACCTTGCTAAATATTTGTTACGGAATAAATTAAAATTTGAAAATTATTAGGTAAAAAGTATCAAGTAGCATGAAATATTTTGTTATTCTGGAATCAGTGGTTAAGTACGGTGCGTATTTCATTTTTAAAACACAAACTTCAGACAGGAAGATTTCAAGCCTTTATTTTTAAATCAAAATTAAAGCCTAAAAGTCGTAAATCAAGTGTAATTAAACTTGATTAACTTAGCTTGTTTAAATTTCAGTAATTAACTGAGTTAACTTAATAACTCAGTTATTGAACTGAAACGGTCATGTTAGGTTTATACAAAATTAATAAGAAAGTTTAAAATACAGAAAAAACGTTTTTTATTCAGTCAAAACTAGAATAGGCCTAACTATAGTTAAAAGGTTAAATGGTTTCTTTAAAAACTGTACTTTTTACTTATACCCGAGGGGCCAATTGGGTATAATTTTGAGTGAATTTAGAAATAGTCCAATGCACTACGAGGTATTCTATTGAAACACAACATCTTAAGCAATAATCAACGTATTAACTGTGCATAATGACATATGAAGAAGCTAACTCCTGCAAATTAATCAATGCATCTCACTTGCACAACCGTCAGGCAGAGAATTTAAGGGGCAGATTAGTTCTACCTTTTACTCCTAGGTAGCGTTCAAATGCACCTAAGCTATAGTTTGATTTATTTCTCTGAATCAAATTATTATTCATCAAAAATTCTCTTTGACTCATTATTTACAATATAAGTTATTTTATAATACCCAAAAAATCATCTTATACCTTACTATTTGTACATTTCATTTAATTAACATCGTTTTGAGCAATTATATTCATAAAACAATTTTCCATAGCAACAAGAGAAAGCGCTTGGGGGTTTCCAACAAAAACTATACTGGACAGGATATTGGAGCGTCAGTCGAGTCTAGACCTTTGCATGTGAGAGTGCGTGTGTAATTGTCGTGTGTCGTGTGTGTGTGTTTTCGTGGGATATTTCGTGTCGTGTGTTATTAAAAGTTGTAAATTAGTGTAACAAGTGTAGTGTGGTGAAGTGAAGTGAAACAGTATCCTAGTATCCTTAAAACTAATAGATTTATACTACTTCCATACCCATCCATACAACTTTCGCTAATCAGATTTATTCGCACATTCGACTAACTTACATTCCCAATTATTCTCTCATTTTTACACATTTCATACAATGTTTGACGCTGAAATATCCTTTTACTAATTAAATTTATTCATATTAACAATTAAAATCCAAATTCGACCCTAAATTACAATTATTTTACAATATAACTGTTGTATATAAGTATATACAATTATTTTACTAGATTCAAAAGTTTGTACTTTTTAGTACGCTTCTTTATTCTGGGTGTTCAAAATCTGGATATACTTAATTTTATTTTACAGTATTAATAAACTCTGAAGAATTAAACTCTAGGATTAGTCCTCACTGTCTTTTTGGCCATTATGACTGTATTTTTTTGGCTTGGGGGGCGTCCTGAGGTGGAAGTTTAAAAATCTGATATGTAATCGCTGGGCGAATCATACCTTGCATTGCCGACTGATAGAGACCATCCGTTTAAAAATAGCAGCCTCTAAATTTTTGTTTTACTTTAATACAAATGCAATGGTAAATAACGGTCTTCGCAGAACTAATTACTTGCTGATTCAGATTACAGTAGAGTCCCGTAAACCCGGACTTCGATAACCCGAAGTTCTGGATAACTCGGAAAGCCTGCCAGAGCAATAAAGTGTGCACTGAGATTGAAGGCCAGAGCACGGTGTGACACATATAAAACAGTTTTGATTTTTCTTTAAGTTTTTTTGTAACTGATAATGTAGTTTTTGTATTTCGTACTATGCAGTAAATAAATGATTTCTTATAGAAATAACAGAAACTATTCTTATTTTTTCTTATTTTTACTCATTTCCCGATAACTCGGAATTTTCACAAACCCGGACTCCGTTCGGTCCATATTAGTCCGGGTTTGTGGGACTCTACTGTATTAATAAAATAATAGGTCCTAACATATACAGGGTGTTAATAAAAACCCCTTCAGGACTTCGGGATATGGTTACTTACATCAAAACTAAGAAAAAAGTTCCGTAGGTTATCCGTCTGTCGGTCTGTATGTGTTTTTAACATGATTTTGCAAACCTTTGGAACTACTAAAGATATCAACTTCAAACTTGGTACGTATATGCTGACTAATAGTACCTATTTTGGTGCGGAGTATCAAGTTTTTACTTTGTACCATTTAAAAATGGCAGCCATTTTTATGTTTTAAAACTTAATATCTTAAAAACCGTTAATTTTACAAAAATTGTACAGGACACAAGAAAGTTGTACAATTTTATTTCCTACAGAACCATTTAAAGATTATTAGGATCGAACTACAGTTAACGGAGTAATTGCAATTTTGCTAACAGAATTCAAGCAAATTTGCTCTAACAGCGATAAAACAAGCATGTATTCTGTTAGAAAATTGCAATAACTCCGTGAATTGTCATTCGATCTTAATAATATGTATATGGTTTTATAGGAGACAAAATTGCACAGCCTTTTTGTGCGTTGTACAATTTTTGTAAAATTAACTGTTTTCAAGATGTTAATAAGTTTTAAAATATAAAATGGCTGCCATTTTTAAATAGTGCAAAGTAGAAACTTGACACTCCCCACCAAAGTAGGTTCTATTAATCAGCATTTACGTACCAAGTTTGAAGTTGATATCATTAGTAGTTCCAAAGTTATGCAAAATCATGTTAGAAACACTTACAGACCGACAGACGGATAACCGAGCATTTTAGGACCCATGTTTATAGGAACTTTTTTCTTAGTTTTGATGTAAATATCTATATCCCGAAGTCCTGAATATTTTTTGTTAACACCGTGTATATTCAAAAGCAATTTTCCAGACTGACAATAATATTAAGAGGTTTCCAGACGTTTTGATCACCCGGTGTAATGAATCAAAGAAGAAAAATACAATAATTGGTTTTTTCTTATAGTCAACGGTTTAAGCTTCAACAGTTAGTTTTCAACTTTGTATTAAATAGTGTTTTAAACCACTTCTAATAACCTGGCATTAAGATCGCAAAAAAATCAAACGAAAAATCAAAATCGACATGTTAATAACTCAATTAAATGTATTTGAATAAACCGAAAACCCGTTAACTATACACCTTAAATGTTATTTAGTTTTTTTTTTATTACCACGTTGTAAATTGGTATATTAAAACACAATTTAAAACTCAATCTTAAAAATGTTAATCAAAGTAGGCTAATTGAGTTTGTTTAGGCCTAAGAGTGTAGTCCTAAAATTAAAAGTGAATCTAAATTAAATACAATATATAGATAAAGATCTATCTAGACTGGCTATAAGATAACATCACCAAAACTTTCAAGTAAAAAGTAACCAGTAAGAACACAAACTGTTACGAACAATAATGAAAAGGCATTTACTTGTTACTGGTTGTGTTCATTAAACATGATGGAGAATGCGTAATTTGTTCACCGATGTGTTCTTCAAGGAAGCAGTAGTCCACTTGCATTGTTTATACAAAAGAACTGTGAACAATGTGCGGAGCAAAAAAGCATCATGCTCTTCACATCCATTACAAGGATCCCAAGAAGAATTTATCAAACAATTGTTTGTTATGTTGACAAGCCTTGACACAATTCTTGGTTTATGGGCAACTCTTAAGAAATATTTCTTATACACATTTAACGCCTTGGACATCATTTCAGTTAGCACTAAAGACGGAACTTTCAAACCTGCCGAAGATTCAATGTTAACGTTGGGAAAGGTTTTCTGAAGAATAAATAGATCTGCAGAACTATTGAGAGTTGATTCGGTGTGGCAGTAACGTGTTATGCACCTATCACACTTGAACTTTTTATAGCAATTTGAAGCTAAATAACCTGCATAATACTGTTGGGAACATGTTTCAAGGGTGACAGGTTCAGGTAAAAGGGGCTCAACACCATCACACTCATCAGCTTCTCCTTCATCTTCCTCCTCACTCCCCGCACCATCTCTAATCTCACTGGCACGATCTTGATCTTCATGGATTGCCTCGAGATTGGCATCACAAGATAAAGTTTCTCCCACCTCAAGAATATCATCGACATCTGGCTCGTAAGAAGTCGTGTTCGGTGGTTCAATGAGGTACTGTAAAGAGTAAAGTCGGAGGGAACACCTAAAAACACGTACCGTTGGATTGTTGTTCCTTCCACACCGCTGTCTAATACTAGAGAAAAGGTTTTCTAATGTATCTTGGTTTAATCTAGACGTTAATAAGTACTTGCACTGCTCTTGTTCCAAAAGAGATAGAACCGACTTTACAGTTAATAACATTCCTTTGAAACATGGAGGCTTTGGATATCTGCTGTTTAGTTTTGTTAGGTTCGAAAAAACTTCTAATGCTCTGTTCATTAAATCTATGGTGTGTTTGTTTTTGGAGCTTAGAGCACAGGCGTCGGGGTTTTTGGATTTTTCTACTCTGCTATTTAGTACATCAAATAATGAGTTCATAAATTCCAGGAAGTTTGCAGTATGGAGAGCAGAGTTGGATTGGAGCTGCCCAGTCCCAACAGCTGTGCGCAGGGCTGCTGCAGTGGTGTGGCTCATTACTTGTGTTGCGAGGGCAACATTCATCTTTTGCCAGCTGTTGGGATTTATGTGAGCAGGGGTCAATTTGGGTACAGCTCGGGTTGAATTGCTGCTTGAGTCGATTTGGTACAACTTTCTTACATCATTAAATGAAACTGTTTTCCCAAAGAATGAGAAATCATGTTTGAGGAGATTGTTCCTCACAGATTTAACTAAGTGAGGGACGTCAAACAGTGCATGTATCTTGATGCCTTCATGTTTGAACCACGGTGCATCAAGAGTTACGCCAAGAGACTCATATGCTGTTCTATTGGTACTATTCTGGTCACAAACCACTGCTTTTACTTCGAGGCCTGTGTCTTTCAGACAACGTATACTTTCTTCAATCAAAAGTTTTGTCTGCCTACCAGTTAATCCTTTTCTGGTTATGAAGTAGCCTACAGGCATCTTCCACTTGAAATATAGGCCCCGAACCATAAAGACACAAGCCTGTTTACCGATTTTGGGCTGCCTACCAAGAGACCCTACATCCTCGTACCCTTCGATAATGTCGAAGCTTTTACAGTACTCCAAGCCTTCCTTGATGGCCATTTCATCAAACATTAGCACACAGGCCTTCTCCATAGTTTCCATACTATTTGCCTTACATTTTATTTGTTCTAAAAGTTTTTTGTTGAAACCTGGTTTGAAACATTCTTTTGTTGACATCCATTTTTTAACTGTAGAAATCCCAGGAAGAACCAACGACTTTCTTAAAAATCTATAACACGATGGAGATCTTAAATAAAGAGTTGTAGCAAACGTTTTTTCTTGTTTATTCCAAGGTTGTCTTTTTTTGTGTAGCTGCATGTTCATTAGAACAGCACCCTCCTTGCTTTTCACAGGAAAATCAGAATGAAATCCAGATGATCTCTTCAGCTTTTGTTTCGTTTTCATTAAGGTACGTTTCAACCTTGAGATAGCCGCTCTCTTAACAGCAAGTCTTCGTGATAGATCTTCAACTTTCTTGTTTGATTCAGCAGGTGTTGATTTCAAAAACAAATTTCGGTTTGTTGGTGGTTTTCTTAATTTAGGATCGGGCTTGTCGGGAACCAAATGACTAGTGTTTGGAGAAGCATTAGATATCCAAAAGAGAGATGAAGGTGTTTTAATAGCAGGTGATGAGAACTCTGGTTGTGACTGCTGTGGAGTTAAAGTATAAGAACGATGATATGACTTGGGAGAGGATGATTCACGTAAAAGTACTGGCGAAGGTGAAGGTGGCTCCAGTCGAGGCCTTTTATTTGGTGTACAAGGGTGTTCAATCGTAGAAGTAGCAGCAGGAGGTGGACGACGTGGCGGAGTTCTTGTTAGGCTGGAGGTCCCAGTATTGTTGCTCGAGCCAGCGACTGTAGGTGTAAATGAGCACGAGGGGCCTGGGTCAGTTGTGACTTCTGCTGAGGTGTAACATTTAGGAATGGCATTGAACTTCAGCCTTCCACTGGGGAGTATGTCCTCTTCATTGAAATGTTGATCACAGATCCTTTTAGTTTTATTTAATTTCATCGGTGAAAGTCCTATAAGGTTGGCATTACCTACAACAAAAAAACCGCGATTGGTTTACAAAAATATAAAATTACTCAATAGTAATTTCTTATAGCAGTAGTAGAAATGGAGAAAACGATTTTAAAAGTTTGCGATGGAAAATTAATTCTACAAGTTTGGCATTAATAAATTACTAGGTGCCTATTCTGAATTACCTAGATATAACCTTTTAATCCTTGAAATTGTGAACATAGGTTTGCAACAACAGTAATGTAACTTCATCTATATCTATCTATCTATCTATTTATCTATCTATCTATACTATTATTAAGAAGAGGTGGTTTCTGTATGTAATAATAATAATAATAATAATAATTTATTGTCGTTGGTATTATATAAATACATGTATGTATGTATTATTATTTATATATGTATGTATTTTTGTATGGGAAAAGAACTCGGAAAATACTCAACCGACTGGGTTGAAATTTCACACAGTGGTAGATGGTAGATCTTGAACCTGAGAAACATATAGGCCTATTCACTTCCTTGAAATCCCCTCGGGCTACGCCCCGTGAACGTCCTTAGCTTCAATGTTTACATTTTATAAGGGTGTAAACATTCAAATACCGAAATGTAAACAGCTGTGAATACTACAATTTGACAGTTGAAAGAGCAGAAGTAAGATCACGTGTAATTTTTATCGTGAGCGAAGCCACGGGCAACTGCTAGTTACCAATATTAACATTAATGATGTTTTTTGTTCAGTATGTAAAAAATATATTTTTATTTAGCTCACCTGTATGCTTAATCCAAATCTGGCAAAGATTGACATCTCGAGGGAAACGAAACATTTTCAATCCCTTTACATTAACTGATCTATTAGAACAGTTTTTGAATGAACACTTTGTATTTGACATGATTGCGTGATCTGAAAATAATGTACAAAAGAAACATGAAGTCGAACTTGTGTATTAATGTATTCGAAAAACAATTTATGTTTAATGTAAACTAAGACTAAATCATAAAAAAACACTTAATGAGACTGGTTTGCAAATTAATTAAAAAAATTATCTCCAAAATAAGCACTTTGTTGCGACATAAATATTATATAATTGCTAATTAATCCATTGATTGTACTAACTATGAATGGAGGGATATAAAACCAATAGACATGAATAAACTAGCGATTTTGTGAAAAAATTCAAGGAAATTCATTAAACGCCGGTTTATTGTAAGATTTAGTCTTATTCTGTTCATCATTCTATTGACTACATTACGTAAACTGTTGTCTATGTTGAACTGTAGAAGTAAATTTATTCAATTGTTTAGTAATATACACATAAACAGCATAATAATAAACTGTTTAAGTGAATATTTCATGTATTAATTTGTAATGTTATGTAATTTATTCACTATTTTTGCATGAAAATGTTCAAGAAAGAAAATGTACGTCGTACGTACAACTAGCTCAATGTTGTTGCAATATAAAGTATTTATTTGAATGTATGATTTATAATCAATTAGGTAATCGTTGAGAGAAATAAATACAGTTTAACTTGCAAATAACTGCTTTCATTTTATTCTTAACACATCTTATCGACCCCCTTGTAATTCACCGGCCCTTGCCATTGCGGCTTGAGCACGGGAAATAACAATATACAGACAGCGCGGCGCCACGGCGGCATTTTAAAGGACGGTTTGTGTGTAGCAACTGACCAAGGCCACACTAGTGTAGTGTGGCCTTGAACTGACACAAGACTGAGGGTCGAGGCGGTACTTTTCAGGTCCTGGTCGATTCTGATATTTTAAAATCTACTTCAACAGTTATTTTAAAATGTATTTTAAAACACTTTTAAATGAAATTAACTAGGTTCCTCTCGCAAACTCACAAAAAGTTTAAATGCACAACAAACTATTTCATATTATATTGGCGTCATTTTCCAGTTAGCCTAGTTATTAAAAAATACCTATATGTACAAAGGGGTTCCGTCAACTTCACACAGTATTTTTTATTTTTAGCGCGCACCTTAATTTTAATAAAAATATTAATGTTTATACACAATCGTCATTCTTCTTTAGTTGTCGCTTGGCCTACTGGTTAAATATTTCTGTTAGTTCTTAAAATATATAAAAGTTACCACACATACACAGTAGTTGGTGGTTAGGCTAACTTAAAACTACATGAACTTCCAGCACGCTTAAATTTCCAATTGCTATTGTCCTTAGATCTACATACAATTATTTGCTTAGGGCCTACCGGTATATTTAGGGCCTAGTAGATAAGCTGATTTGGATCCGTAAACTTGACTGACCTTTACTATAGTAGGCCTATTATTGAAATAGGTCTCCACTTAAAGCGCATTTATACTGATTTTTTAAATAATGTTATTATTATCACAAATGTTATTGAACAATATTTTATGATTTGGACAGTAAATTGCCCTCCTGTGAATTTCCCCAGTTAACTATGGCTAATGTTTGTACTTTTCATGAATTGACAATTATAATACAAAAGCAATCAAATTTAGTCATTAATAAGTGGGTTTTGGCGCATACATTTAGGGGTTATTTATTTATTCATGAATAACCTTGAGTGATCATAAATATCTCTACTTACCGAAAATAATTCACTCAATTAATCAAAGGAGGAATCAGGAATGTGTGGAGACGGATGGACAACATCACGTAACATCCTTCCTTGGAGGAAACTTGGAGGAAAAACTTATTTCACAGAAAATACTAATTCACATTTAAGTTCACATCTTTTACAAGTTATCTGTCAGATCAAGTCATTTTATTTTCAGCCTCTGTATTGCTTTAATAGAATGTTAAAATTGTAGGCCTTGCCTTAGCAATCCTACAAATTATAATTATAATCCTGTTTATTTGTAATTGATATAAATAGAATCACATTACACATATACACCTCGTATCGAGGAACATGGTGAAGCTCGAATATTTACAACTAAAAGCGGTAAGAACCGGATTTTTATGCGTTGAGGGATAACTAATATCATACAATCGTTACTTTGATGAAATATTGTTAAATTTATTAATTTATTCTCCTTCTAAACAAAAATTCCGGTTTCAACCGCATTTGTTTGAAAATACTTAACTTCACAGTGTTCCTCATGAGGAATAAGGGATTCCTACAATCCCATACGATTAATCAGTTGCATTGTCACACCGAGTGAAAGAAGGTGTTAAAATTGATCATATATCTATGGGGTTGACGCGTAAACAAACACTTGGGCGCGGCAACGTAAAGTTACACAGGCACCGGGCATGCGAACGGGCCGCGGGGCGGTGAGATGGTAAGCGCTGTGCAGGAGGGGAGGGAGTCTAGAGAGCGGTGTCGGGCCACTCCACTACCGCCCCTCCTCCGCCCCTCCGATTGGTGTCGTGCGACACTAGCGCTACCTGGATCTTGGCGTCGCCAGGACGGCGGTTCTGCCGCAGCACTTTTGAAGGCTCAGTGAGCCATCTGTGTATTCCTTTATCTGTGGTTATATCAACCCGAGCAAATCCTTTTTTGGATTTGGTGCATTTATAATGCCACCGATAAGAAGAAGACGAACATTAACCGGACGGAGGAGTAGGAAAGAACCGCTGGCATCGCCCTCCCGATGTAATGTTTGATTTTCCTTCCAACCCCAGACCAATGAACTAAAAATGTTTTCATTGCGGTGGGTTGCATTTCAAGAATGAAAAGACTGGTAGAGTATTGCGTCATTTACGCGTTTTTGTCACAAAGGAAATGTTGCCTATAAAGACAGCCGTTCCCTCTACAATATCTGTTTTGGCGATAATTATCAATAAGGTGCAGCGGCAATCCCTAAAACAAGGGAAGTCATTGCTCATGGTGCCAGTGTTTGCTCTCGGTCAGCTACATGTTGCTGTAAGCAGAGCGTGATATTTTGCTGGTGTTGAAATATAGATTTCAGAAAAAAGAGGACATGGGAAAATGAAGGTACTCCCTAAAAATCGTTAACGTTTACCAGAAACTCCTGCGGTAGATCAAATTAACCTTAAAAGTTTCAGTAGTTAAGCCATAATTTTGTTAATGAAGTTAGCCCTTTGATTAAACTTTAAGTTTATAAGAAGGCTGATAATTCTTCATTCTATTACCATTTGATTTTGCTCGATTTCGAGCCACGTGTTATCTAGTACTTATTTAATACGCTAGGGGTTTTTTTGTGATCATTACTCTTCCTAAAGTTCTGGGCCGATTTCAATAATTTAGGTGTCATTTGAAAGAGCTTAGCTTGAAGTTTTGCAGGAAATAAAATTTATGGAGATCAGACTAAAGGGAAGAGCCCTAGACGCCCTTAAAGTTTCATATTTGTCCATAAGATTTAACATGGGAATATAAATTTCAGACAAAGCAGCTGAGTGGAATAAACAAAGTCTTTCAGCAAAGCCATGTGTTATTAATGGAACTGAAAACAAAGAATACATATATTGAAGCAAACTTTAAACATTTATTTATGAGTAGATTTAAAAACCCATTTTAGTTCGGTTCAAGATTAAGACAGGATATATTTAGTCCTGGATGCTGAATTACAGAAAGTTTTATTATAATAATGTAAAACCTACAAAACAAAGCATAGGCCTAATGTTTTTGGAAACATTAATTTTTCATTACTGGTACCTATTTAAAACAACCTTTTTGAAATCATGTGTGTTTCATAAACAAATTTACAGTCGATTTTCAAATAACTATTTGTTTTGGTTGATTTATTTTATTATTATTCCAAGAATAATTATTTTATACAATTTACTTGAGCGTGATGGGGAATGTTAACGTGAAGTGTTTGTGGGTAATGATCTAAAAATGAAAATGTAATTTTTTCTTGAAACTATTTTAATTTTGTTCAACTGTGAAGTGCTGACCATGAATGATGTAAAAATGAAACAATATTTTGCATTTAGTGATTCTGTTGTAGTAATGATGCCCCATAAACTTAATTTAACAATATCACATTTTTATTTGTAATGTTACAGATTTTTTTTTACTTATTTGTAACAACAATAATGACACGAATTTGAAGAGAGCATTTACGAAGAACTCATGGGTGTCAACGAAACTTAAACAGTGCGCGAACAAAATCGTGTTGATATGAAGATTGAGGTTGAGCCCTTTACTTTCGGGCCCTTGGGTGAACAAATGTGTTTCTTGCAAAGCAAAAAATGTTAAGACTGAAGCAAATGGAAACAATACCACTTCACAGAATCGTGTTAATATGAACATTGACTCATATAAGAGGTTGAGCCCTTTACTTTTGGGCCCTTGGGTGAACAAATGTGTTTTTTGCGAAGCAAAAAATGTTAAGACTGAAGCAAATGGAAACAATAACACTTCATATAAATTGAGCCGTCACAAATGGAAGGTAATTTTGCAAAATTACGCGTGACTCTTATTGAGAACCACGCTTTCACTTGGTAGACAGACAAACAAATAATCTCAAAACTACTAAGAAATTTTAAAATAATTCAATTCTACATTTAATTTGTTGTGGTGAGCTCAGGGTCTCATCTCGATAATAAGCCTATTGTGGAGTCTATATAATTTTCATTTACATAAACATTTTTATCACAGAATAGTTACCTTATTACCAGAAGAAAGCACTTCCAAGTAAGCATAAATGTAAAAGAACTATGAAATACATTTAATGCAGGAAACTGGACTTTATTTAAATGAGGTAGACGGTTACATCCGTTCGTTTAGAACATTAGAACAATGGCAGACATATGCCATCAATCATGAGAGAATTATAAATATGGTCTGTATAAGTATCTTTGCAGACAAAAATATGGAAGAAAGGCGAAAAATATTGCGATTGCTACAAACCTTGCTGCCATTTTTTGTGCAAGAGATGGACAACTTTCTGGAGAAAGGAATGTGATTGTTTTGCTTGATTTCGAGCAACGGGTTTACTAGTAAAGAATAAAGCATTGTCTCATAAGTGAAAATTTTGGCACCCAAGCTTGTCCAGGGTGACAATTTTTACGAGGGAGACAATGTGCTTTATTCTTGAAATGTTCCCCCACCTGCATTAATAAATCCCCCATCTATAAACATCTATTCCATTAATTAATAATTAACAAACAACATTCATTTTGTTTTGATCTGCAATTAGTGCCAGCATCCGAATTGCTGCAAACATTCTGCACCAGCAATCAGCTGATAGTTGCAACATTCTTACAAGCTTAATTTTTAGACGTTCTTACAGCTGATTGTTGTCTTTGTTATTCTTATGTGATGATTCCTGTCACTAAATCAGCTGTCAGTGCCTGCAATCTGTTGAGCTTCATTATTTGCATGTCTGCGTAGAAATTTGAAGGAATTTGATTTTTCCTCCACCTACTATCTATAGTCGTCTTTTAGTCCCTGGAATAGAATACTAAAGTACTAGTTTATACTCCATGGGATTTACTTACTTACCTTTAGTCCCACGGGACTAAAAGTAATCTCATAAGAAATACATGGGAAGAAATCCGGCAACGCCGCGGTGGACAGTGAGAAAATATGGCAACACTGTCGATTTCAATTTGTTTCTCTATGTTGAAGAGAGTGTCATAGCATCCGATCGTCCGTTTCCGTTGTCTACAGGACAGCGTATTAGCGTATCCATTTTGAGTTTGCTGTAGTTTAGGCTATATTCCTGCATACAAATAAGTTAGGCCTAGGGTATTTTTAAAGAAGAGTGTGAATAAAATAGTTAAAATTAAAGCCTAAATATCTTGCATTATTTATATATATAGGCTATATGATTGTAATGCAGTTTGTTGAAGCTAAGGATCATCTGAAGGTAAAGTTACAGCGTTATACCTAGTTATTGTTAATGGTGTAGGTGGAGGAAAAATTTGTGTGTATCACGGGACTAAAGTACTGTTTCTCCCTCAGGAAATTGTCGCCCTCGGCTCCGCCATCGGGCGACAACAGTTTCCCTCAGGGAGAAAAAGTTGCACTTTAGTCCCTAGATGCACAAATAACTATTTTTATTATTAATTTTAATGTTATTCTTATGGGTTTATTTTGTCTCCCGGCAGGAGACAAAGTAACCACTTTACTCCCGCTGAGAGAATTGTTTTACTCATACAGTACAATGAATAAAAAGCGTCTAAACATAGCAGGTGGGGGAAAATGCCATTACAACCCATTCAAACGTTATGGCCCAGGTCACCAATAAGCCTAACGCCATGTCATTTGAATCTCAGTATAAAATGTTTGAGCATTTTTATCTATTTTAAGAAGAATAATTGTAATTTTGTTATAACTTCATGATATTTAACTTGGTGGATATTTATTGTGTTAAGAATGAATTGACCTTTTAGATTGTCGTTGGATTTTATAAATGTAATACAATAGGTCCTAAAATCCAAGATGGCAGAGGTACTGCAGACTCTTAAGTAACATTTTTCACATAAGATAAGGATTCCAATAGATTCTTTGACCTAAGTCTAATTAGAAAGAAACACTAGAAAAATGTTATTTTACTTACCTGAGGGCCGCTGCTGCACTTGACAAACACAGTTCCATTATCTGTATAGTAAGCTTGCCCATGGCTGATGGTTCCCTCCCTACCAGTGCCTTTTGCTCTCAGTTTTTTTGTGTTCAATGCATTTTTAAGAAAGCTATCCATCAACTACCTAAACAATTATTGTTTGTGTATATTTCGTTACTCTAAAAGTAAAGTGATAAGGCTAAACCATGTAACTTACAACATGATACAACTTACAACATCTGAAAACAAACTGTTATTTGTGTTATCTCGATGTTCTCAAGACTAAATAATGATACATTTAAAGCTTCCTTTTATCAAACTTTTTAATTGGGAATAAGAATGAGTCAATATTGTGTTATAAGTTATAAGCCTATGTTTACATTATTTAAGTAGGTATTAGTATTAACTATGAAAACTTTCTGTACTTTTTGATTACTTAAAAAAACACACAGCGTTATTACTTAAAAACACACAAACTTGTTTAGAATTGTTTTAAATCAATACATCGAGCACTTCTAAATGTGATATGATCCAGTTGTTCTAATGGTGTACTTTCCAGCATCTTTCATCATACTTTATCAAGTAGGTATTAAGAAATAATGATTATTAAATTATGTTTGATAACACTTTATATCAGTTAATAAACAAACGTTCTGTATTCAGACCAATAAAATAGACTATAACAGTTCTGGACAGCCTTACTGACAGGTGGCGAAAATTCTAATCTCCCAAAATGTCTGCTAAATAAACACACGTTTTGGTAGAACTGTCAAAACTTTGTTTACGTTTCACCTCATTTACACTATGCCCTGTAATATTTCACCGAGAGATTTCTTACACAATTCAAATTTCTGGAAAACATTTGCGCAATGCATCAGCTGGTCTTTTTGTTTTGGCAACCTTTCATCTTAAATGATTTGTTTGTATTTAGGAATGTGTTTCCACATTTTTGACGTCGTACTTCATGAATTGTGTTGAGCTTGCAAGCATTAACATTAGTTGCACTTGTGGTTGCAGCAAAATATTTTCTTGTGTAAAGTACCTTTACATAAACAAATGACCATGTGATTTATTACCAAAAGATTGCAGACATTGAACACTAATTACGACAACAGCGCACTCACTCACCCGCCAGTAAGGCTGTCCAGAGCTATAATTGGCTGATTTCAACCATATATCAATTATTAAAAACTTTAAATGAGGGTAAAAAGGGAAGAAAACACATAGCAGCTCAAAAATATATTAAAATGTCATTTTCTCCAAAATACAAATAGTTATCTTAATAAAATAACAAAATACATCAGAAAACAAAATTACTAACAATTTAATAACAACTATACTCTGGATTTAATGGTATGAAAAATAACTATTTACAATTTAAAGGCTTATATTTCCAAGTTTACTATATTTACAAACATTTAATTGTAAATTAATTAATTTTAAGCCGTTATTTCATATTTTAGTTACAAATTAATAATTTGATTTCTTGCAAAGTCTTGAACAATTTTAAAAAGCAAAGAAACTATAACAAGATTAAGGCACAGACTACAAGGCCTATTTATAAACAACCCACTAATAAAAAACATAAATATGAAGCTGGATTTAAATTCAACATTGAAATAAATTATGTATTATTTTGGTCGATACAAATATTATTGCCGTTTGACCAAACATGTTCACCTCCACTCTGAAAGAGGCTTTTTTATCACAATAACTATTCATTACATTTACCATATTATTTGCAATATTAACATAAACTGGAATGTATTGTAACTAACCTATTACTCATCTCATGTGTAATAGAGAAGAGGTTAGGGGTGAAAATTATTTTCTTTATTATTTTATTTGTAGGGATAGGTCGTTAACTACAATCATAGAAATCTTTATAATTTTTATAAAATTCTACTATGATCAGGAGCACAAAATTAAGCATGAAACAAAAACTGTAATCTAACCAAATTGTCTGAGCTAAACCTCAGCTGTAAAGAGAAACCCAAATATTTTTGTTATACTGTCCAAACTTCATGTTTTTAGAGTCTTTTAAGTGTAAAAAAATCTTTAACTAAACATATTACCATAATACCGTTGATCAACTACCCAAACAAACGTGAAATGCTAACTTTGCCAGCAACACACTCACTCACCTGACTAATTTGGTGCTCCCAATTATAATTAGTTAAATCTTTGGCTTTTTATTTTTAGTATTGAATAGCAAAACTATCTTCCGTTTTCACAAACAATGGTTTTTTTCTAAATTTTATGATTAGTTCCGATTCTCCTGCTACTTTGGGATTCATGAGCAAATTTTTTAACTAATACTTCACTTTTTCTGGACGATTTTTATATTTATTTCTTTCTTTTACACTACTATTGATGTCTCTTGATATATATCCTTAAAAAATGCAATTTGTGGATTGCTACATTTAAATAAAAATGTTAGCACCCAGTACTACTATACCATTTCCTCTTTGGGAAATTTCAGTATTCCATCCTCAAAATCCCACAGTGAAACATAAAAGAATTTACATGAAAAACTAGAGAAAAGCTCTAGAAAAATTAACCCTGATGTTGATAAAGTATTAGCAACATTACTATCATCAGTGGCTGTTGATGAAAATTCATTGAGCGTCTGACATGGGAATAAATAACAGTTCAAATTGAAAAGAACATCAATTAACAATCAGATATCTTTACATCAACAAATACTTTTGTTTTTAAAACACCTTAACCATCTAAAACCATTTAAACTAAGTCTAACATTTGGATTCATATCATGCCACACAAAAGCATTCGTCCATAAAAGTAATCATTCATAAATAGAGCAATCATATTTGCTCTAGTTCAAAACACAAGTAAACGACTTATGATAGGATCATAAACGGATAAAGAAGACTTGTAGGAGTGTAACTGGCTAAAGTAGGAAGGTAGGTGTTACACTGGTGTTTGAGCGTTTTCGTAGTCATCTTTAGCGCGTTCAACTCCATACATCTGCTGAGTACCTGAAAACACAGACAAATTAACTCGCTAATCCAAATCACTTGATTAAACATTCAATATTTCTGGCTTTGAATGTGTGATCTGATACGGCACATGTACGCTTTGAAAAGCACTTAAAAAAATAAGTAGTAAAATAGCAAATAACCTAACCGTTATTTTTCATTGTAAAAAGCACCACTAGGACAGGATATGAACTGTTTATATACCACGAGCAAAATGTTTTGAATGGCATAGAACCTGATGAAAAAAAACATCTGAATATTACACATGAGGTCAAAATCTTTCAAGCTGAACAAAAGAATTACGGTACGTCCTGAGTGCACGCTGGTTCCGATTCCGACTCAGATTCAGATTTTCGGCGACAGGAATAACACTTGTATTTTAACGGAAGTGGCCATTGTGGCAGCCGGAAGCAGAGCTTGCGCGCAGGTGCTTGCTCACCGGAATGTATTATCCATTCCGGTTGCGGATTCCAGTTTCCGATCGCTCCAGCCGCCATTTTAAATAAATAGCAATATTAAATTTTGAAACCTAATTTCAGCATTTTAATGGATTTACCAGCTTTAATCTCTCATATTGTAAGAAACCCACCAATCTGGGATTAAATACTCATAGCATATTCAAACAGAGATATAATAGATAAATGTTGGAAAGAAATTTCGTTGGAAGTCGGCGTTGAAGGTTAGTGAAACAACCTATTTGTGCAAGATCGATACTTCTAAATTTATGTTAATGACTGTAGGCCTAGTGGATAAGACAAAATAAGGATTTTTTACAAATAAAGCAGCTTATTCAAACTTAAAAGAATAATGATCTGATTCAAGTCACAGGAACTAAATGTAAAATTTGAAATGATAGGTTATTATATCAGTCAGCTAAAATGGTTTGTAGCGTTAAAATATTCCTTATGCACCTCAAATTTTTTGTAAGTCCATTGTTGTTTCTTTATCTCCTTGTCACACTATCTCAACATATTTTTTGTTGATTTCCACGAATTAGAAAGACTTGAGATAAGGTAAAAAAGTAAATCCTGACTATGTCAAAGTAGCGAGCATACATTATCTCTGTTGTTAAGCTTGCTTTGCTGCCGTTTAGGCTACCATCATAAAATAATTAATTTCTTCGTGGTTTTGTTTTTACCACTATTAGACATCTTTTCCGCAGAGGCCTTCTAAATTACCAATTTGCCGTTTAAATTAATTAATAACACTTATTAAATTAGGCATTTATTACATTAGCTGTACTGGTGAAATAATATACACAACATTGGCAACTCTATTGCCTGCTCGCCGAGTCGGCGAAGCCTTTCATGCCTCCACTATGGCCACCTACAAAAAATCTGAATCAGACTAAACAGGCGCCGATAATCTGAAACTGAATCGGAATCGGAACCGGCGTGCACTCAGGACGTACCGTTACCTCCAAAAATTCACTAACTCTTCTTGTTGACTTAACTTCTTTTCAAAATGATTGCAATTTTTAGATGGAATGTTTTGCTTCCCCGAGAATGTTTGGTCTCTTTTTATTTATCTCTACAATTGTTCAAAACCTGAGGGGTTTATAAATTACGTTATGCTAAAATTTTCATCTTTTCAGACCTGCCCTCCCCCGTTATAATAGACTTAAAACGATAGACAATAGAAAAACTCTTTACCCAAGAAAATACATTTTTAATATTTTAATATTCCAAGAGCTCAGAGGCCCATGTGGAATGACAATATTAAACGCTCATGAAAACCCCACTCAAAAGTTGCAAAATGCTGTACTAATACCCCCCCCCCCTAAAATATTTATTAATAAGACCTTTAATTGTAAATTTCTAAGGTAACAAGTATATAAATATACAAGGGGGGATTAGGGGGTCAAAACCCCCCCGAAATTGTTGAAATAGCCTTGAAATTGTAGCCAATGGAGGGCCAAACCCCCCCCCCCCCCCGAAATAGTTGAAATAGCCTCAAAATTACAGGAAGCAGGGTCGGCACAGGGCTCCTGGGTTCGCAAGAGGCCCGGGAGCAGTCCAAAAAGGGGTCTCAGGGGCTGAAACGATAATAAAGTGGGGCAAAAGCAGTAAAAAAAAAAGTCGCCAGATTTGAGGACCCGAAAATTCTGTCACCGGGCTGCCTAAACCCCCCCAAAAATATTTTCTGGCTACGGCTTTCTGACTATCTGGAAGTACACTTGTACATAACTACTTGGCAACATGCTTTAGAACATAAAAAATACTGTCAAAACCCCTCTTCCCCCCCCCCTCCAGGATAAAACCTAATTTATGAAAGAGCCCCTTTGTACTGCACAATGCGGCTGACAGTTACGGCGACCAGTCTTTCACAATTAATAATAAACAAGGGCTTTCTCAAGACAGTGACTCACCTCTTCTGCGCCTCCATCTTCTTGACGTAAGCGAGGGCCTGCTCGTGAGTCATGCTGCCCTTCTCCTGTACCACCTGCACTACGATCTCGTGTACGTCCCGAGCCATCGTCCTGGCGTCTCTGCAACAATCAACAATATCAATGAAAGTCCCACTATCTCTCGGAAGTAAATATCCTGGGATCTCTCAGAAATCAATTAACAAATATCCTGGTATCTCTCAGAAACCAATTAGAGAATATCCTGGTTTCTCTCGGAAACCAATTAGAGAATTTCCTGGTATCTCTCAGAAACCAATTAGTGAATATCCTGGTATCCCTCGGAAACCGATTAGTGAATATCCTGGTATCTCTCGGAAACCAATTAACAAATATTCTGGTATCTCTAGGAAACCAATTAGCGAATATCCTGGTATCACTTACAAACCAATTAGTGAATATCCTGGTATATCTTACGAACCAATTGAATAAATTGGTATCTCTTACGAACCAATTAGTGAACCTGGCATCTCTGCAAATCAATCAACCAAAAACAATGAATGCCCTGTCATCCCTACAAATCAATCAACATTAGTAAATATGTTTTGATAAAAAAAAACATATAATCTGTATTATTTGTGTGGATGATGCAACAGATTCAGTTTTGTGGACAAGGGTTAGTCTAGGGCATTTCATGGCAGCAAACTGGATAACAATCCAACTATAATGTTAAATGGCAATGTCAAAAACACCCTCAGCAGATCATGAAGAGCCGATTAAAGTTTGAGTCGAAGACCAATATTAATAAGTTTTTATTTTTTCAACCTTCAGTTCTTGATACAATTCAATAAAATTTGTCAGTAATATAAATTGAGAGGAACTTATTTTCCAGTCATAAATAAAAGTATATAGACATATCTCTTAAACAAACACTAAATTAAAATCATATCAAATAATTTTTGACATGTTTTATACTTATAAATATAATGGATGGATTTTTTCATAGGATTTGCAATAAATAATCTAGTTTGCTGGTTGTTTTTCTCAAAGCAAATTCAAGAAATGATTAGGAATAACTACACTTCGGTGCTATTTCGGCTAGCACCAAGAATCCACCACCACATGACTCACCCGCAAATGTAGAGATGTCCGTTGTTCTCCCCAATAATCCTCCAAACCTCGTCTTTGTTCTTCTTCAGCAAATGAGTGACATAAACTTTCTCGGGCTGATCCCTCGAGAACGCAACATGTAGCTGCAACATTCCAGGTATTAGTATCATTTATCAATGACCAGTGACAATCATATATAAATTAATTTCTTTATATTATTGTCATTTATCAATTTTTGTAGCTTGTGTTAAACTTAAAGTACAGTCAATGAATCAAATTCTGCAACTTCAAAAACAGAGTCAGTGGCAAACGATCAATTCATAGAAAAGATTTAATTATTCTTTTTTTAAACCCTAACTATAACATAAGGGATGGTCACCTCTTAATTTAAGATTAGAAAGAAGCATTTACTAGTTGTCACTTGCAATGTTAATTTTTCTTTTGCTAATTCTGCAATACATTAAGAGCGACTCACCTTCAAAATGCCGACTTTCTCGTATCCTTCCAACTCCTCTTGGTAGAGGAAATCCTCAGCCTTTTTACGGCAGCCGAAGTACAGTATCGTGTCCCCAACAGGTTTACCTGTGCATTGAATGACTTTATTAAAACTGTACGGTATAAATGTTTTTAATTCTTGTATGTTTTAGGAAGAAAACTAAAATGTCAACTTTTTACACATTAGCCTATTCATATGATATTAGAGATTATTGCATAAGTTTTCCATTATGAACAATAATGCAAGATTTTAAATGTTGAGAATTTAGAATGAATTCCAAATACAAAATTTATATTCAGTGAATAAAAAAATCAATCTTATTTTTAATAATTGGGGATGGCGAATGTTAGGCGCGAAATCTGGCACAAAAATCTTTCAAAACCAACACATGATCTGACCGTCAGACAGTCTTGTCCAGTCCTACCTTCCTGCCGGGCGAGGTCGCGCTCCTGGATGAAGCCTCGGAAGGGCGCCAGCCCCGTGCCCGGCCCGATCATGATGATGGGTGTCTGGACCCTCGTCGGCAGCCTGCAAACAACCAGTCAAAAGGTTAATCACTAGATTTATAACTTAAAGGATCATCAATAAGCACAAAATCCTTTGTTTGAAATTCATTGTTGGTGATGGTGATTTTATATTTTGATTAGGATTTTTGCGGACATTTGCCATCACTGATTAGTAAAAAACAAGTTTCACGACGTTTCGGGATCTGGAATCTGATCCCGTCTTCAGGTGAAAGAAAACCTAGAACATAACAAGATTAGTAACACATAGCCAGGAAAACCTGGACAAAAACACAGCTAAAACAGAGAACTGTAAAAGCAGTCACGAAAACTCTAAGCTGAAAAGAAAAACAAAAACACAAAATAACACAGGAATCACAAGTATCGAGAATCGCCAGACAGAAGAGAGCACGTCCACACCCAATCAGAGCTGAGCTGAGACTGGTGGGAGGAAAGCAAATGGCGGCAAATGGTGGCTGCGCCATTTCCGTCGCCGCCGCCATTTGCTTTCCTCCCACCAGTCTCAGCTCAGCTCTGATTGGGTGTGGACGTGCTCTCTTCTGTCTGGCGATTCTCGATACTTGTGATTCCTGTGTTATTTTGTGTTTTTGTTTTTCTTTTCAGCTTAGAGTTTTCGTGACTGCTTTTACAGTTCTCTGTTTTAGCTGTGTTTTTGTCCAGGTTTTCCTGGCTATGTGTTACTAATCTTGTTATGTTCTAGGTTTTCTTTCACCTGAAGACGGGATCAGATTCCAGATCCCGAAACGTCGTGAAACTTGTTTTTTACTAATCAGTGATGGCAAATGTCCGCAAAAATCCTAATCAAAATATAAGCACAAAATCCGTAAATGCAGAGAAGTTTAAATGACCTAAACATTCCAGGTAACTTGGTATGACACACTAAGAGTTGTATGAAAAAATTACAGCTCTGTAAATTTTCTGTAATAATCACGCTAAATCGGCAGGAGTAACGTTGCCATGAAAGAAGATTGTGTGTAATCAGTGGGAATAATGCACAAAGGTTTGGCTCGAAAGTTCAACTTTTTTGATTAATCTTTAAACCTTAAGCCGATTAATCTTTAAGCCGAACACTAAAAACCTCAACAAAAAGCATGAAGCTCAAACATTTAACTAACTCCACAAATAACATGTTTTTTTAAACATGTAATTTTTTTTATTAATTCTTCATTTTAGTGCATATTGCACATAATTTCAATACTATAGGTGCACATCGTGCTAATGCATGTACCTCAAGAGATTATATACAAAAGAAAATCTGCATAGTCGTTTATAACTGAACAGAAGCATTCACTAATATCCTTACAATTAAAAGCTAAATAGTGTTTATTTAATTGTTTAATTAATTGGTGATCAAAACAACTTTATTTGTCTTCATCCTGGAAAAAATCACTCAGGAGATGGATATACTCTCTTAATCCCAAGTAAGAAAAAATCTATATAAATCCCTCGAAAGCTTAGGCGTTTACATTTAAAAAACTAAATTTGACATTGTAAGAAGCTTGAGCGTGTGTTATTGTCACTCACTTGAACTGAGACTTGCGTATGAAGATGGGCACCAGGAAGGGGGTGGGGGGTGGGTCGGTCTCGCTGTCAGTGTCAGTGACGGGGGGTTTCTTGTCGGCCAGCCAGGTCGTGCACACGCCCTTGTTGACCCGCCCCGTGGGTGTGGTGTATTCCACCTTCACCGCTGTTATATGCACCGTGGTCGGGTACAGCTGAAAACACAACACTCACTAAGTCCTGTACTTAGAGATCACATTCAACCTGAATAACTTACTTAACTTGTTGGCAGAAGCAAGGTATTGATCGCTCCCACACAGAACCCTCATGCCATTCTGGTTGGTGCGATCGCTCCCCAGCTGCAACGTGTTACTATTTGATTTACTTACTTTTAAACCAGGATCTGAGTTAGAAATATGAAATTTTAAACAGCACTTATCAAAATAGGTCTCTTAGTTGTCATTGGCTGTTAGGCTATTAATTAATAGTCTGTCTAAGGAACATGTCAGCCTTAGTCAATAACAAAACTACAAGATCACGCCACAATCATCTTTCACTCATCTGTCATTCATACTTGGCTTAAAACACCTCCATGGGTAGGTTGCCATTTCAAGCAATGTATGATATATAATGTACAACATACGCTCAAATCGGTGCACGGAAAACATATTTGACCTGAGTAATTTGGAAGGGGTTCACATGACTGCCTGTGACTATATAAGAACAACCTGTGTGAGTTTATTATAAGAAAAACCTCAAAAGTTTTACGGTTATAGAGGAAACCACTGGCTTTTCTAGAGTTTTGAGAAGGTCAACAGGTATAGAAAATAAAACAAAGGAAAGGGTCCAATATTCAGGGGTCCAATACTCCAGGATTCAATCGAAGAATACTTTGAAGACAGCATGCAATTTGGGAATTAAAACTGGCCGCCATCTATTTCAGAAAAAGTAAATATGTTGTAAATATTAGTGTAGTTTCAAGTAAAAAGAATATATTTATTAGTGTAATCATGTGACAAGATCTTTCCAGACATCTGGGCTTCGATCGCTGGAGGAAGTAAGTAAGTAAGTAAGTAAGAAGTATTTCAGTTTAATTTTTATGGAACTTTTTTAAGGAGAAGAAGAGAATGGAGTCTTTCTTGATAAAAGAGAATTTATCAAAAAGAATACTTTTTCTTTAAATTTCTTTTTTAAGAAAATTTGAGCAAGGTTTATGTCTGGTGTTTATCTAAATCTAGTTTTCAAGATTCTGGTTTATTCCGATTAGCTAACTAAGAAAAATCTTACCCTAAACCAACAGAGGACTAGGTGCAGTTTCATACTTCAAAGCCCCTCATACCTACTCCAGGAAATCTCATGAGGGAGATGTAGACAAGGATGAGACAGTTATAAATTCAGTTAAACTCTGTTAGAAGAAGGATTGGGATGATGGGAAAGGGGTAGTTTAATAGTACAGGGTCAGGGACCGTTGAGGAAGCAGCTCAGTAGACAATTGCGGAGTCGGTAGTCCATACAAGTTCTGGGATCGGCTGCGAGGTTCATGCAGAACGTCAATGTGGAAGGTTGGGCATTGGCTCAGGAGAGGATTATGAATCTGTGTTGAATTATTTACTTTAGTAAACTAAATTAAAGGTTTCTATGTTTTTCCTTTTTAAAATGTTTCTTGTGCTTAAAGTGGTAAAAATTAAAAACATCATATTCTGTTTGAAATTCATTGTTGGTGATGGTGATTTTATATTTTGATTAGGTCGTCCCTAATCAAAATATCATATTCTGGGTAGGTAAAGTAAAAGAAATTAGGAAGTGCATCAATTAACTACTAGCTTTTTACTAGGAGTTCAGAACTCCTGAGCAAGAGCTCGACAGTCACAGATTCAGATAAACTCTTAGAAAGGATTGGAATGACCAGACAGAGGTACAGGTCATACTGTTGAGGAAGAAACTCAGTAGACTATTGCTGAATGAAGCAAGCAGGCTCTGTGATTGTTTTGGGAAGGGGATGAAGAAGAGAATTAAAAACATCATTAATAGACAGCTGGCTTTTGCCAGGGGTTCACAACTCCTAAGCTAGTGTATAAAAGCAGCTACACCAAAATTTTGACTGAATCAGGAAAATCAACCGAACCATTCACTCCCCTCACCTTGGCGGAAGACGAGATGGAGTAGTAGCGGCACTGCAGCCGCGGCAGCAGCTCACACAGATGGTCGATCTCCGGCTTGACACTGGGCATGTCCTCCAGGATGTGGATGATGTTGCGGTTGTCCTGGATGATCCACTGGTTGTACAGCTGCTTGCCCTCCTGGCTGGTGGACGACATCAGCTTCAGCCGCTCCTTCTCCTGAAATCGACATCGCCTTCATGTTAATCGATATTATGTTGATCGATACCACCTTGATGTAGATCGACATCACCTTCACCTCACCTGGTTTCAGATCAAATTTTACGATGAAAAACTCTTTTCAACTCTTGATTCTGATACTTCTCATGGATCAAATATTAACTCTTGATCATGAAAAGGAATCAATGTCATGGAAAGGATACACAGTAAACCTTGACAGTCTGTGTAAATCGACACTCGATGACTCAACAGTCTGTGTATCTCAACACTCGATTACACAAAAATCTGTGTAACTGAACACTCGATAACTTGACAGTCTGTGTAACTCAACATTGGATAACACGACAGTCTGTAGCTCGACACTTAAACATCTGACAGGAAATCTCCAATCAAGCATAGTTCAAGAACATTAAGTTTTAATTGTTGAACATTTCACATTTCTCTAAAGATTGTTTAATCAATATGTAACGATACTAATCTAAGTAATAAATTTATGTATGAAACTTGAATCTGTTGTGTGTTTATATATTAATACCCATCAAAAATGTCAATGTTCTTGATAACTCAACAACCTCTTGAAACCTGACAACCTCTGGGTCCACAAATAGTCGAGTTACTGAGGTTTTACTGTATTGTTTTTGTGTCGGTTTGCTTTACTAAAAAATCAGACCCCCCCGTTCTTGAATTTTTGCATTTTTCAAAAACCTATTTAAATTGATGTAAAGCTCTTAATTCAAATTAAATAAACGTGCTCGAAGAACCTTACAAAAAAGGGAAAAGAATAAACAACATAAAACTTTAAACTAACTTATATAAAAATACCACTAAATTTTTGGAAATCAAGTACCAAATTAAATCTGTAGAAAAGTAAGGTATAAGAAACTTTATTCTTAACGACTGGTGAGTACCGAATCAGTAAACTAATCTGACCACAATGTTTTGTAACACTATCGACATTTGGGTTGTGTACCTTGGGGTCGGAGGCGTACTCGGAGAGCTCCTTGAGTATGTGGGTGCGTGGGTTGCTGGTGATGTCCACGTAGTGGGTGAGGGCCGTGCGGTACGTCGTGGGGCAGGGGAACGGGTGCTTCTTGCTCGAGTCCTCTGCAACACGACGGGATATCGTAAGTCTTTAACATTCTTGGCAGTATATTGTTTTGTAATGTCATGTATTTCCTACAATGAAGAATTTATTTATTTATTTAAATTACGAGTTTCTGGTGGGGTTTTTATTATATTTACTAATTATTGGGTTTTCATCCACCTCCAGGTTTATGGTGTTTAGTCCGTCCGTTCTGCAATGGCAGAAATCCTTTTGTCAGACACTTAAAACAATAAACATAACACAAAACTTGTCATAAAACTTAAAACATCAAATTATCTACCAGGTGGTGTGGTTTGGGAAACCATAAAATTTGTTTTTTGTCATCTGCCGAGTCCTCAAATATTTTTGGATACCCACAACTGAGCCCACAACGCCTGATTGTGACTCAAATAATCAGGTGTTTATTTGTAATCCGGTGTTTGGCTCGGTTTGAGGTATCCAAAAATACTGAAGGACTCCCTCGATAACAGGAAACGTCAGGTGAGCATTTTGGCATTTTATGTTTTGCACCGTGTGTTTTGTGTTTATTGTTATAAGTGTATGACAAGAGGATTTCTTCAAAAATCATCGCAGCTATATTACCGCAAAAGTAATCATAATAAACCTGGTAGGTGGGTAGAAGACCTATAGTTAGTAAGTACAGGACATTGATAAAGTTGGGAGTTTGAGCACATAAAAATCCCAATATTTCACCCATTAAGTTCCTTCAGATGAAGGAGGGGAAGTTAATAAAATCTGTTTGAAGCTGACTAAATCACCAACTTCTGTTTTTGTCTGTAACTTTCTCTGCTTCACTTGAAGATGTCCCTGATGGGATGAAATATTGTGCCTTTTATGTGTTCTATAATTTACCTCTATTTCACAGATTCTGTTTCAAAGATAAGAAAACTGTCTCTCCTTCTACTCCAAAAAAATACAGTTCTTCAATTTTTTATTGATGTCTCTCGAAGTATACTTTTCAATAAGAGTGTCAATTTAAGCCTTCACTAACAAGGTGGTATGCACTAAAAAGTAGTTAAGTTTTTTAAATATTTTAATATTTTAAATCAACACAGACAAGAATTGGTATGTGAATTTGTATGTGGATATGGATGTTTCAAGAAAACCCTTCTTTTGATTCATTTAATGATGTACCGTTAGTTTTTAATAGGCATAAAAAATTTTCACTAAGTGCTTATCTGGTAATAAACAAGGCTAGTTTTAAAAAAGTATCAAGCTCAAGAGTGAAATTTAAAATGTTAGAAAATAGAAACACTTAACCTCTATTCATGAACAAATGGAAACAAAATATTAACTAGTTAGTTTTAAGATCAGAACACGACATTACTAACTTTGAAAAATAAATACACAAAGTATTATTTACATTGTACAAGATATAAAAAATTTAGTACAAAAATGAAATTGAGCTCCAAAACATGAGTATACATGCTTACATTACAAAAACCACATATCAGTTCTAACGGATTAGTAATAGAAAACATTTCCCAAGATGTGATGATGAAACATTTCGAGTCCAAACAAATGTAGCAAACAACTAAATTAACAAAAATTGAACTCAGGTCAAAAATATCTTACTTGAAAACACTCACTGGAGATTACATCTGAAAAAAGGAATAAGTTAAATATTTGCTTTATTTCAAATTGATTGACCGTACCCTTTATTGAATGGGTTAGAAAATTCACCTGCAGTAGCATTTTTGACATTTAAAATTGATTAGTTTGCACAAAACAGCAGTTATTGTTTTTGCTTCTTGTTGATAGTGAACAGAAAGATTATATTTTTATCGGTTATAAACACATTCCTTCATAACATGGACATTCAAACTTCAAAAGCCCATCAGGCATAGTTTAAAGGGATTAAGAATGGGAATAGCCAATGAGTTGTTTGGCTACTTGTGTGGATTTTCCCCTCAATTGGCTCAATAGCTTTTCCCTTGATCTAAACAGTTTAACACACAAACAGAAAGACTGACAGATGGGCAGGCACCATTTTTATTTCAGGCTATGATATTCGGTTGGATCAAAGCAAAAGTGTTTCCCGACTGTATAAGAAAAATTATGTGTTGAAAAAACTTGAAATTATTTATCCCTTCAATTTGTTTAGTGTCCCTGAAATTTGTTAGGGAATTGGTGTGGATCGGACTCACCGTCGGTGTTAGTGAGGGTGAACACGGTGTCCAGGTCTGCGTCCAGTAGCTTGCCCAGTTTATTCACCAACACTGCGTCATTCTCTGGGTAAATGGCCAAGTGGTCTCCTGCAATCAATCGTCACAGTTATAACTGTTTCCAAAAATTTACTTTCAAATGCTAATACTTCTACTTGAAGAAGTCATGGAACTGAAGTTTTAGGTATTACAGTTTGCTTCCACTATTTAAAAATTTGTCCTTAACATAATCATAAATCATACTTTATTTGAACAAAACATAGAGGTTTTTTGGTTAATGTACCTAGGTGCTTCGTCATAATATATCTAAATGAAGTCCATTAAGTTTCTGCTTTCTATCAAATTTCTTAGTTTAGAAAAATATTCTTGCCATAAAATATCCACCAAAAATTATCAGTCGGTAGCAATGGAACTTCAAATTAACTAAGTAAACCCTTTAAATTTATAATAACATTGACAATGATTGAACATGAATAAAATATTTCACGATAAAAAATATAAGTTGACAAATAACATAGACCGGTAATGCAAATTTTAGGAGAGCCGACACAAGTTTAAATGTGTTGATTGTTCATTTTAAAACAGGCACCAATGATGCAACTTTGGATAAGAGTTTCCCTCACAAGGAAAACTTAACTCGGAATAATTAGAGCTTTGAATTCCTCGGAGTAACTCTTAGGGAATGATTGTACATTGCTTAATATGTGAGCAACCAAAAATTAACTAGCCCAACACCAAATAATGCCATGCAATGTTGGCGTTGGTGATAATAACGTTTGTTCTCATATAAGTAGTGAGAAAGAAGAACAGTCGGTAAAGAAGTTTTTTTGAAGTATTTTCTTTATTTTATTGACTGCATATTGTAGTTAACTCTCAATTTTCGTTGACAGTCATTGTTAGCGATTAACTATTTTCAATTCTTGGTTATATTTATTAAAAAACAAGTTAGTTTAATCGATAATTAATTTTAAAACCGACCCAACTCTAAAATACTAATAGGTCAAGCCAAATATGTCAAGGGTGTCCATAAGCACAAGACTAACACTACCATTAGCCCTTCGGGGAGGCTGTGCCACACTGTAAGTGTTGGATTTGCGTACCAGTGTCGTATCGCATCTTGGAGCCGTTGATGTCAAACTCTATGTGCATGCAGGATCGCTGCCCTCCCTTGTTAAGCTCTCGGTTCACCTTCACTGGAGCCAAGTAAGGGTTCTTCATGTCGAATGGTCTATGGAACAGAGACAAGGTGTCAGTCGTATGATGTTTATCTATGTATTATACTCAATATAAATGTAGAAAGGAAGCTGTTTATTTTTATCATTACAGCCAACGTAGACACCAAGACTTTAACTGACATCAGAAGTCATTTGAATTTCTCACTTTTTTTGGTGGCACCCAATAAAAGTTTACAGTATCCTTTAGGAAAAAATAAACTTATTAACTTGTTAATGAAATAGATGTTTAAAGATAATAACATTCATCCTCTTATGTTACAGAAGAACAGTTTCCTCCTTCTAGAATCCAAAGAGCACTAACTTGTCTATGATTGTAAACCTCAACCTCAGGTAACTTTCTCCTACCTGTCCTCTCAGCAGGCTCTGTAGGAGTATATACAGTGTAATATAGACAATCGTAGACAAGTTAGTGCTCTTTGGATTCTAGAAGGAGGAAACTGTTGTTCTTCCTTCCTAGTATACAATGAACTTCTTACTATCTGAAGAAAGAGCCAGGGGCTTTGAAAATTCATTTGTTTTTATGTTTTATGCTTTTTTGTGTGCTCTTCAGCAGTTGTAACCACCAGGTAACCCTGCTGATTCCCCTATCCTACCCTGATTTCTTACAACTCACGCCTAGAGCACAATGATATAACCTGAAACTGAATTGTCTGCTAAATGTATCAGTTGGAGATCAATATCGTCTAACCAGGGCGAATCTGCCCTGCCCTAACATTCGGTGAACTATGTCTGCTATCTTTCAGTCTGATTCATGAGTTTAGTGGAAGTGTGACAAAATGTGTAAGGTGAAGTGTATGTTGTAAGTGATTGTAATTTTTAAATAAAGGCAATGTAAATAAGTTTTTGAATAGTTATTTTTTTTACTGATCTACTTACTCTACTCCCTCAAAATATAAACAAACTGTATTATTCGAAGTTTATTGGTATCTGAGACAGCCTTGGTACTGTCGATCTCAGATAGTCGGAGGTGTAGTGTAACAATTTACAAAAATTTGTTCATATAAAAGTCGATGAACTCACGGGCGCTGGTTCTTGAGGCTGTGGAGCCGCGCCACCTCGCCGGTGTAGACGCGCTCGGGGTTGATGTCCGGGTGCTCGGTGAGCCGGTACTGCCGCTCGCTCACCTCCTCCCCCGTGCTCTCGATGCCAAAGTGCTCGCACACGGCCGGCCAGAACTTGTCCTTCCACGTGATGAAGTCATCCTCGATGCTGATAATAATGAAAAAAAAAAAACGGTGTAAATACCTGCTTCATTGGTATCCAACAGTTGACAAGCGTTCAAAGAACATTTGCCAAAGAAAGCAACTTCACCACAAACATCCAGCTTTGGAACATTTGATTTTAGATAACCTTGTACAAACATCAAGAGTAACATGAAAATGTTACATTTTTCTGGAATCCGATCCCAAACTGGACATTGGATGAATTTTAAATATATAAGGCTGTGAAATTCGACTGTCAAAACATTTTGAATGCGATCATGATAACCTCTCATTTGCATTAAATTTCATTTACGATACAGCGAATAAGGTACTAAAGTGGGAGGGCAGAGTAGAAAGAATAACCTGAGCTGATAAGGTGATAAGGAGTGTGACACATTGTTTCCATTGACCACCGGCAGTCTCAACTGAACCATCGCCGAATTTGCATCAACTTGTAAAAAAGTTTGTTTTTCATTGTTACCGGTACGGTTTTATATTGTGACTGTGTTTTGTACTCATCATGTCTGCAGAGGGGTTTTATATAAACTGACAACTCTTCAACCGAAAAGATATAGTAGATGTAGATGAATTGTATTGTAAGTCAAATCAGCAGCTTGTCAACTGTTGCATACCAGTGCAGCAGGTATTTACACCATTACTGTTATTTATCTGTTTCCGAGGCTAGCAATTTAAAATGTGAAATAGTTATACATTCTTTTAAAAAAATATTTAGTTGGGGATTCTGAATTTTGATGAATATCTATTGGGCAACTCACCACTTCCAGGTAATGGCGTAAGTCATCATGATGAAGATTTTTACAGTCAAATTCTCTTGTCAACATTTAAAACCAAATAAAATGGTATAAAAATGCCACAAAAAACCACACATCATTTAGAAAGTAAAAAAAAATTTCTCATTATAAAGGGAAACCATGAGAATTGAGTTTACCGTGCTGCATCCAGGAATCACCTAACAGCTGCCAGAGACACATCCAGGCAATCAGCTAGGTACAGCTCAATAAACTGAATTCTCAAGGTTTTCCTCAACAACAAGATCCTTTTCTTGTGGTTCCTCGAGGTGGCGGGATTTTTTATGGTGTTTTTATGAGTAATCAAAATTATTCTTACTTTGGATGGTATTTAAGGTTGCAAATTGAATTTTGGAGTGATTTAACTTTAAACCATTAGCTTCACCATTCTTTAAACCATTCAAACTTGGAGACTAATTGTTAAGAAAAGGCTTGCATCTCCTGTGGTGAATATGTTTTTAAAATAGTAGTATCGTCTGCATACATGATAACTTTACATACATTATTACAAGTTGTAAAATTTAATATATTATAAAAAGTGATGGTCCCAATATAGAGCCTTTGAGGACTTCAAGTTAATTTTTCCCAATCATAAATGTAGTATGTAAAATTATTTTATGAACAATGCTGTTGGCGTTCTGAAATGTATGACTTTATCCAAGGCAACACTAGGTCTGAAAAATTGTAATATGACCGCTTATAAATGAGGATGTCATGTGACACAGAATTTGGTTAGGTCACAGAATACTTCAAAAGTGTTCTGTGACCCATACAACTCAGGGGCTATCTGATGAGTAATGAATGAGGAATATGAATATATAATCTTGGGTCTGTGATTCCTCGTTTCTCAACTGTCTGTACGCATTTCTTTATCACATATTAATTAATTTCTTTCAAAAAACTAGAGTTATAAGATCTGTTTTTGTATAGAATATGTGGTCTCCACTTTTTATCACTCCAAAATGGCATCATTTTTACTTTAAAAAGCTTAATAGGCTATCTCAAAAACCATTCTTCATGAAGCCATTAAGTTTCTAAAAATATGAAAATTTTAATTTACTTTTACAATGATGTAAATTAATATCAGGGTTTCATCACCCTCTAATTTTATAATTTACAAAAAGTTCCAATTTTTTTTGTGCGCTGATTTAGATGCATGGGGTCCAAAATGTAAGTTGATAGATTATATTTGAATAAAAATTATTTTTACTTTGACAGCCAGTTAAACTAGTAGCTTAATTATAATGTGCCTTTAAGAAAAGTTTGATACGAATTGGAAACATTGGTAAAATTAAAGAACTTATCTACAAAACAGTCTGAAAACTACTTGAATTACTCACTTTTTCACCTTTCTCTAAGAAAGTCAACAATAACACAAATGAAAAAAAATGTGTTGTATGATATATATATATATATCATATAACACATTTAACACTTAACACATATAACACTTGTATATATACATGTGTGTGTTATGTTTAGTAGTTAACAAATATAATATTATTTTTTGCATTTGTTAACAAACAGTATTTGCTAACCTTATTTACAAATATCTTTTGTTTTTAAAAATATTATGATTTAGTTATTTTTGTTTGTTAACTACTGACTTGGCGTCGTCGTCGCCGAGGCCCAGCTCCCACACCCGGGTGGCCCCCAGCTCCTCCAGTCGCTTGTCCACGTAGATGCCCACCGCGTTGTAGTGCTCGTACGTCTTGTTGCCCAGACCAAACACCTGCGACACACGACCAGAGCTAAGTATACTTAGCCGTCCATAGTACACAGGTAGTGTACGGTAAACAGTGTGTGTCATTATAAATAAAAGTCAAAATCATCTCTTCCTGAACAACACATTTGCTACAAAACATGAACTAGGAAGTTAACGCTCATTTCACTGACCAAAGTCATTAAAACGAACTATAGACTGAACTAAGTGAACTAAACTTAACCACAGATCGAAAGGTCAGCATTAAAGCAAACCAAAAAACTTTCACATTCTAATTTCCAGTCAATTGCACTATCAGTACGTCTAATGGTACGAGAACTTTATTGGATTTTAAATCTGTAGCTTTTGTGGATCACGAGATTTGAGTTTTTGAAGGGAATATATTAAATATTTTGTGTTTAGTGTAGCATTTTGCAAAAAATTGTAGAAACACAAATACCAAGCAAAGGCCTTAGCCACTGGGAGGGTGTCAGGGGGTCGGAACCCCTCCAAAAATATTGAAATTGCATTAAAATCAAAGGTTAAAAAGTTTTTTACTTCCTTTAAACCCTCCCCCCCCCAAAAAAAAAAAACTTTCCTGGCTACGACTTTAAAAAATACTATGACTTCTGCCAAAAACGGTAGGGTTTCCTTTAATTTTATTTTTTATTCTCAGCATTATATTTATCATACTATAATTTAGAGTTTATTAAAATCAGTGAGTTATTTTCCTAACATGGAAAACAAGGATATTTTGTGTCTCCTTGTTTATAAATAGAAAGTGATAAAATTAAGAATTAAATAATTAAGTATACCTTAAAATATTGAACTCAAATTTATGGTTGTATTTTTTTTACAAAAAGATACTTAATTCCAATCTAAAGCTGCTATAATCAATCATTTATGTTCACCTCTCCTATAAGTTGCTATGACCTTCCCCTTAAGTGGTGTTATTATTGACTAAGTAAGACCAGATGCAAAAACCTTTCATTAACGGGAATATATAAATTAATATTTTTATTTTATTACATGTTCATTGGAATAAGTTTTAAAAAGTAAAAAACTAAAAAAACATAATTCATTGTAGATCTTTTATTGAATTTTGTTTTATTGTAAAATAATGATGCTTATGGTTTTAGTTCAGCATAATTCATGTATTATCTTTGAGAAAACGATTGTACAGTTAGTAAAACCAATACATTGTCTGATTCAGCGAAATTATTTTTATTTTAATTTATTTTGCATCTAGAAAATTTTTCAATCAACTTGGTAGAGAGAATTTAATGATTTTCGAACGTATTTAGCCCTTACTTGAAGAAATTATAAAGAATTATATACTAATTACATATATATTAGAGACATCCTCCACAAAGCACAACAGCTTTTAAATAAAACAATAACATAAACATGATTACTATAAATCATAATTCATTTGATTTAGTCAAGCTGGAAACCAATCCAAGATCAAAACCTTGAAAGGAAAATAACCACTTTTTTACTTCAAAGTAAAGCTCCTTAGCTGAAAGCTAAATTTAATATCTTCCTTGACCTTGCGCAACATTCCTCTCCAAAAAGCGTAACTTGAGCCTAATAAGCAGAGGCTTTGACCTTAGGGCAGCCTTCCCCACTTCCCATCTACCTTCATTCATTGAACTCCTTCAACTGATGATGTCTAACATTCTACAAATCTCCAATACTTTATTATTTCTTGCAATTTATATATTTTTATTGCTTTTTTTAGAGAATAATTTTAGGCAATGTTATAAATTCAGGAAAATAACACATCAACTGTCATAATAATTTTGTAATGGTTTTTAAAAAGCATTTAAACTTGTAAATAATTTATTGATTTTATTATGGTAAGTTATGAAATTAGTAGCATTTTATTTGAGTCAAAGAAAGAAATAAAGATTCTTTGTAATGAATACTAAACGTTTATGGTATTTACCAATTTATCAAACACATATAGTGCAAACCGTTCCATCAAAAGAATCAATTTGTGGAAAATAAAACGAAATCATAAAACAACATTTGAGTACTGTAGTGTGACAAAATAAGTTTTCTTTGCATTGCAAACATATTAGGATCAATGTAATAAATTAAATCAGTAAATTTTGACAACAGATTTAAAATATAGGCTAAATACTTTTTGATGGAAAATGAACAATTGCCTGTTCTACACCAAAGCCGATTCATAATTTAAAGAACAAAATTTTTAAGATTTCTTCATTAAAGAAATAATTGAGTGCTTTTTTCTACAATTAATTTTCATTTAGTTTATAAATTTAATTTACAAAATTCATGAAAACTAAAAAAATCCACAATCATTACAAAAATCAGCCAAACTTTGTTTTCAAAATTATGAATCAGCTCATGTATAGAGCAATTCTTATTTTGTCAGTTTCCAATTTGATGCATTTTTTGTATATTTTACTGTCAAATCATACTGAGGATCATACAATTATTTGTTCATCATTTCTGTATGTAGATATCAAAACATTTAATACACTGTTACTAAGCTAATAATAGTTGGTGATCAACCAGAAATGTCATCAAACGATTCGTTCAACCAGAGGGGATAAAGACTTGACAAACATTTTTTGGTCGAGGACTTCAGTTTCTACATTCTTTATTACCCTTGAGAAAAAGTCATTTACTTCTGCTCCTCAGTGCTTTTATGAAGCATCTTTTTCAAAAATCAAGAGCCTTCTAAATTTATAGGAGATATGCAAATGCGTTGCAGGCGCTGACTAGGCAGGTGTTAATTAATGGTATTGACTTATAGCGGAACTCGAAGAAAAGGCTCAGATTTTGAGGTAGGGACTGTTATTACCGAAATGTGATTGATTACAATTCGTGTAATTGTTAACTCTAACAAATATTTCTGATAAGCAAAGGATAGTGCAGCTAATTTACTACAGGAAAATCTAAGGAAAAATATAAAAAACATAATTTACTAATAGTAATGCTTTAAGGAAAAAATAAGCAAAAATATCTCAAAAAATTGAATACTCAACCAACTATAACAATAAAAGGTGTGTAACCCAGTGGGATAATGATTCTTCTTACTATTTCAATGATATGAATTTAAAGATTAAGTATTAATTAATTATTGCAGGTAGTATAAACATTTTGTATCTATTTCAGGAGTTCCATACATTGCCTCCCTTGTGAAAATGTTTAGCTTGTGAGGGAATATTCTTTGAATGAGATATTTGTTACTAAAAAAAGTTCAGTAAAGTAAAAAAAGGAAAGCAGTAGGTAAAGTAAAAGTAGTAATAGTGGTCAATATTTTCACCAGGGCTGTTATAACTACTTATTTTATTATTATTATTACTGCTATTTCAGTAACCAGCCAGCCGGTAGGAAGGGGGGGGGGGTACTAACCGCGTAGTTGAGGCCAGTGAGGTCGGCGTCGCCGTTCTGCAGCCACTCGTAGAAGTCCATCGCGTTGTCGGTCGGATCACCCTCACCGTACGTTGCCAGGCAGAACACCGCCAGTGAGTTGGGGATGTCCTTCATGTGGACCAGCTCCCCCTGCCCCCACAGATATATGATAAATAAATAAGTAATATGTAATAAGTATGTAATAAATATATGGCAATGACCTTCGTGTGGATCAGCTCCCCCTGCCGTTACAGATAAATATATAACTAATATATAACAAATATATGGCAAATATATACAACTTTGGGGATGTCCTTCATGTGGACTAGTTTCCCCTGCCCCCACAGATATATATAAGAAATATATTATAAGTATATAATAAATATATGGCAATGTCCTTCATGTGGACCAGCTCCCCCTGCCGCCACAGATACATGATAAATATATAACAAGTATTTAATAAATATATGGCAATGTCCTTCATGTGGACTAGCTCCCCCTGCCGCCACAGATACATGATAAATATATAACTTATATATAACAAATATATGGCAAATATATACAACTTTGGGGATGTCCTTCATGTGGACCAGCTTCCCCTGCCGCCACAGATACATGATAAATATATAATTAGTATAAAACAAATATATAATAAGTATAAAATAAATATATGGCAAATATATACAACTTTGGGGTTGTCCTTCATGTGGACCAGCTCCCTCTGTCGCCACAGATACATGATAAATATATAACTAGTAAATAACTAATATATAATAAGTGTAAAATAAATATATGGCAATATATACAACTTTGGGGATGTTCTTCATGTGGACCAGCTCCTTCTGCACCCTCAGATACTGGATAAATATATAACTAATATATAACAAATATGTAATAAGTTTGACATAAATATATGTGATGCGGAAAGTGAAAAGGGCCCTAAAGTCGGAATTCTCCATTTTTGAGTTATTAACATCCTGAAATTCAGGATTAAATGACAAACAATTTGACATATGATTTATATAGTGCTATTATTTTTTGTCTTTGAGTTATTGGCATTTTAATTTTAACTAGTTAAAAGGGGTATTTTAAGAAATCAAAGCCCGAAACTTCAAACGTTCACAGAATGTTTATTATTAGTATTTAAGAAATGAATTAGGTATAAAAATAAAGCTGAAAACTAGATCTTTAAATGTAAACCAAAACAGACTTGATACACTTACAATTTCATTGTTTAAAAAACGAAAAAGTGAGAAGTTAGAAAAGGGGCCTCAAGCCGGAAGGTAGAATACCGAGGAATAAAAGAGAAATACATCGTGAAGACGGTGATTTTCGGACTTAGACAATATTCTTTTACAACGAAAAACTTGAAGTAGTTCACTTATCTGCAGTTAGATGTCAGGAGAAACAAGTTTTATAATGCCCCTGACGACTCATTATAAGTCGTCATGTTATTTCCCATTTAAGTGACTTGAGGTCCCTTTTCGTATGCACGACATAGACTGCTAAATCGATTATTTTTTAATATTAATATTTCTCGGATTCCCATCGCTAAAATAACCGAATGAATAAGTACTGGAAAGATTAAGGAATCGTATCCAATCTAAACCTAAAAATCAATATTTTTGACCCAGTTCAACTAAAATGCCGGTACTGTAAAACTTACTCCAGCGACTTGAGGTCCCTTTTCACTTTCCGCATCACATATGGCAAACATATACAACTTTGATGTCCTTGATGTGGACCATCTAACCCTGCCACCACAGGTACATGATAAATATATAACTAATATATAATAAATATATAAGAAGTATAAAATAAATATATGGCAAATATAAACAAATGTGGGCATGTCCTTCATGTGGACCAGCTCCCCCTGCCGCCACAGATATATTGTAAATATATATCTAATATATAATAAGTATAAAATAAATAATATGGCAAATATATACAATTTTGGGGATGAACCTCATTTGGACCAGCTCGCCCTGCCGCCACAGATATAAAGGAAATATATAACTAATATATAATAAATATATAACAAGTATAAAATAAAAATATGGCAAATATATACAATTTTGGGGATGTCCTTCATGTGGACCAGCTCCCCCTGCCGCCACAGATATATTGTAAATATATATCTAATATATAATAAGTATAAAATAAATATATGGCAAATATATACAATTTTGGGGATGTCCTTCAAGTGGACCAGCTCCCCCTGCCGCCACAGATATATTGTGAATATATATCTAATATATAATAAGTATAAAATAAATATATGGCAAATATATACAATTTTGGGGATGTCCTTCATGTGGACTAGCTCGCCCTGCCGCCACAGATATAAAGTAAATATATAACTAATATATAATAAGTATAAAATAAATAAATGGCAAATATATACAATTTTTGGGGATGTCCTTCATGTGGACCAGCTCCCCCTGTCGCCACAGATATATAGTAAATATATAACTAATATATGATAAATATATAATAAGTATAATATAAATATATGGAAAATTTATACAACTTTGGGGATGTCCTTTTTGCGGACAAGCTCGCCCAGATATATATATATAATTAATATGTAACAAATATACTATCACAATTGTATAGCAAAACATATAAAAATGTTAAAACAAATATTCAGGGTGATGATAAAAAACCCTTCAGGACTTCGAGATATGATCCTAAAATGCTCGGTTCTCCATCTGTCGTGTTTTTAACATGATTTTGCAAAACTTTGGAACTACTAAAGATATCAACTTCAAACCTGGTACGTATATGTGACTAATAGGCCCTATATCAAGTTTATAATTTGTGCAATTTCAAAATGGCAGTCATTTTTATTTTTTTAAACTTAGTATCTTAAAAACCGTAAATTTTACAAAAATTGTAGAAGAGACGTAAAGGTTGCGCAATTTTATTTCCTACAAAACCACATAAAGATTATTATGATTGAACAACAATTAACGGGGTTCTTACAATTTTGCTCATAGAATTCAAGCAAATTTGCTTTAACTGCCATAAAACAAGCATGTAGTCTATTGAAAAAAATTGCAATAACTCCGTGAATTCTTGTTTGATCTTAATAATGGTTTGTAGAAAACAAAATTGCACAGCATTTTTCTCTTGTACAACTTTAGTAAAGTTTGCTGTTTTTAAGATATTAAGTTTTAAAATATAAAAATGGCTGCTATTTTAAAATGGTACAAAGTAGAAACTTGATACTCTGCACAAAAATAGGTCCTATTTGTAAGCATATACATACCATGTTTGAAGTTGATACCTTTAGTTGTTCCAAAGTTATGCAAAATCATGTTAAAAACACATACAGGCCGACAGAAGGTTAAGCAAGCTTTTTTAAGACCAGTGTTTACAGGAACCTTTTTCTTAGTTTTGATGTAAATAGCCATATCCCGAGGTCCTGAAGGTTTTTTTTTATCAACACCCTGTATACAAGTTTGGGAATGTCCTTCGTGTGGACCAGCTCGCCCTGCCATGACAGATAACATAAAACAAATGTAGGCCTATCTCAAATATATAGCAAATATATCAAAAATCTATGTAAAAAATATATAATAACTTTTGGGATGTCCTTCATGTGGACCACAATTCAATTCAATTTAAAATGCTTTATTTTTCATAATAAATACAATTCACACAATATTTCTTCAAGTGTAAAACGCACACAAGGGGCTAGAGAAATAACATAAGAAATTTATTATTTATAATTAATTAGTGTGTAGCATTTTGTTAGGCCAGTCCTAACTTTTATAGAAAAATTAGCATGGATAAATATATATTATTTTCTAGCATGTAGTTTTATTTATTACTAGTGGCTTGAAGGGGCTAAAAGCCCCTAATGAGGGAAAATTCAAACAATCCTTATTTATTATAGTACAAAGTACCTTCATAGAATCCTTATCTTGATATCTAGCCAACCACATCTAATTCAAGTTTCATTTTTTCCCGCTATCATGGAAGAAAGACCTTTAATTTGAGCCCTCTCCCATCTTTCTACGACTTGCCAGACGCCCACAATTTTGAAGCAAAGAATCGCCTTACAAAATTAAATATACGATTTTTTCAACAACTGCATGTCAAGAACGCATGAAATCAAGGTTATTATTTTGAGTACATTACCAGATGCTGTAATGCTCTGTATTTAATTACTGGAATAGATCCAACAATTCATTTTATTTTTTCATACTTGCATATGAAAATAAAAAGCAATTATTAACTGACAACTAACAATTCATTATCACTCATCAAACAGCCTTGATAACCCTTGATAAATTTTAATTTAACTGATTTAAGTGTTACTTACTTAATCACCGGTAGGTTTAAAAATTTGCGTAGCTACCTAGCCAGAATAGTTTCAAGAGTTGAACCTCTCATCCTCAGCCAAAGCCTTAGCCAGGAAACTTTTTCGGGAGGGGGGGGGGGATTTAGACAGGCCCGGCGACAGAATTTCCGGCTCATCAAAAGTGGTGACCTTTTTTTTATTCTCACGTGTGCTTTTCGCCCCCTTTGTTGTCATTCCGGACGCCTTTTGACTGTTCCCGGACACCCCTATGCATTTGTCCGAGGGGGGGGGTTCTACTATTTCGGGGGGGGGGGAGGTTTCACCCCCTGACCACCCCCATTGGCTACAATTTCAAGATTATTTCTACTATTTTGGGGGGGGGGGTTTTGACCCCCTAAACCCCCTCATTTAATTCTTTAATCATTCTTTGGTGAGACAGGTACCTCATGGAGGACATTACCCTGAATATGAGTGAAGGATGAGTGTGATGATCGTGATGATAGTGGCGCGATCTTGTAGCCTTGTTACTGACTAAGGTTGGCACGTTCCTTAGACAGGACTGTTAATTAATAGCCCAAAAGCCAATGGCAGCTGGCTCCAGAAACAACCCTTCAAAAAGCTACTAACTTTTCTCGGGATCGATCCGGCTACCTACAAGTTTGTAGGCGGGCACTATAATCACTACACCAACCAGCTGTTGGCTACGCCCTTGTCCTCAGCGGCATTTCACACTTCATAAACTGAGCCCATATTACTGCAGTTGTTGATTAACTATTAAAGGAGACACACAGTTCGCACAGTACAATAACACGGCACGAACTTAACATAGTACACCGACGTCAGCATACGATTAAAACGGACATCACTCCCAGCCCACACTTAGTAGGCAATGTATAAGGTTTATATTATGGTTTATCAATTTTACTATCATTTTGTATAAGCTAAAAAATAATGACAAGCTTTAACTATAAGCATCCATATTTTGCGATATATCATCTTTCTAAAATATATAAATTTTCAAAAGTAAAATATTATATCTTAGGGTCTTTACTTTTTTTAACTTATTTCAATAATTAGAAATTTCAGTTAATTGCAAGAACTTGAATTATAAATTACTCACTATGAAAGACTTCATAGTATTAGACCCTACTGAGTTAATCTTAACACCACTAAAGAAGACAATTTTAACTAAACTAATGGGGAGGTGTCCTAAAGATTATGCTTAAGAATGCTTTAACAAACTAAAGCATTTAACAGCTGGAACCAGCTGTAAGCTGCGAGCTGGCAGATCTCCTCATCACCAAATCATAAAAAAAATAAATTCTCGTTCAGTACTTCAAGGATACTTAACTACTACTCCTAGAAGGCCTACGACAACAGGCTGGGAGTAATGTCCGTTTCAATTGTGTGCCGAAGTCGGTGTACAAAGTTTAGTTCCTGCCATGTTAACGTACTGTGTCTCCTTTTACAGTTTATTGACAGATGAAGTAATGGGGGCTTCGTTTATGAAGTGTGAAATGCCGTTGAGAATGAAAGGTTAAACTCTTGAAACTAGTTCGGCTATATAAATTATGGTATCTACAGGTGTTTACGTAAGTAAAACTTAATTCAAGTAGATTCATAATCAACAAAATTACAATTAGCATTTAAAATGAAATAAAATATCAACAAAAACAGTTAAAATATTAACAAAAATAAACATACAAAAACAATATCAGATATCAATTTAGCAAAAATAATTTTAACTTGCTCAGTCAATGAGCTAAACTAAACCAAAATATAATACAATATTAATAATGTATAACATATCAACATAGGCATTATTATCAAATTAAAATACCAATTGGCAAAAACACTGATTAATTCAAGAAAAAAATTTCCTCATATGCACATGCGATTAAGTTAGCCAAAGACTGATCATGTAGCTGAGCAGGTGGTTGAAGACAGAATATGATGAAGAGAATGGTGAAGATGAAGGAAGAAAAGGCAAACCTTTGCATCTTCACCATCCTCTCTTCATGTTCCGTCCAGTGAAGATGGAGAGAGGCATGGTGCAGATGAAGAGAAGATCTGTGCGGATGAAGAGGAGCCCGGTGAAACTGAAGAGGGTACAGAATATGATGAAGAGAATGGTGAAGATGAAGGAAGAAAAAGTACACCTTTGCATCTTCACCATCCTCTCTTCATGTTCCGTCCAGCGAAGATGAAGAGCGGCTTTGTGCAGATGAAGAGAAGATCTGTGCAGATGAAGAGGAGCTCGGTGAAGATGAAGATATTACAGAAGATGATGAAGAGAATGGTGAAGATGAAGGATAAAAAGCACACCTTTGCATCTTCACCATCCTCTCTTCATGTTCCATTCTGTGAAGATGAAGAAGGGCTTAGTGCGGATGATAAGATCTGTGCTGATGTACAGGAACTCGGTGAAGACGAAGGGGACCTAAATGAAAATGAAGAGGAGCTCAGTGAACCTGAAGAGGGTACAGAATATGATGAAGAGAATGGTGAAGATGAAGGAAGAAAAAGCACACCTTTGCATCTTCACCATCCTCTCTTCATGTTCCGTCCAGTGAAGATTAAGAGGAGCTCGGTGCAGACGAAGAGGAGCTTGATGAAGAGGAGCTCGATGAAGCTGAAGAGAGTACAGAATATGATGAAGAGAATGGTGAAGATGAAGGAAGAAAAAGCACACCTTTGCACCTTCACCATCCTCTCTTCATGTTCCGTCCAGTGAAGATGAAGAGGGGCTTGGTGTGGATGATGAGAAGATCGGTGCAGATGATGAGAAGATCTGTGCAGATTACCAGGAGCTCGGTGAAGACGAAAAGGAGCTTGGTGAAGACGAAGAGGAGCTCGATGAAGACGAAGAGGAGCTCAGTGAAGCTGAAGAGGGTACAGAATATGATGAAGAGAATGGTGAAGATGAAGGAAGAAAAAACACACCTTTGCATCTTCACCATCCTCTCTTCATGTTCTGTCCAGTGAAGATGAAGAGGGGCTCGTTGCGGATGATAAGAAGATCTGTGCGGATGAGCAGGAGCTCGGTGAAGACAAAAAGGAGCTTGGTGAAGACGAAGAGGAGCTCGGTGAAGCTGAAGAGGGTACAGAATATGATGAAGAGAATGGTGAAGATGAAGGAAGAAAAATCACACCTTTGCATCTTCACCACCCTCTCTTCATGTTCCGTCCAGTGAAGATTAAGAGGAACTTGGTGCAGATGAAGAGAAGATCTGTGCAGATGAAGAGGAGCTTGATGAAGAGGAGCTCGGTGAAGCTGAAGAGGGTACAGAAGATGATGAAGAGAATGGTGAAGATGAAGGATAAAAAAGCACACCTTTGCATCTTCACCATCCTCTCTTCATGTTCCATTCTGTGAAGATGAAGAAGGGCTTAGTGCGGATGATGAGAAGATCTGTGCTGATGTACAGGAGCTTGGTGAAGACGAAGGGGACCTCAATGAAGATGAAGAGGAGCTTGGTGAACCTGAAGAGGGTACAGAATTTGATGAAGAGAATGGTGAAGATGAAGGAAGAAAAAACACACCTTTGCATCTTCACCATCCTCTCTTCATGTTCCGTCCAGTGAAGATTAAGAGGAGCTCGGTGCAGACGAAGAGGAGCTTGATGAAGCTGAAGAGAGTACAGAATATGATGAAGAGAATGGTGAAGATGAAGGAAGAAAAAGCACACCTTTGCATCTTCACCATCCTCTCTTCATGTTCCGTCCAGTGAAGATGAAGAGGGGCTTGGTGTGGATGATGAGAAGATCGGTTCAGATGATGAGAAGATCTGTGCGGATTACCAGGAGCTCGGTGAAGACGAAAAGGAGCTTGGTGAAGACGAAGAGGAGCTCGATGAAGACGAAGAGGAGCTCAGTGAAGCTGAAGAGGGTACAGAATATGATGAAGAGAATGGTGAAGATGAAGGAAGAAAAAACACACCTTTGCATCTTCACCATCCTCTCTTCATGTTCTGCCCAGTGAAGATGAAGAGGGGCTCGTTGCGGATGATAAGAAGATCTGTGCGGATGAACAGGAGCTCGGTGAAGACAAAAAGGAGCTTGGTGAAGACGAAGAGGAGCTCGGTGAAGATGAAGAGGAGCTCGGTGAAGCTGAAGAGGGTACAGAATATGATGAAGAGAATGGTGAAGATGAAGGAAGAAAACTCACACCTTTTCATCTTCACCATCCTCTCTTCATGTTCCGTCCAGTGAAGATGAAGAGGGGCTTGGTGCGGATGAAGAGAAGATCTGTGCGGATGAACAGGAGCTCCGTGAAGTCGAAGAGGAGCTCGGTGAGGTTGAAGAGGAAGATGACTCGAATAATGATCTGATTTATGATGTAAAGCTCTTAGCCGCTGTTTTTGTTGCACACTTTCCTATCCATTTATAACTAAGAGTAAAATCAGCTTTTACCAAAATACAAGGTTAAAACTACTCAATCAGAGAGATCGATCAGAAGATTTAACAAGCACAATAACAATACAAAATTTGTAATAAATAAATAATAAGTTAACAAATATAAATCGACATATATTTAAAAAGAATACTCTTTTGACAACTAAGTCACAAAATGATTAATTGCCAACAACTTACTCTTAATCTAAGCCTATACGGAATCAATTATGAAAGTCATTCCACTACACAGAACCACTATCAACAGATGCCAACCATATCTTCTTTATTCTTTGTCTAAAACAATTATTGTTTGTAAAGAATTTCTATGCAAAAAAGAATGCTCAATTGACATTCTTACTTCATAGTTACAGACAATGACATTGGTTAATGCTTACAGACAATGAACTCTTTAACTTGGGTAAAAAATTTCAAATTAACTTCAGATTTTACACTTATAAAACATTTTATAAATTTTTAACGATCATTTAAAAACAGTAACAATAATTAGAAGTGGGAATCCTAGGGAAAAGTGAGGGAGCGGCAGCTCATGAGTATTCAATGATAAAGAAAGAAGAAGCAAGTCATGGTCCTAAGGAGAACTATTGCATATAATATTTCAAAAACCTAATATTTATTATTTGCATAGTATACATGTAATTTTAACCTTCACAATTAAAAAACTAAAAAATTAAGTTTTACAATCAATCACAATCAAATTTTTTCCCACCCTTTTTCTTTTATTTTCCTGATCACGGAGGTAACCTCACTGGCTTTTCAATGTACCCAATGAAGGGCTTGGCTTAGCTGCTAAATTTAACTTTTTTTACTTGAACTAGTTAACTGCAAGTAAAGTTAACAATTTCAAACTCTAAAAAAAAATAATCATCCCTTTGGAAATTTAAATTATTTGAAACAACTTGTTTGCAGTGCTCAGAATAATGGGAGAGTGAGTTACAACTGGAGGTCCAGTGAGGAAGGCAAAGCGGTCATTCATGCCCGCTGGGGGGCGTTACCTCATCACACAACCACAAATTGGGCAGCAATTACATGACTCTGCAGATACTGCTGTTCGGGCAGGTCACTGTTGCAGTGGAATGCATATGTTTGGACCAAACTTCAACAACACAATAGAACAATTAATTGTTATTTAATAATTTTGACTATTTTATGTTTTAAGGATAAAAAGAAAAGTGATAGTAATGGTTATTTGGCTAGTAGAATCCAGTGGACAATTTGTGCGAAGAGCGAACAGTTACACTTTGTGTAGCTACAGTCACAATTTGTGTAACTACAGTCACACTTTGTGCAACTAGTCACACTCCAGCGTAGCTACAGTCACACTCCCCTGTAGTTACAATCACACTCCAACGTAGCTACAGTCAACTCCACCGTAGCTACAGCCACACTCCACCGTGCTAGTCACCACCATGGCTACAGTCACACTCACCATGTCATACTCCTCTGGGTCGGCCACCATGCCCTTGAGGTGGTATCGCATGCCCTCCTTGGCAATCCTGCCGGCGAACTCCTCGCCCGTCCCCGTCTGGCTGCCGTAGAAGGCCACGAGCGACCGCCCCGACGACTTGAGCTTCTTGATAAAGGAATTGTCGCCGCTCTGCTGCGCCGGCGACCCGAGAGTGGTCGGCCTGCAACGGACAAAGATTTAAAGTGGAAGGGAAGAATTAATTGGTTTGAGTTCTTTATCTGATCTTCCATCTTTACTGGTTATGTTTACGTGTTTTTTCAGGTTATGTTCAGGATTACTGTTAGAGTTTCTAAATTTAAATTTAACATGGGTAAAGATCATTTTGGTTTTCATGCAAGTGTACCAAATAGGTTTTAGCATTGATTTCATAACTAAAAGAAGATTTCTCTTGCTTTAAGATGTTTTGAAGCCATAATTTTGGAATTTTGAATCGATCTGGGTCTCTAAAGTTGTGAAATAGCATGTAGAATACTGTAAAAATAACTTTAAAAAGATCATATAAGATCTCCCGATTGTGCAATGATCTTTTTTTAACATGTAAAACTCCATAAGAGAATTAGTGAATTTGGTTTATCCTGGACATTGATAATTATTTTGATTAGGATTTTTGCGGACATTTGCCATCACTGATTAGTAAAAAACAAGTTTCACGACGTTTCGGGATCTGGAATCTGATCCCGTCTTCAGGTGGAAGAAAACCTAGAACATAACAAGATTAGTAACACATGGCCAGGAAAACCTGGAGAAAAACACAGCTAAAACAGAGAACTGTAAAAGCAGTCACGAAAACAATAAGCTGAAAAGAAAAACAATACACAAAATAACACTTGTACTTGTGATTCCTGTGTTATTTTGTGTATTGTTTTTCTTTTCAGCTTATTGTTTTCGTGACTGCTTTTACAGTTCTCTGTTTTAGCTGTGTTTTTCTCCAGGTTTTCCTGGCCATGTGTTACTAATCTTGTTATGTTCTAGGTTTTCTTCCACCTCACCTAAAGACGGGATAAGATTCCAGATCCCGAAACGTCGTTAAACTTGTTTTTTACTAATCAGTGATGGCAAATGTCCGCAAAAATCCTAATCAAAATATAAAATCACCATCACCAACAATGAATTTCAAACAAAGCATTGATAATTGTACGAACAGTTTGAAAACTGGTATAATTTGTCCAATTAGGCAACAGTTTATCGATCTAAGACCTTATGAAAATCCCTTAGTTAAGCGGGTTTTTTTTTTAGTTTTTGGCTTGTATTAGGTCAATAATTCTGTGGTGTAATTTAACAAATGATATAATCGTTCCAAACATTGTAAAGAGCTCTTTCCATTGTGCAAGGCTAAACTTGTGTAAAATTATCAATAAACCAAATTATGATTATCCATTAATTCTCTAATAAAGTTTTACAGATTAAACTTCAGTTATTGCGCCATCGCAAGATCTTTTATATGATTTTTTTAAGTTATTTTTTCTGTATTCTAAATGTTATTTTGCAACTTTTGAGACTTACTACGATTCAAAATTACAAAATTTAGTTTTTTCTAACCACCCTAATGCTAATAACTAATTGAACGTGTCTTAATTATCAGTGGCTATGACATTTTTTATGTTTTTATCACGAACATTTATAACAGTATTGTTGTTGTCATCCTGTCTAACTCTGACCTTTTGTTGTTAGCATCATTTATTCATAGCCAATGACACATTGTAAATGGTCATTGCCCGGTCATTCACTGGTGGACTAAACCTACCTCAATAAATAGGTGATTATATTAATTTATTTACTAAATAACAATAACCTTTTTACTAAAACCATTTATTTGCAGGTGTTTATTTAATTAAATATAGTTTATTTTTTTACTTCAATACAATGTTATATTTTTCAAATAACAAAGTTTAACCAAACTCTTAATTTAAGCCCGTAAATTTGGGAAGTAAGGCAAAAATATAAATCTGTTGTCTTATTTTGCGATGTAAAACTTAATCAACTTTCAATACGACTATTAATAACCTCTCAAATATCCTATGGAGTGTGTGGCATGTTTTGTAATCCAGGAAGTTACGTATTGTGGAAGTGATGGCATGTGGATGCTAGAATCCCTGGTGGGGACTAACGACCACGCTAGTGAGAATCACGTTCTTCCACAAGGCCAACCTCATATTTAGACCAGATGGTAAAACTTGGTTAATTTATTGGCAAAATTATGGTTCGGATCACACATTAATCTGTAAGTCCCTTAGTTGCCATTTGTCGTAGGGCTATTAGTGACAGTCCAATGAAAAAAATATCGGCCAAGTCATTAACAATACTACAAGATTGAGCAACAATCATTCTCTGCTCATCCTTCACTCATGCAGTTACAATATGCATGAACAACTTTTTCTAGGCTAAATAAAATTTATGGGGATGGACTTTTTTTGTAACTTCAATAAGATTAGGTTTTCAGTTGTGATTTACTTCTACATTTAAACTATGAAAACCATCCAGCTTATCAGAGGCTTTGTGCTAATTGGTGATTACAGGTTTTAGTAGACTGAGGCTTAGATTATTTTCAATAGTTTTTTAAGATAATCACTAACAAACAGTAAGGAGCAACTGGACTTACTGTATCGTGTAGACGGGCTTGGAGGATTCATCCTTCTTCTTCAGCAACCACCATCCTGCGATGCCGAGCAGTGCCACGATCAACACAATGTCCAGCACTCCGAACAGAGGCTCTTCTTGTGACGCATCCTCCACTGCCTCCTCTGCAGCTGTCGTCAGTGCGACCAACACGGCTGCAACACAACACAGAGTCAGTGCGACCAACACAACAACAACAAAAACAACAACTCAATGTCCAGCACTCCGAACAGAGGCTCTTCTTGTGACACATCCTCCACTGCCTCATCCGCTGCTGTCGTCAGTGCGACCAACACGGCTGCAACACAACACAGTCAGTGCGACGAACACAACAACAACTCAATGTCCAGCACTCCGAACAGAGGCTCTTCTTGTGACACATCCTCCACTGCCTCCTCCGCTGCTGTCGTCAGTGCGACCAACACGGCTGCAACACAACACAGAGTCAGTGCGACGAACACAACAACAACTCAATGTCCAGCACTCCGAACAGAGGCTCTTCTTGTGACACATCCTCCACTGCCTCCTCCACTGCTGTCGTCAGTGCGACCAACACGGCTGCATCACAACACAGCGTCAATGTGACCAACACAACATTAACAACACAGTGCAAGTTATCATGATTAAGATACAAATATTTCAGCCATCTTGAAGATGAGAATCTACACAGTTATTTTATGTATGAGGGATTTTTCGTGATCAAAACTTATCCTTCAGTTCTGGGCCGATTTTCATAATTTTGGTGTCCCTGTAAAGAAAATCGTGTAAAGCTTTGCTGGAAACAAATTTTATGAAGGTAAGACTCAAGGGAAGAGCCCTAAACGCCCTTCAGGTTTGGTATTTCTCCACAAGATTTATTTTGAAATAGAAATTTCAAGTGATAAGTAATGACTGGAGAAAACATATTTTTACCAAGAGCCATACTACTGTAACTCTAAGCTATTACCACTGAATATCTATATTTTAAGGCTGCAGAGCAGCTGCGCATGTTTACTACTTTACCCCTAAACCCGTAAAGACAAAAAAAAAGGTTTGGTTATTTGGTCCGTCGCCCACTTACATTATTTAATAATCGATTTTATACTTTATTCAATTTCTTATTTTCCATTTGTTATTTAACTGTTCACTTTTAATTTTCAACACAAAAAACACAGGATAATGGGGAAGGACTCAAAACCAAAGGTCTTGATCTCACGGACTTTGGAAAAAATACCAGCGATCCACCAAACATAACAATAAAACAAGAAAGTAATCCTTTGTAAAATATTCAAATTTGGAAAAGTGTGGAGATTGAAAAACAATACACTTGTACAAACAAAATATACACAAACACAAATTTTTTTAAAAAACCTATTACACACTCACTCATTAATCTAAATATACACTTGTATATTTAGAATAATGAGGCAATTTTGAGTATAGAACTAAATTTGAATCATGAATATTAACTTAAGGTTTACCTACAATCAAGCTCACTCTAAATTGACTATTTTTTAAATTTTTTTTCCACTGTTAGGGGCTGAAGCATCTTTAGACCGATAGTTCCAACTGTAGGCCTATACAAATAGAGCTCATTCAAACACATTTGACCTTACTGTTATCAAGTTTCAAATAAATATCTCTTACTCCAAAATCCTAAATATGCCACAAACAGATTTTATTTGGAAATGGCAGATTATCTATTCAATCATCGTTGGCTCCTTTTAGTCAAGGCAGACAGACTTTACACGACAGTAGTCTGTATGTATTGTACTGGGTCAAAATATATCTCCTATTTTTTATTCATGAATGCATCCATTGACTTGTAAATGTGTGGACCAGAAACCATCAAAGTACAGGCAGAAAGGTCAAACAAAGGTCAAAACAAACTCTCAAATAAGTTTCTTGACAGGTAATTTCTAAAGATATGATAAAAATGTAATAATATACAATAATAATTAATAATAAAATTTGGAATTGAGAGAATTTGTGTACAAATATCTAAACCTTGAGGATTAAAACCTCACGGGTTTAAAATTAATCTCTCATTCTTATGAAATAAAATAAAAACAGTTCACACTTAAATCATTTAGGTGTTAAGAGAATGAAGGAACATATATTTTAATTTCTCATAACAATTTACCTTGTTACCTTGTTGAAAATGGAGATACTTTCATCCTTACACAGCTGGACTGAAATATCTATTTATTATTTTCCTTTAACTAGTAGTTATACCCTAAAAAAGAAATTATAAAAAACATATATCCGAATATTAATACATTAAGGTTTTTTGGGTGATCAAAACTTCTCCTACATTTCTGAACCGATTTTAGTTAATTTTGTTGTTGGTTAAGTTTGAGTTAAGTTCAGCAGAAAATTATATTTATGATGTTTAGACCTAACAGAAATGCTGTTGAGGTTCATATTTATTGGATTTTGAAATTTCGTAGAGTTGGAATATGAATATGAATTTTTAAGTGAGATAACTAAGTGGAGGCAAACAACTTTTCAGCAAAGCCATTTTAAGATTAGAATTAAAACCTACACTGAAGCAGGGGTGCCCAGAAGGGGGGGGGGGCATGGCGCAAATTGCGCCATCAAAATTTTTGGGGGGGGCATTATTTTTCGGGCGGAATTTTGTTTTTTGTGAGGAATTTTAAACCAGCGAATAAGGGAAAATTACAAACAAACAAATGAGCATAACTATATCCAACAGTTAAAAGTATTGTTTATTTATCTAACCATTTCATCAGGATTGCCATCGTCATATATTCCAGTTTGCCATGCAAACCATCCCCGGAATCTCTATGTCAATCCATAATTAATTGTTAAATTATTTTGGAAGGGCGGTTGGCAATGGCTCGACTGACAACCCTGTCTGATATCGGCCCATAAAAAACGTGGTGTCAGACAGAGTCTGTGGCCCCGGTCTGACACAGCCGTAAGCAATATTGCCAAAAATCTGGTATTTACGCGGGTTTTGGTTATTTTGAAGGCCGTGCGGAGATTTGGCGGTGATTAAAAAACGGGTTTAGCCGGGGATGTAAGTCTTGGGTTGAGGAAATTTACTCAACAAAAAAACGGGTAAAATCGGGGATTTTTGACGAGGTACAAGATTTTTTGGAACTCTAGATATTTTATTTTTTGAACGAAATTTGGTATTATGTATTTGGTATAGTTGTATTGTATTGGTTATTTCGTTGCAGTGTTACCAAAAAGCGGGTATTAGCCCGGTTTGCGGGTATTTTAATGGCCGTTTGGGGACTTAATTGAGAGGATTAAGAAAAATCGAGTAAGATCAGGGATTTTAGACTTGAGCTGCGGGGATTTACCAGACATCCTAAATACATAAAAAACGGGTAAAGCCGGGGATTTTTGAATTTTGGTTTGCTTTGCAAATATCCAATGTCCATGTAAGGTGAGAAAAATAATTTGGTTTTTATTATGGTTTTCAAGAACTTGATCAAGAACAATACTTGAAGTAAACATAGAGTGCACATATTTTAATATATAGTAAGCAGTTTACTAATGTAATATTTCTCTCATTACCCAGCAAGTTTAGGAAAGCATCCGGTTTTGGTTAATTTAAAGTCATTACGTGGTTTTTCGGCTAACTACTCGGATTTTGGTACCTGGGCCGATTTTGCAGGGATTAGTGCCGAAAAACCAGGTAAAAGTAAGGATTATTAATGGAGTTGGCTGGTAAAATGCCAAATCTTGTGTAATGCAACACTGGCCGTTTGAGATAAGACTATAGCAACAGTAAATCGCCTGTCGTATGAAGCACGGTTGGTGTGCCTGCTTGGACTGCGGTGAGGCAGTTTTACAAATAGTACAATTAATTACTCAGAGAAGTGAATGGTGATTACAAGTTCACATTGTGTTGTGATATCGTGGTTGGATATTAATTTTAGCTAGTTAGATATGCAGAAACTGAATTGTATTCTGTATTTTTTTATCTGTGGCATACCACGGAGTGGTTTTATGTGTGTTTTGTTGAATGAACAGTATAGGCCTCCCAACCTAGTCTAGTAGTCTAGTATTTGAGGATTGAAATTAAAATCGACAACGGACCATGGAAAACGTACGTTCCAGACCCAAGTCAATCAACAAGCACACTTGACGTTGACGTTCCTCATACCTCTACCAGCTCCCAAGACCAAGATGTTTTTTAACCAACAAGCATCAAATATGTTTTTGAACCTGCCTGCAAGAATTTTGCCATTTCAATACCACTGTTTCAGTGTTTAATGATGTAAAATCCCAATATTTTATTATATTTATAGACATGTTCATTCATTCATTGTATGTACCACATATTATGTTCATTCATTCATTGTATGTACCACATATTATGTTCATTCATTTCGTAATTTAATAAATAAAAAAAAAAAATTCTGGTTATTGAAAGAACAATTACGCCCCATCATTATGGAAACCATGTTAAATTAATGCATCACTAAACTGCGAAGATTAAAAATACTCGTAGGTTGTAAAAGATTTTTCGCCACACTATGACGTAATTACCTGTTTTACTAACTTTATTTGGTAGCCGAAATCAGCTTTTTCCGCTAGAGGGCCAAAAACTTTCGTCAGCTGATTATTTACTTGAATCAACATGAGAAAATCATAATTATAGAGCACTCAATAGGTTCCAAAAGATAGGATAGTTGTGATCATATGATTTTCATAGCTCAGCTGTGTTTGTTTAAACCTTGACAAAGAAGTTGTATCACCGCTCGTGCCCTCAGAGTTTTGATTTCAAGTGTCTCAAATAAATAGTCAGATTTCAAATGTTTTATAGAGCATATTTCATTGTGTAATGTGGTGAAAAATAGCGACTCCGTCTCGACATCGTCTCGAATTTGAAACACGACATCGAGCCTGCAAAATCTCATTTTCGGCCCTTGTTGCGAAATATACTATTACAACACTGCTTATTTGTATCGTTGGCTATAGTATCACGTACTGTAAAAAGTACTTCATTCTATTTTCATTTACTGGCAACATATTAGTGACTTTTTGATTCACGCTATTGGAACTAGACTTACTTTTAAATAAATGTGTTTTATATATTTAAGTGATATCACTTTATTACCTAATGCTGGTATGCTTTATTATTGGATGCTTTATCACTTTATTACTTGATACTTAGTAATTAATTGTGTTTTTAAGAGTTTGGTAAATAAAACGCAATAATACCCTTTGATAGGGGAGGATGTAAGGTTTTAGTTTTTATTACTGACATACTAACTAATGTTAGAAATTAAAGGGTGGGGGGGGGTGGTTGTCAAGCTTTGGGGGGGCATTAGGCTTGGTTTGGGGGGGGCATGCGCCATTGCCCTTGGGGGGGCTGGGCACCCCTGCACTGAAGACATTCTACTCTGGGCCTATACCTGTATCCCATAAAAAGTTGATATTAACAAAAGGGGGGGGGGCTTAGGCCCCTACAAAAACAGGTTACTTACTATATGACTAATATCTCCTCCACACTTTCTTAAGTACATTGTTTAAAATGTGTATCAAAATTAGGGCATAACACTATTAAAATTTTAAATCACGTTAAAGTTGCCCATTTTGTATAAGCCTATTACTCCTATGCTAATGTTATAACACTGACTTTTATGTTCACCTATCTTGAAGTTAAGATATTCAATTAGGTAAATAACAAGATTATTTTTACGGTTTACAAAAAAACTAGCCTAAATGGTGAAACTTTTTTTTCACAAGTTCAATAAATTCTATTGCATCAAAATTAATGCCAAGAAAAATATCAACATAAACCAAATCAAAAAGAGTTTTCTAGGTCCTTCACAAAAAATATCGGAATGTAGAGGACAACAATATTTAAAATCAAAAGCCTTGAAATCAATAGGCAATTTTTTTAATGTTGGTTGATAAAACCACAACCACTGTTATCAGAAAGCAAATATAGGTGATAACAGTGATAAGCCTCAGGTACAAGAGGAGATAGTTCACGTTCACCATCTGTTACATAACAATGCTTTGGAGAGAAATGTTAAATTATTTCCAAACTTCAAAAGTACGTAGGCCTACAATTACTGCAATTGAAACATACTAAACGCAAACTTAAATGGGTTTAACGTGTTTTTGATATAAGAAAAACATGTATTTTTAAATTCCAATGTTTTGAAACAATTTTAATATTTTTTTTAGGTACTGGCAGCTAATGTAATTTTTTTCAAAATTCCTTCAATTTCACTCCTCTCCCATCCTTTGCCAAACAACCATAGTTTGAATTCAAAATTTTCACTTGCAGAATTTCATAAATATGTAAGTCTAAGAAGATAACTAAATCACCAAACTTTTTCAGAGCTTCTTTAGGCCTTTTCATTTTGCGGCAAATTAGGTGACTTTAATGGCACGATTAAAATTCCATCTTGCTAAATCAAAGTTAAATAAGAGAATATGAATTGAACTTTATAAAAATCAAATAAATATTTCAAGATTAAATTAAACAAATTGGTTTGAAAGTTTAGCTGAGATAAATTTTCTCGGCTTCAGACAGATTCGGAGTGACTGACCTAGATGTTACAGAGAAGTTCAGTATCACCACAATGTTATGTAAAAGTTGTACTCTAGTCTCGAGTCCACCTATCTTTTGCTTGGGTCAAACATTCCATTGATTCTATTTTAAACTGAATCTTACAGGAAAAATGTATAGGTAAATTTATAAGGAATTTGTATTATTTCAAATGGTTAGCTGAAGAAATATTTTGCAAATTCCAATAGAAAGAAACTTGCGTTTATCTGTATAATAATTTCAAATAGGGCCTACACTTAATTCTCTTTTTTGTATCCAACAGTAATGCTTAAGCTGCATTATATAATTAAGTAATCTTGAAGTAAAAAGTTGTAGGGCCTGGGTTAGGGCCTACTTGATTTCATTTTGGTGGAATTTTGGCCCACAAAGTATCAACCCAGACTGTGTATTAAGAGTTCAGTAATAGACCATTGCAGGGTGCATATGGTTTAATGCATTTTCCCCAAATTGATTATAAATAATTTAAGCTTACAGAACAAAATAATAGTATATTTCACTATTAGTCACAAAAGTAGTCCATTTCGGGGCTAGATAGTATTTTACTTGCGAGGTGTAAGCCGAGCATGTAAAACACTATCGAGCTCCAGAATGGGACTTTGGTGACGAGTTGTGAACAATACTTTTCATCAAGATTCAAATAAGTAACAAACCTTATAAAAAAATCCAACATTTCATAATTTAGGCTAGTAATTTTTCTACAAGCAAACACAATACGGCTGAACTGTCTACAGTTTTGCATTTTAATTTAAAGTCAGCTGGTTGAACTGTGAAAATAGGAACTTCATTTGTATGGGTACGGAAATGCAATGTTTGGGTACCGAAAATCAGCTGATCATTATTTGTTTTAATGAAAGAAAATCGTGGGTTTTCGTGGATCTCAGTTGTACAGTAACAGGCAATTTTCGTATACAGAGTGATGAAAATAATTATTATACAGTGATAAACTTAATTATCTGTTGGCAATTCAAACAAAATAAAAGATTTCAACAGTTTATTTACAGCAGGCCAATGGTTTAATCACAAGCAGGAAAATTGTTTATCTTATAATATTAGAAGTTAGGCCTATTTTAAATAATAATTATATCACAGAAAACATAACCAGTTTCAGTTTTCTGTGGTTATATGGATATGTTTCTTTAGACTTACAGTCAATCTATAGAACTTTTACTGTCAATTTACAGAACCTGTACTGTCAACTTACTCTCAAATGTCCATTTACCATGTAACTAATATATTGAATAACTACTAATATTCTGAGTTTTGTGGTATAAAAATTAAAGACGAAAATAGATTAGAAAATAAAAACTGAAAAGTAACATTCTTCATAAAAAAAGATAAAATGGTCAACGAAATGCAAAAATAATAAATTATTCTACTAATAGGGCCTAGTACAAGTGTGAAAATTTGTGAGTTTGTCTGTTTGTCATATTACGTAGGCCTATGTTATATATATAAATGTAGTCAGAAGATTATTATCATTAAATCTCATCTGTTAATGCTGTGTTGGTAACCACTGGTTCCGTATTGTTTTCTTGTTCACTTGATGACTAGCGAGAAGAACCATACCAGGCAGTGTTTAGCTGTGTATTATAGTAATTTGTTGAGTAAATATCTTTTGTAATCCGAGCCTGGTCTTATTTAATTAAACCAGATTCCAACATGGTGTCAGTGTGTGAGCTTTTACATTAAGAAATAGTGATTCGACGAGCACTGGAACAATCGTCTGCTGAAGCAGAAAAGGAGGGTAGGCTACACCATCACTGAAGTGAATCGTCAGAATGGACGCGGTGTTTAGGCCCCCCAGCAGCTCAGTTTCTCCAGTAATGTCACCAAGAACTGGAGGAAATTTCGATAGAGGTTCGAACTTATCCTAGTGGCAACCGGAAAAACCAAAAAAGAAGGTAAGACCAAGGGAGCCATCCTTCTTAAGCTCCTTGGTTAAGACAGGCATAGAAGTTTATAAATGGCCTGACCTTAAAAATAGATCAGTCTTACTGTCCTAGAGACATTCGTAGATTTTTGCCAGCCCATGAAAAACGTCACCTTTGAAAGATAAAAATTTGTCAACATTGCACAGCAAGGAGGTCAGACATTCAATTCGTTTTTCACAGAACTACAGACGGCAGTGTCGACATGCGAGTTCCATGAAGAGGCGATTGTGCGAGACAGAATATTTCTTGGAATCAAGGGCAAAAACCTTCAGGAAAGACTACTTCGTGAGGTCGAGCTAACCCTGAAGAAAGCAGCTGAATACTGCAGAGCATCTGAAGTGAGCAGGAAGCAAGGCAACATGAACAGTGAAGTGTGTTCCGTGCATCAGAAAAAAGGAGTGAATAGGCAGAAGCCTAATAGTGCTCAAAAGCAAAGTAGTGTTGTGAATAGGGCTAAGGCCAAAAATGAGTTTTTTTATGCAAAAAGTGTCCCTATAGACTTAAGCCTAAAGCTTGCCCTGCATACAATAAGGTATGTGCTAGGTGTAAGAAACCTAATCATTTAGCAAAAAGCTGTCCAACTTTAGTCAAGGTACATGATGTTAACCTACATTACATTACATCCTCACAACAGTTTAACTGAGTCAGTCAAAGTAGACATAGGTAGGCCTAGTGCTAATGCAAGCACTACAACTCCATTGTACATAGGATCTGTAACAGGTACAGTCGTTAGTCCTAATTAATAGGCCTATGAAACAGTCGTGGTACGAATCGATTGAAATTGGCACTACGAATGTCAAATTTAAAGTTGACATTGGTGCTGAAACAAGCATCTTGCCTGTGTCCTATGTGGGTTTACAATCAGCTTGCTAAAAAGCCCTCAATTGAAAAAAAAACCCAAAACGTTCTAGGGTTCGGTAAACAAAGTACCACAAAACCTGTTGGCACAATCAACATGTTATGTTCATCGCGTAACGAAAAGAACTTATATCGGTTGGTTCACAGTTGTAAATGTTGATTCGGTCCCTTTGCTAGGTCTAAAAGAATGATTAGATTTAAAAGTTTATTAGTCTACTAGAATAAGTATTGACCGAGGACTCTGTACCAGCACTCTTCGTACTTGAATCGGCTGTAATGGTCAAGAGGAAGCCAAATGTGTACTTAAGAAATCAAGGCTTTCACAACTATTCTAATCGACAGAGAACAAACGTTCATGTGCCGCAAGTAAGCTCCAGTTTAGCTCAGTCTGGCCCAAAATATTTATGCAGCAAGATTTTTAATTCAGCACCATCTGAAATTAGAAAATTGGAAGATATAAACTTAGAACTCTTTAAAGATAACCTTAAAGAATACTTCATTGAAACATAGGCCACTCTGATGTGACGACCACGGCGCTGATGTGCTACTAGTGGGATATCTTCAAGTATCAAGTATGAAGTAAGTAAGGAAGACCAACTGTCTCAGAGTAGGCCTATATCTAAGAAAGATGACATTGACTTTAACAAAGTTGTTTTCCCAGGATTAGGGAAATTTCCAGGTAAACTTAGCACAGAGTTGCAAGAAAATGCAAAACCCGTAGTACATCCTCCTAGGTGTAATACCATTAGTTAGTATGAGGATAGAAAGAGCCTGCAGGCTGCTCTGGAAAACCTTAAAGAACAAGATATAATAGACGACATTAGAAGGCCTAAACCAACTGATTGGATTCAGAGTCTAAGTTATTGTAGAAAAACCAGATCAGTCCCTTTCACTTTGCAAAAGTGTGAAGAAAAGTCTTTTCTTGATTCCCAAACCAGAGGAAATAATGGCTCGCCTTAAGGAGGACTAAATCTGCACGAAATAGATATTCCCTTTAAATTAAAATGATTGCTGCACAAAGAATACCTCACATAGCTTCTAAAATACAGTTATTGAATAATGGTCATAGCCAACATTCATATATTACAAAATTTTGGAATTTACTTGTATGAAAAGAAATGTCGCTCCCTGTCTTCCATCTTGACGTGCAGTTAAAAGCGGCACAACGGCACAACTTCTCGCCATTACTTATTTCAGATTAAACAAAACAGAGCAAAGCACAATATTATTACAAATAAACTAATTAATCTACTGGCAATAGCACATAAACTACAGTTGCAAACGCAAACCACAGCATCATGAACCAACCAGCAAACTCCAAGGAACAAAGAAGAAAGGAAAGCACGTGCACGACGATATACCGCCAAAAGCCACAATAATCCGCTAGAGGGGTATTAGGTATTCAGTAGTTATTCCGCCAAAAGTCACCTGTGTTGGTTGGGGAGGATCAGCTGATATACATATATTTGTAGCACCAATAGCACGCTTTAACCGCGAACTTGCGCCGCGCCCAGGGCCACGTGGTTTCAGTACAGCCAACAATACGGTTTCGCTCTTTCGCCCCTATTTCCCCTGCGAGTCGCCCAGGCTGCAACCTCAACACACCGCTGTGTAGTGTAGGCTCGGGAACGGGATCTCTACACTACTCTGTAGAGATCCCGTTCCCGAGCCTACACCTGCCTACGGGCGACGCGCAATCCATGGTATTTATATCCCTGGTAACTGCTAGTCCCACTTTATATTACAAATGTGAAAGTTTGTGAGTTTGTTTGTTTGTCATATTATTTAAGTCAGTTGTAACATATAAAAATAAACAGGAAACGTTCCTATTAATTTTTCTATGGTTGTAACGACGTTTGTCGGTTTGTCATACTATGTAAGTCAGCTGTTAACAACGTATCGTATCCATCCAGGCAGACGAATAAACCATAAACCTAATTCCAATTAGGGGGCCGTCCATAAATTACGTGATCTGAAAATAGGCGGGAGGGGTCCAGAATGGAAATGACGGTAGGGGTAGGATGCTGTGCTGGGGGGGAGTTGACGCTGAGATGACGTAATTTTTTATTTTTTATGATAATTTAGGGGGGGAAATTGTAAATATTCAATGAAAATTCATGAAATTAGGCCTCAAATTTAGCAGCTTGGAAACTTGATTAGACACTATGCACTCGATTTTTACTATGTCCGTTAGTGTAATCATTTTAGCTTTAGGTGAAAACAATAAACAAAGCTACAGTGAATGCAGATTTTAATGATTAATATTTTTAGATTTGCATGCAGCGTCAGCGTCCATCACTACAGTGATGTAAATGTAGTTCTACGCAGTTCAAAAGGTTCTGGTTTGAAGCGTTGATTAACAATTGAGCCAAAAATGAGTTTAAAACTAAATTTCATGGTTTTAACAACCCAATTAAAAGCCTATAATAGGGCTTTCCCAAAGACTGGCATTATTTTAGGAGTTTGTACCCTATTACGTCATTTTTTAATTGTGGGGGGGTCGGGCTGTCTATGACGGTAGACGGTAGGATGATTGTTAGGAGGGGGGTCCGAAAATGGCCAGAAAGCGATGACGTAGTTCATGGACGGCCCCTAGATACAAAAACAAAGCAGGAACAATACCAGCTGTTTCAAATCAATTTGAACGTGGGCGAAGCCACGGGTAACATCTAGTTGTAGATATGCAATAATTATGTCATGACTTCATGGTATAAAAAAGTACACAAAAAGAGTAAACTAGAGTAGGATTCACCTAAGTTGGCCAAAACTAAAGTAAACAAACTATTATCTTCTTACGAACTTAACTATAAAATCCAGCTGTGCTGAAACATTGTCAACGTACATCTGTTTAGTATAGCACTTGCAATAAAGGGAAAGTTCTGATGCAATTTGCAACTGGAAGTTCACTTGCGCGGCTCAAAATATTACTAAGGGGCTTTTCCGAATAAATTATGTATTAACAGGGAGATGATGTGTCATGGATGCGGCATGGTTAATAGTCTAAGATTTTCTTATGAAATAATATTTACAAAGAAATACAGGCGAGTTTTTGAATAGCCAGTATTAGTTGCTGCAAGTCAGTATCTGAAAAGAGAAATTGTTTCATATTGCAGTCAAAACTTATGAGAATTGGCCCAGGAAAAATAAACAAGCAGTTAAACAAACTAAAATACTTGTAAATCAAGAAATGGAATAACATTAAACTTTGGCAGCTATGTAAAAAGGTGGAATGGAAATAAAAACTTCTAAAAATAGGCAATATTGTAAACATTTTATAACCTATAACAACTTGTAAACAAACGCAACGTGGCGATTTGACAGTTCTGAGAAAATGTAAACAGTCACCATGTGTAACTAACAATGTTTTCAATGTGACTTGTAAAAAAATTTTTGATGAAATGATTAGTACATGCTTAGGCCAACTTAAGTGAATCCTACTCTAACAGACTAGGGCCGTCTGCCGTGACAAAGCTCGGCGTAGAGTACGCTACTACTACTATCACTACTGCAGTAGCGAGTATACAAGCGTGGGTCAGGTCGCTGGTGTGGGTCTACGCTGCGACCTTGACTGCGATGATTCGGGCCACCGATCCACTGACTCCGACGGTCCCCTCCCGCCCTGACCCGTCCTCACAACCCGCAGTCAGTGCGGGCCCCGTGGATTTACAGGGCTGTGCGGGGATTAAGAAAAAGCTGGGGATTTTAGACTTGGACTGCGAGACTTACCCAACAACTTGAATACAAGAAAAAACGGTTAAAACCGGAAATTTTGGACGAGTTGCAATGATTTTCTTAACTACATATTTTACTTCTTGAACGACTACAGTTGGTAGTATGGATTTGGGGTGGTTTTATTGGTTGCTGTGTTGCCATAAACCGGGTATTTTCCCGGTTTTCGGGTATTTTGTAGGCCGTTCGGGGATTTGGAAGGGATTAAGGACAAATCAGGTAAAACCGGGGAATGGAAGAGGAGACAAATGATTTTATTTATGGTAAGAGAACATTACTTGAAGTAAGTAGTGTGCAGGTTATTGATGTAAGAAATCCCCCTTCCTTACAATTTTAGGTTTTGGGTGGTTTGAAAGTCCTGAGACGGTTTTTCGGGAAATTTCCCGGTTTTTGTACTGGCGGGAATGTTTCAGGGATTATTCTCGAAAACCCGGGTAACAGCGGGGATTACGCATAAAAACAAAACACAAAACCCGTTGGAAACTCAACTAATAATTGCATTAAAATGTAAAAAAAATCGCAAACTCAGTTTAATGCCATTCCAAATATGAATAGATTATTGACTATAGACAACCGAGTGGACACATGGGATTCACCTAAAAATTTGAAAGGGTTGAAAATTGACCTCGTTCGGAACTGCATCACTTTCCATTTGACTATGAATTGATCGGTCCTATCCTATTCAACAAAAAGTTGGCGTTGGTAAAACAGTAACTCGACCCGGTTTTGGAGCGTTCCCGATCAATAAATCCTTAGAAAATCTCACTGGCATAAATTTACCATAATTACGCACAAATAACGTACACCTAACTCTCGTATTCGTAAACTAGCTTCACTAAAACCCGGCACACTCACTGAGACAAACGAGAAGCAACCGAAATTATTTTGCCCAAATACTGTTGATTGGGCGATGAAATTAACTATAAACCGAATTAAATGACTTGGCCCTGGCCGTCGCGTCAGTACGCTCAATGCTAACATTAGTCTTAGCCACGTCAAATGACTCGGTCTGTACCTGTTCTGAGCCGTCTCCACGATGACCCTTCCAGCCCCGACCACATCTCGACACTGACCCGCCTAATGACACCTGGGGAAATATTGTATCGGAATCTGCGACGATAGACCGTCGGTGACGCACTGGGTCATATCGCCGAAACCCTCCAGGAAAGTTGTTGTGCGCTGCTTACGCAAATATTGATACCGGGTCTTCCCGTGACATCGTTATCGCCGCTGTAATGGATACGGTAGGGGTTGGTGTGAGGTAGCGATGGCAACAACCGAATCAATCGGTTGTTTGCGGGAAAACAGATTTTACGATAGTTTTCTGAATATTACATTACATCGCTTGAAATGGCGACCTACCCGGGTAGGTATTTTAAGCCAAGTATGAATGACGGATAAGTGAAAGATGATTGTGGCGCGATCTTGTAGTCTTGTTACTGACTAAAGCCGACATGTCCCTTGTACAGGACTGTTAATTAATTAATAGCCCGACAGCCAATGACAACTAAGGGACCTACATTTTAATGTGGAACGTTAATGCCTATAGACCTATGCGGACGTTAATCCCCACTAAGGAACACCGCGTCCACAAGCTATCGCTCACAACTATCCACGATTCGTGACCTCCAAAGTAGCTGGATTACAGGACACGCCACAGTCCCAGTCAATATGATTGAAATAACTGGATTGTTTATTCCCGAGGAGAGGTTTCTAAAAAAGAACGTCGCCACTTCGCTCGGAACGCATTTCCGGGGTGGTTTACTAGAAAAAAGAATCGCCACTGTTGCCGATACCTCGGGTTTTCTTTCGACTAATAACAACCGATTGACTAAAAAATACAACAAACTGGCGAATCGATTGTTTTTCCATCTGTTATCGCATAGTTTGTGTAAGGTCCTTACCACCCAAGTACAACCATAGAAAAATAAACAGTTTCCTGTTTATTTTTCTATGGTACAACTAGACGTCACATCTTAAACTTTCATGTGTTCAATTTTTTTCTGCTGAAAAAACACTACCACTCAAAATGTGGTAGTGTGTAGTCTTGGGCCTACTACAACACAATTATTAATTTATCGCATTTTCTCTACGTAGTTTGCTACCTTTCACGATAGGCCTCTCTCCCAACCTTGGAACCGGTTTATCGAAGTTAATTTATTTAAGAGTTAAGGATAGTCCTTAATTAGTAATCGGGAACTAATAAGATGCCGACCACCTATTGTTGACGTTGTTAAGGAAACGTATAGGTTATCACCTAGAGTTAGTTTATCATCTTCTAGATAACGATTTTGTACCAGTCAAATAACAAAAACATCAGAAAATAAAGGCTCTTCATTAACCTTGCGGGTTACAGTACCCGAATACAATGTAGCAGAATCTATGTATTAGTAGATTGTTAAATATTGTTAGGAAATAAAAAATAACATTACCAATATTTTTATATTTGAGGAAACAATTCTTACATCATTATTGATTTAACGTTTGGTTTAACTTATGATTTATGTCTTACTCTTGTTATCTCAAAGTAAAGAGTTACTACTTCCCCGACGAATGTTTGCTGCTTTCAAAGTCCACCGACGATATCAAACTGTGTCTAGGTGTTGAAGAAGAGTAAAACGAAATTAGTAGCCGAAGTAACCGAGTATTATTAATGTTTATTGGTAAATGAACGGCTATACATTTACATCAGTTGACACAATTTTAACACGATCGTCCTGTTTTAACACTTAGGGCCTTCCCATACGTAAAAACGGGAAAAAATCACCTTTGAATTTTCAAGAGTAGTTGTACGATCAACTAAAAATTATATGATGATAGTTTCAGTAGTTCCCAAGACCGCAGCTATAACTGCTAACGAAACACACAGATTCATTTAAAAGTCAATTAAACATGAGAATCGTCGAATCACGTTGTAATCTATTACATCAGTTTAGTTTATCATTATCATTATCAACGGGATAAACTGCTCGGATGGCGGACCAGTTTAATAAAATACTGACCTTACGACACACCTCAGAGTATATTTTAACTTTTAAATAAATAATTCTTCACTGTATTAAAGCAAATGCACCACGATGGTTAGCATAAAGTTGGCTGTGAAAGACGGGCTGTTTCTTTGTAAACAATCATTTCAAACTCAATGTAAAGGTAAACAAGGAAAAGTGCACATAAAACCCCCAAATAAAAAGTCATAGTGACGAGTACAAATCTCTAACGGTTGTCATCATCTCTCTATAACCGTCTGTTTCCAATTTGAGTGAAGGATGCTCCTGAAATTCCAGAGGATTACGACACTTTCTCCTGCCAGACGTACAAAGCTAAATTCTCGAACCATTGAAGTAGTGATGGGGTGCGGTCATCAGTCGCCTGGTCAATTATTTTGAACAATTGTCGATTATTCTAAGGAGTCGTTAACTTATATCGTTTTAAGCGACTATTCGGCAACTTAAAAACCGATTAGAAAATGTAGTCAACTAACATCAAAAAGCTTTCTTAATCTTCTTTCTGCAGCTAGAGTGTAAGTGAGAATAAAAGTATACGCCCACACAAGCTTATCCTAGTTCTTGTTATAAGATATCAATAAAAAGTGATTGAATTGAATAAAATATTAGAAGAAAATCTGGAAACTAAATTATTAAATTAAATTAACATATCAATACAAAATCAGTACACTATACCAGAATAATTTTCATTTACACTTTCTCTGCACAAAGTACTGTAAGACGATTTTAATATTTTATACAAATACATTTCGAAAGAGTGCGTTCTCAAACTGTTTTGGTCAAGAAAGTGATCTTATGAAAATTTGATGCAAAAAAGCAACAATCGATGATTTTTGTAAACAAAGTTTCAGGGTCGAGCAAACAGGAACATTTTAGAACGTAATTGGTAAATCCGAAAACAACAAAATTCCAACAAATTCCTACCTCTCTAATCATAGAATCGTAGTTTTATGCGAAGAAATCGTTAAACCTTGTACACAATAAACAGGTGTTTTCCCAGTAAAGTCTATAAAAATCGTTATAATTAGACCAGTTTGGTGAAATTAAATTGTGGTTCGGATCCCACGTTAAAACTGAAGGTCCCTTAGTTTCCATTGGTTGTTGGGCTATTAATTAACAGCCCTGTCTAAGGAACATGTCTGCCTTCCCTTTTAGTCAGTAAAGAGTCTACAAGATCACGTCACAATCATCCTGCACTCTCTTTTTTCTTTGGCACTCATCTATATGTAAAGCCCAAACTACCCGTAACTTTTGAGAAAACCATATGTCCAATACCCATAAAAATCTGTCCCACACTAAAAAGCTGTCTCGATGAGAAAATCCCAGGAAACCTATTAGTTTTTTTGTTTTTTTTTATTAAAGGTTTGCACTAATATAAAGAGAAGGGCTAAACAGCTGATGTATTTGTTTATATTTATAATTATTTGTTTACTATTTCTCAGCAAAGCGTAATTCATACTTTGTTTAAAACAAAACACCTACAAGTTTAAAAGGTCGCCATTGTAGGTCGCCATTTCAAATTAAAGTATTAAAGGAAAGTTTAAATCAAAAAATGTTATTTTTAATTTAGGATGAAGATAAAGAACAATATTTTACTATAGAACATAGAATATTTTAGTTGAAAAAATCATTATTTTCAAGAGACGGATATTTTACTATGTGAAGGCAGTGAGGCAGAAAATTTTTAATCTGTAAAAAAAACCTGGAAAAATTGAATTAGCCAAGAAAGCGGCCACCTAAAAATTGTCATAGTCCAATTTTACACCTGACCACGTAGGCTACTGTATTTAAATTCCCGAAATACTGAAGGATCTTTTCAAATTCCTTTTCAAAAATCGTGCACCTTATTATGAAATGATTCAAAGCTCTGTTGAAATCTTTTCACGCGACGTCTTATATAACCATCAAGACGCTACACTGCGGGACAGTGACTTGCAGTGACGCCGGGGCGGTGACGTCAGTCCAGCGCCGCCGCGACCTTCGCAGTGTGCAAGTGGAAGCCGGGCCAGTCGGCACTAGTGATGGGCAGTTCGATTCTTCTCAGTGAATCGATTCGTTTGAATCACTCAATTTCAAGGAATCGATTCAAAATTCGTATTAAATTACTTTATACATAATTTTGTTCGCGTATTTCGTCAGCTTCATTTATATTGATTGACTTAGGAACTGTTACGTATTTTTAATGTAATACTTCATGGGAGCGATTAACATGACTCACGTTCCTAATTAACCATTCAAATTGTTCTCAATAGGCCTATAAAATATATTTAGAGCCCAAGATTTTCGATAAACCAACGAAAATACCGGGGGCAAGCTTAGGTAGAACAATGCATAAAAACAAATTTAGTTAGGCAAAATTTAATGAGTAAAACATTACACAAATCAAAAAGGAGCCAGCATACGCTGAATATCTTTTGAGGAACGTGGTGAAACCAGGGTCTTGGCAAGTAATATTGGTTACAACCATACTTTTTGGGGTTGAGGGACAACAAATAAAACTCAATCGATAGTTTAAGGAAAATTTGTTGAATCTTGTCATTCATTGTCCTCCCAGACCAAAAAAAACCCCGGTTCAAACAATTTTTGTTTGAAAACACCAAGCCTCGCCATGTTCCTCGCCAGGTAGTTTTTAAAAGTGTACAAAACAAACCGAACAATTTTAAAGGGTCCGCCCACTCCCCACTGAAAAGCACTAACAAGCTGCAATTCGTCCTTAATCAACTAAAGGCTGACTGCTGTTCGCACAGTCAACTAAAGGCTGACTGCTGTTCGCACAGTCAACTAAAGGCTGACTGCTGTTCGCACAGTCAACTAAAGGCTGACTACTGTTCGCACAGTCAACTAAAAAATGTATTTACTTTTCTGAGGTAAAAGACTGTTATTTCACGATTACTTCCTCGACTGAAGGTCATTCGAACACGCGAATCAGACGGACTCTGCCGAGCCTGTAATCATTCTGGCGATTGTTTGAAGTTCTTAATAGAGCGAAATGAGCCTCCATCATTATACAGGCGTACGCTGGTGAGTGCAGCTGACAGGAAAACAGACATACGCTGATAAGTTGCTGACAGGAAAACAGACATACGCTGATAAGTTGCTGACAGGAAATAAGGAATACTCTGATAAGTAGCTGACAGGAAATCAGGAATACTCTGATAAGTTGCTGACAGGAAATCAGGAATACTCTGATAAGTTGTTGACAAGAAATCAGGAATACGCTGATATGCTCCGGAAATGAAATCAGGAATACTCTGATAAATTGCTGACAGGAAATCAGGAATACTCTGATAAGTTGCTGACAAGAAATCAGGAGTACGCTGATATGCTCCAGAAATTAAATCAGGAATACTCTGATAAATTGCTGACAAGAAATCAGGAATACGCTGAACAGTTGCTGACAGGAAAGCAAGCCGTAGAAATGCCAAGTTCAAAAGCGATTTTGGCGTGCGAATGTGCGATGCAAACAATTTTTTCCTTTTTCTCGCAAAATTTCACTTTTAATAGAGGGGGGGGAGAGCGTTTCATCTAAGTCCATTGTTAAGCTTGATGGTGATTAATCGGCTAAAAATAATTTTAAACCACTCTCAGAATATTTAACATTGAATTCGTCTTAGATCATTCTTAATCATTCTTTTTGGTGACAGGTGCCTCAAGGAGGACGTTACCCTGAATATGAGTGAGGTATGAGATAATTCTGGTGGCTTATCTTGACAAGTAGGCCTGCAGATTCTACATAATTACAATTGATTAAATTCTCATCAAATCTCGACGAAAATTACACAAAATTTTAGCACCCAAAGAAACTATAACACAAAAATAATTTAATTTGATTCAGAAACAAAATTTAACAGATATACATCGTTATATGATGAGACCCAACCGATGTCCCGGAGAGAAAGTTTGTTTGTAGAGCACTAATGGCCCAATGACGACTGGGGCAACGGACTGCGGCCTGGGAAGGAAGTATTCGCCTCACTCTCGAACCGATTTACCTCCTACATTTCAGATACAAACAAAATAAGGAAGTGTTATTTCAAGTATCCTGCATTAAACTGATTGATTTTATATCCGAATTGCAATTTAATAACGATCAAAATTATTAATGGTAGATATGCTTTGGTCATTTTAGCTGAAAACAATTTGACTGGTTTGAGAATTAGTCAAATAAATTTGACAACAAATATTTTAATCCAAAGGATCAACTGAAAAATACTACTCAAATGAGACAGCCAAAGCAATCTAGTGCATTCTTTTCAACCAGCGGAGTATCACTTAATCACTTAATCACTTTAATAAGACAGGTACCTCATGGAGGACGTTACCCTGAATATGAGTGCAGGATGAGTGTGATGATCGTGATGATAGTGGCGCGATCTTGTAGCCTTGTTACTGACTAAGGTTGGCATGTTCCTTAGTTTCACAATCTACTCTTATAATAATTCAGTTTAGTCCAACCTTCAGACAACTAAATCTCCAGTTCTATCAGGCCGATTTTATTAATTAATGGGTCATTGGAAAGCTCTCGCCCTGTAGATTGTCAAATAATTATGAAAGTTTGTTTTTGTTCAGATTTATGGTGAAAAAGTAAAAAACGCATGTTTTCCATAAGAAATACATTGAAAACGGGTTTTTTCACATTTTTTATTTCGAGGCAAATTTTGGTTGGCTTTATTGAGTATTTTCAAGAAATGCATAGAAGACTTTTGTAGGAAATTTAATTATCTTTCAGAATATCACATTCCACTTTCGCTGATTTCTGCACCATTTAAAAGTTATTTGCAAAAAACCTATGCAACCTCCGAATTTATAGTGGTGAGAAAATACTGAATTAGAGATATTTTTGTTAAACTTTGTACAACTAAATCTAGAGTTCCACCAGACAGATTTTAATACTTAACAGGTCGTTGGAAAGCTCCATCCATGTAGATTTGCAAATAATTATGAAAGTTAGATTTTTTTGAAGATTTATGGTGGAAACGTAACAACACAAATTTGCTATAAGAAATAGATTTTTAAAAAACAGCTTTTTTAAGTTTCTTTTTGTAGCCGGGTTTTGGGTGTCCATTATCAGTATTTTCAAGAAATGCATAATACCAAATTGTAGGAAATTTTATTCTCTTTTAGAATATTACCTTCCACTTTAGCTGATTTCTGCACCATTTAAAAGTTATTTGCAAAAAACCTATGCAACCTCCGAACTTATAGTGGTGAGAAAATACTGAATTAGAGATATTTTTGTTAAACTTTGTACAACTAAATCTAGAGTTCTACCAGACAGATTTTAATACTTAACAGGTTGTTGGAAAGCTCCATCCATGTAGATTTGCAAATAATTAGGAAAGTTAGATTTTTTTTAAAGATTTATGGTGGAAACGTAACAACACAAATTTTCTATAAGAAATAGATTTATAAAAAACTGCTTTTTCAAAGTTTCTTTTTGTAGCCAGGTTTTGGCTGCCTATTATCAGTATTTTCAAGAAATGCACAGTACCAAATTGTAGGAAATTTTATTCTCATTAAGAATATTACCTTCCACTTTAGCCGATTTTTGCACCATTTAAAAGTTATTTGCAAAAAACCTATGCAACCTCCGAATTTATAGTGGTGAGAAAATACTGAATTAGAGATCTTTTTCTTAAACTTTGTACAACTAAATCTAAAGATCTACCGGACAGATTTTAATAATTAACAGGTCGTTGGAAAGCTCCATCCATGTAGATTTGCAAATAATTATCAAAGTTAGATTTTTTTTAAAGATTTATGGTGGAAACTTAACAACACAAATTTTCTATGAGAAACAGATTTTAAAAAACAGCTTTTTTAAAGTTTCTTTTTGTAGCCAGGTTTTGGCTGTCCATTATCAGTATTTTTAAGAAATGCATAGTACCAAATTGTAGGAAATTTTATTCTCTTTCAGAATATTACCTTCCACTTTAGCCGATTTCTTCACCGTTTAAAAGTTATTTGCAAAAAAGCTAAGCAACCTCAGAATTAATAGGTAGTGAGAAAATATTGAGTTAGAGATATTTTTTAACTATGTACAACTAAATCTACAGTTCTATACGAAACTTTCTCCTTCTAGATTTGCAAATAATAAAAAACTTGATTTTTTCAAGATTTTTGGAGAAAATTTGTATATAGGCCTACCCACATGATTCCTATAAAAAAATACCTAAAGACAGGGTTTTAAGTTCCTTTGCAGCCAAGTTTTGGCTGCCAGTTATCAGTATTTTCAAGAAATTAATCTCGATGTCTTTTGGGAAATTTTATTCTCTTTCAGAATATTACCTTCCACTTTGGTCGATTTCTTCAGCATTTAAAGGTTATTTGCAAAAATGCTAAACAACCTCCGAATTTATAGTGGTGAGAAAATACACTGAGCTAGAGATTTTTTGCAAAACTTTGTACAACTGAATCTACAGTTCTACCAGAGAGATTTTAATATGCGGTCGTTGGAAAGCTTTCCCCCAGTAGATTTACAAATAACTCTGATAATTTAACTTTTATAAGATTTATGGTAAGATTTATGGTGGAAAAGTTAAAAAAACATGTTTTCTATAGGAAATACATTAACAGCTGATCATCTGATCATGATTTTTCAAAACAATTTTATTTTTGAAAAAATCTAATTATCTTTCTGGCATTTCACAAGAAAACCCCATATACTATGTACTATTTTTCTAGAGACCGTTGTATTTAACCACAACGGGCTTTGAAGCTAGTAACTAATAATTAGCAAATAACCCTATTAGAGTTGGTATATCACTAAGATTTACTATCTTCAAGGACATTGTGAAATATGCCCATGTAGACAAACTCAAATTCAAATTGATTTATTTCACACACAATTCAGTACAAAAAAGAGAACACAAACATTAGAAAATGTGAAATAAACTAAAATGTAAATTAAATAAGTGAACCCCAGTTTAATTAAATGGTAAATTAAAAACCAGGACCCAAATCCGTCCGAATAATTCAAAAAGATTAGTAGACTTGTTTCTAATCCAAGACAATTTTTATGAGTAAACTTGCCATCTATTATTTGTCAACTGAACACTTCTCTACCAAAGAGTGTATAAACAAAATGTCATTGTCAAAACATTTTACATTATCAAACGACTGACTACAAAAGAATTTCAAATTAAAAAAAATGTTTTTATATATTTTAAATGTACAAAACCAATCATCATGTGTCTTCAAAATTTAACGTATGAGTTTTCTTAGTCAAACTGTAAAAGCAATATTTCAAACACCTCGTTCTATAAAGGTCGGGTATCGGGTTGAATAACATGTCACCGGCCGTAGACAAGGCCAATGTTTAAATTAACCAACACCAGTCTTCCGTCCGACTGTACCGAGATATTTTACTTGAACAACATCGTACACTACTTTAAAATTTAGGCTGGATACCATATTAAGATGGTCCACTCGAATGAAGCTATTACGTCAATAGCGCACGACCATGGCCCTAATTTACAACACGATTGTATGTAAAACACATGAATAGTGAGAACGTTAACAATGATAGGGGGAATCAAGAGGAAATAAACATCTTTCACAGATTAGTGATGTGCCAATTTATTAAGGATGTCTGGTAATGGACTCTGACATTAATGACATAAATTGTTCTGACATAAATTGTAGTACAAGAATCATATTGCCACAAATAATATATGAAACAAAAGTTACAAAAGGTAAACTCGCCACATTTTAGTTACAATTCAGAAATTTTCAATTTTTGTAACTTTGGACACATAGCAAAATATAAAACAAAAAATTCATTTTCCTGTGTATCAGTAGGGGAGAAATAGAAGTTTTCATTACTAGTCTCGGAAGTGACCTATTGCGGGGGAGAGATTGCATTTACGCGCGAGGCGCAGCTGAGCGTGGAAAAAGCTATCGAGCCCCGCAATAGCACTTTTGAGACGAGTATTGAACATTATTTTTCATTACGATATCGAAAAACTTGTAAACAATATGAATATTTTTATTTAGGCCTATTAAACTTAGTATCAAGAAAAAAACCGAACTCATAACGCTGAGTTTCCGTACTTATGTCGAGGTACAGTAATGCAACAGCCGATCGGTCTGCACCGCAAAATCCCATAACGGTTACTTTCCGTCCACCACATATGCACAGAGAGTTAACGTTGTGTAATCTCAGATTATAGCATCAAAGAAAATAAGTTTCCTACAATTTAGTGTCTTTGCCATCTGTAACTTTTACGGATCCGAGATATGAAATCACTGAACTTTTAGGGTTTTTGGTACACCATAAGTTATTGTAAAACTAATGTAAGTTACTGTAAGATGTAAGCTACTACTGTATCGCAAAATTTGTGACTTTTGCCAAAAACTTGGTGGAAAAGGTAGGCATTCCTTTACATGTATAATGTATTTAAAGATAATAGAGGTACACCACACTCATCACTATCAGAATTGATAAATTTGTCATGAAAGTAACAGCTGCAGTTATTCACAAAAGTGTGAACTTCATTAAAGGGGCATAAAAAATATATGATGACCTTCCAATCGAGCTGTTACTTCCTCTTTGCCGACTGGGAAGAAAAAGAACAAATTTCGCTCCTTAACTCTTTAGTTGTGTTTACACAACTCAACATGAATGCTTGAAACAGCTGGCTGTTATTTTCAATTTTTCAAAATTTCAATATTCACAAAAAAGCAAAAAATTAGTTGTAGTTTTTTTATGAGAGCTAGTCCATTTTTATTTTTGTAGGCCTGCCTAAAAGTTTGATGATTTCTTTAAACATTTACTGAGTTGGCAATTAATTGATCACTGTTCCTCAATTCCTTCAATTTTTATAACAAACAACTTGGTTAAATTGTACTCCAGTTTACTGATTGAAACTTGTAAATTGTAAAAAGTATTTAAAAACAAAATACAATTAAAACAAAATTATGTTTAAAATGCAAGTATATCCAAATCTATGGGCTACCAACGATTGAAATTTAACTAATCTCAATTATTTTACTGATTGCACAACCGAATTCCTTCCATGTCGGAAGCCGATACAGTGGGAACGACCTCACTTGTTTTTGCCTCGACCTTGCGTCAGTGGCAGGCCCTGACACGGCTGCGTCATTGACCAATCACACACGACCGGCTCGCCATTTTCACACCGAATTCCGCAATTACAACCCTTCGAACTGAACGGATGAATTTTGGAATGGATATAATGGACTTGTGGATATTTTAAAATTAATTGAGGTATCTATACCTATAAAAGGCAAAGCCCTCACTCACTCACTCTCTCACTCATCACTAATTCTCCAAGTTCCCAATAACCCAGAAGGCTGAAATTTGGTTCACTGTTTCTTTAGGCATTAAATAGGAAAACTAAATGGTTTTCATTCTGATCTGACCCTCGGACTCCGCCAAGGACCCTCTCAAAGATCCCATATTATCCTTATGGCAGAATACAAATTGGTGAAATGTTTACATTTAAACAGATGTAAAATGCAAGAAATTTAGTGGAAAGTCAAACCAGCTGTCAGGAGGAATAGAACATAAAATAAATCACTGACTAGAGATACTTAAAAGACCTTTCTTCCCCGTAACAGCTGTTAATGAAAGAGCTAATTTAAACCATTTATTTTATCTACATCATTAGAAAAAAATACTTTGCCTTTGTCTTTTAGAAAATTTCATTGATGGAATTATTACCATAGGTCTCACGGCAAGACCTAAGCGCGAGACCATGATAACTTTTCATTTTGGAGCTCCCAGAAGCAAAAACCACTATTCAAACTATATTTAAAGCTGAAAACACAGTACATTGTCCCTATAGAAACATTATAAATCTCGGTTATTACTCAACATATCTTGATAAAACTTGGTATGTGGTCTTTTTGGTTCAGATTCACCTGATATTGTTTTAAAACCACCAAATTTTTGAATGACTGTTGCAATAGACCTGCATACTCATTCCCCATTTTATTCTTATGGAAGAAATGAAATAAGGTCCTGCATGTAGTCTGGAGGTCTGCTGCAACGTGGGTATTTTTATGTTCAAGAAGACCCTAAAAACCTTAGAATTTTTTTGACATTAAATTAAGGCAATTTCTATGTTTTACGTACATAAACTTTCATGAAACAGAAAACTGCTTTAGGATTCTCTAAGTACGCAAGGTCTGCTGCGACGGAGATTTTATATTCCTGCTTAAGGGCCACTATACAGTATACCATGCATGCGAGCAGATTCAACGATATTGGGCATAAGCCTTCCCAGGGCAGTTGCACCCTTGAGGCCTTTATCGGTGGGGTGCTGAATCTGCTCATATGTATAGTACAGGAAGGCCAAATAGAAATACTTCCTGCGGGGGGCAGCAATAGAATAACTCCAGTCGCAGCAGTCCTGCGGACTTTGAGGATTCCTGAAAACATCTTTCTGGTTAATGAAAGTCCATCTTCTTTATATTTGTCCAATACCACTTACCTATCATTGCTCAGCCCAAACTACAAGACTTAGGCCTAGAACCTTGGACCTTTGCATGGACGATCTTAAGGGCGTAAGCATCCCCTAAGAACGGGGTCCTTAATTCAAGTTTTAAGGGTTTTGGTGGGGTTGAAGTTTATAAATTTTCCTAAGCAAGTGGAATGGATGATCTTTTGTTTAATTTTCAATGTTCATTTAACAAGCAGGTGGTTCAGCTTCACATATGGATACAATTTTACAGTTGATTTATAATTTGGAAGGTTACTTTCATAATGGTAGTTGTTTTGTTGATTTTTTAGGTGATATGTACTATGTTAAATATATAAAAGTTAAATTTAGTTTAGTTAGTTAACTTAAAGTCGTCATTCGTTTTTGTACCTCATCTGTTTAATCATAAACTCAGTATGTGGCCCTATCTTCATTTAGGCAGCGGGAGTTACAGTTTTTATCGTGAGCAAAGCCACGGGTAACTGCTAGTAAAATATATTTGTTGTTAACAAACAATTTCAAAATGTGTAAACGTTATTAGTTTAAGAATTTGAGCAAGCCTCACTGTATAACCAAAGTTCACAACTACAGTAAGTTTACTATGACTAAGAAGTTGTGAAGATACTCCGATGAAACAAAAAAATACTGCAATAATTGTAAAGAAACAGCAGAATTTTAAGGCGATTTAATAACAGCAGCTAATTATAGAAAATTATCCATGCAACAGGCAAATATGAATGAGAATACAATTTTCAATTGACCTGAGATGTTTACTAAAATTCAAAAGGCGTAAAACTTACAGTACTCTCAGTATGGTATCTATTAAGTCCCCTTATAACTTAATAAATTAATTAAGTATATCAGATTAATAAGATTGGTTCTTTACACATAACTTACAATTTAGATGGATCTTAGACTTTTTTTAGACAACTTAAAACTTTAAAGCTGCTGTGAAATAGTAAAATTATTCTAAAAAATATATCTTAAAATAGACTTTTATTATTTTTACTTTATGAATTGAAGTCTCCATTCTTGAATCCTTAAAAAAAGTCGCCACTGGTCACCTATTCATCCCACGGCTCACTCACCCATCACAATTAAGAAGTCTCAAATCTAATGATATATTAAACATATTAACTTAGGATACATCCCACCAAAATATATTTTTATAGGTTTTTAATCCATTTTTATAAAAAATAAAATTTTATATAAGATGTCATTAGTTGTGTTTGTATGGGAAGAATCTATTTTCCAAGTATATTTTTAGATATGAAGGGAGATTTTTGTAATTGGTTTAGTTGTAAAAGAATGAAATTGTTCAAGAATTTTATAGGGAAAATGTCCTTATTGTTTTTATAACTGCATTTTTGATCTTAAATGAGGTTTACAGGGTCATAGAAAAGAACCATATACATTCTTGGTGTATTGTTCCTGCTATGCGAATTTTAAGATCAAATTCAAGTATAAGGGGAATTGCACTGAGTTAGTAGTATAAATTGGTTGTTGGAATTTTATTGTTGAAAAGTAGGTCTACATTTTATGTTTAGCATCTAATGTATTGGTTTAGTTAATATACTTTTGTATCAATGTGCCTGATTTTTGCTCGATAAATCATCATATTAAATCTTGTTTAGCTAAATAATTTCAAATTAATAAGGACCGACAAGAAAATTACATTATTTTATAATGTAGCTTTAAAAAAGGTAAAATCATAATTTTGGTAACCACCCTTGTTAAAAATGTATCATGTATCTATCACTAATTCATGAAAAAAATTATTCTTCTAATTCTATCACACATATAGTAATTTTTCTAATTCTTCTATAATTCTAATTTTTCAATGGGCAATTGGGTTTAAAGTATAAACATTTAAGTGAGTTTTAAAATCTGACTAGATCCAAATACATTTGCAGGAGAATATTTTTGTGACAGATACCATACTTAAAATTTTATAGGGAATACCTTGGAGTAGCCTACCTTTGCAACATATTCAAAAATGTTCATAATAAACCAAATTAATCTCAGCTGGGATTTCACTTTCCCAAGTGTAAACTTATCCAACTTGACCTTATATATGTTTATTTGTTATGGGTTCTGTACAACTCATAAGTCATCTCATCCAAATACATTTGATCCTATTATAATACATAGCCTAATTAACACTACGCCTTCATCATAATTGCCAAATTCTAATGTGGGAATGGTTAAAAATAAAAGAAACATGCAACGGAGCCTTAACATTGACCCTGAAGCAAGTGGGATAGAGTGATTGAGCCTTGGCAACTATATCATTGGTGGTCCCTACACCGTTGACACTGACACAATTACTTCCTAAAACTGTGACAATGACAACTGTGATAGGTATCTGACTGACTTATAAGAGATATTTTCTCTAGATAACATAAAAATAGGATGAAAATTAGTTCATTAACTTGTGTGATTGTCAACATGTACCGGTACATTAAAAATTTGACACTAAATTATGCTCATTTATGCATTAGGACGTACCTTTAATACAAAGTCCAAAAATTTGAGTGCACTCATTTTGAACTTTGTCCGGGGAAGCGGATTTGTACCCCCCGGATTTGTACCCCCCACAAAAAACGCTACGTCATTTTGACGTCACAGGAGGCGGGGCCTAAATCGCTCGAGAAACAGCCCGCGACTGGAAATGTACCCCCCAATACATACATGATTAAATCATCAACACCAAAATGGTTTGCAATTAATTAAATTATTTCCCTTAAGTCTGACCCCGGAATTGTACCCCCCGGATTTGTACCCCCCGTGGTCATATTCTTAAGTCCGACCCCGGATTTGTACCCCCCGTCGCCAAATCTTCAAGTACTATCCCGGATTTGTACCCCCGATTGAGTTAGGACGAAATGAATGGCTTAAAAACCTCCTCCGTGAAATTTTACATATTTATACCAAGTTCCATGGCAAACAGTCCAACGGAATACGAGACCTTAAACGTGAAACATATATAATCAAACTAACAAATTTTTTTAGAATTTAGATATTCAAAACAATATTTTATCCAATACTTTCATCACGTATTATTGACAAAATTTCTAGCCTACTTAATGATGAATAAGACTACACAAAATAATAATAATAAGGCATATTCGTAGAATAATATTAGGCAATAATTTAACGAACAGCTGTTGATTTACGAGAACTAATTAAAAAAGTCAACAACATCAACAACGAATATTGACCCGGTATATTTCCATGGTCGGTCAAACTGGATTTGAGCACAGGGGGTACAAATCCGGGGGGTTCAATTCCGGGGTAAGACTTAAGGATATGGCCATGGGGGTACAAATTCGGGGTAGGACTTGAAGATTTGGCGACGCGACAGGGGGTACAAATCCGGGGTAGGACTTAAGAATTTGACCACGGGAGGTACAAATCCGGGGGGTACAATTCCGTGGTCGGACTTAAGAAGTTGAATTGGATTTATATCAAGTATCAGCTGTTCAGCCAACCGTGAAATGTCAGTTGATTCAAATACATAATAATTTATCCGTCCTAAAAGTTCGAGGCCGGAATTGTACCCCCCGTCCTGTGACGTCAAAATGACGTAGCGTTTTTTCTGGGGGGTACAAATCCGGGGGGTACAATTCCGGCGACCCCTTGGTCCATATCATATCACCATTACAGGACTTATTCTGTACAGACTATAAATGTGTGTAAGGGAGCTGATGTTGTGTAGTAAAGTGTTATTGTGTACGCTAAGTTAAATGTGCCTAATTTTGTGCTAAGAGTTTGAATCTTTAAAATCACACATTGTGTGCTTCAATATTTCTAGTATGAGTTAGAATTAAAGAACTGGCCGTAGGTAAGATTGTAGGTTAGGTCTATGTATAACAGTTTCAAGGCTCACAAAAATCAATTTGCTATCCAAAGGCTGCACTACCAGGCGCTTACCCAGTAGGGGGCTAAGGGGACTCAAGCCCCCCAAACATATAAAAAATAGCAAAAAACAAAAATTTTCTTTTAAAGGAGTCAGAAAATTTCTTGGGCATATAGCATCTTTGGGAAATTTCTCAGTCATTTCGCGCCCGTCAAATATCTCTTATTCCTGTCAGCACATCTCGGCATTATCTGCTCGGTCGTTTCGTGGGGCAGTAGCCGTCACTGCCCCGATGCCTGACAATTTTAATTTATTATCCTTTTAATGTGGTTCCCTTGGAACATTTTTCACAGGATTACATTTTTGGAAAAATGAGGCCTATATCAATTCTTATTATGTTTATAAAAAACCTGTGTCTTTTGGCTCATATCAAAAATATATTGGTTGTCTGGAGACTTCCCTACCTGATAGCATTACTTTAGGAATTAGTCAATAGTCAATCATCTTTATTCATCAAGAAGTACAAGGTATTACATTTGAATAGTGTCAAGAAGCTTAAATTAGTTTAAGCTTCTTGACACTATTCAAACTAGTGTATTAACACTGGAAGCTCAAGCTAAACTTACATTTTTTCCTAATCAGATTTCTTTGGAGAATTCTCCTTAGGACAATCAGAATCGTGAAGGAGGTATCATTTAAGATCAAGTTATTCAATATTTCTTAAAATACACTTTTATAGATAAATAAATAAAAATTATTATTTCAATAGTGGTGGGTTTAAAATTATATATAGTGTCAGGCACTAGAACATAAACATGAGTAAATTTTAAAAACGTAGTAGGTATCTAACCATTTTTTTAAGATCACTTTCTTAAGATGACTTTGGAAACATAACTAAATTTAGAATCATGTAGCCAACAATGAATGATATGGGTTAAATTCCTATTTCTACGAAACCACAGGTTATCAGCTGCACGTGGTTCCTTAAACTGTCCGGCACCAGTGCATGTACCTTAATGCAGCTAGGCCTAACTCCAATCAGCTACCTTAGGCAGATCAACAGACCACAAAATGTCTCACTACGTAGATCATATTCAGATGCCTCCAGTTCCAGTTCCGATTAGCCGATCAGATGACTGGATTCTGCCCCACTGGCAAAACAAATACTAACTTAAAATAAAAAAAATTATGCTCTTGGTTGTGTCGTGGCTTACAAACCTCGATATCATGAGAGACCAAATTCTTTTTGTTCATTTTGTGATTTTCAAGTTCCTACTCTATTGTGAGACCATGCAATATTTCCATACTACTGACAACATCCCTTAAATTGTCGGTCACATCTCAGCAATGAAGTCTCTCGTTGATTGGGGGCGGCGATTTAAGTTGTCATGGTTGTTTTATTTATCGTCGAATCATGTTTGAAACCAGGCCACGGTGGGAACCGGGGTTGTTGGGTGGAGAACTAAGAATCGAAAGCCCACAATCGAATCTTCTGCCCCAATCTCTTTGATATATCAAAAGATTTTTTTTGGGTGATCTTTGAGCACAGATAAATGAGTTGTCTGTGTCTTTGATATATCGATAGATCTATACAATTTTACAATAATTTACCCGAAAATTTACTAAATATAACTGACTTTAATTTATTTAAGAAACACTTAAAAATATTTCTTATCGAAACCATTATATAGAATGGAGGATTTTTTCTCATTTCCTTGATAATTATAAGAAGAGGCTAAAAATAATTCTGATGAATTTTGTAAAATAGTCTTAAGAAAGGACTTTTTATTGTTGTTGATTAATAATATTTACTGACACCATTTTGTACTTCTGTACTTGTATGAATAAAGAAATTTTGATTTTGATCTATTGAATATATATACGGTACCAATGGGACGCTACCAAAGTCGGACAGCGCCGTATCAGGACTGTTTAAAATTCCCTAAACACCAAAGTCGGACAGTGCCAAAGTCAGACAGCGCCAAACCCGTACTGTTTTGAAACAGTCTCGATTTGGCGGGAGCGTCAGGTGCCAAACCCGGGCAGTTTCATTTCTGACCACAAACGACAAAGTCGGACGGCGCCAAACCTGGACGGTTTTGTTTTTGAACCTTACTGTACCGGACTCCTCCCCTTTGTTCTCATTGGCTCGCTGTAAAGGGGACGATGACAATGGGCTAGTATTGCGATTTTAAATTATCAAATTGTATATCATTTAAGAATAATTTTACTTTTAATCCAACCCTTTTCTCGATCATAATTGGTTTTTCTGCAATCATTGTTGAATAATGTAATTAATTTCCTTTTGAACTAAATATGCTACGTAATTTATTAAAAATTAATTTTGCAATCTCAAGAATTTTAATTGTGTTTCATTTTTTACCTTCTGTAATTAAATATGAGGTAGCCAGAATTTTAATATTAGCCATTAATGGGCCAATAATGTGATTTTTAATTATCAGATTGTATTAATTTAAATTGATAAAAGTTAAATACAACCCATTTTCGACAATAAAGGAAAAATATCCTATTTGGTAAATTCATTTCTTCATACAAAAAAATGAATAAATCCTATATATAGATATAGAGACACACTGTAAACCTCTCTTCACCAAATTAAGCATTATGTCACTACCATCGATTTACGTCTTACAATCATTACTACATACAAGAAAAAATTACAATTTGTATGAAGAAAATAACAATACACATGACCATGGAACAAGAAATATGGATAAATTGAAGTTACAACGAACAAGATACTCTAAAACACAAAGGGCATTTACATACACAAATATAAAGCTATACAATAAGCTACCATCAAATATAAAAAAATTACGTGATGACAAATTTAAAAAATACATGAAGACATTTTTAACAAATCATTGTATTTATGATACAAATGAATTTTTTAACCTAAAATTTTAATAATGTTATAATGTAATATATATAATGAATATTTTGTAAAACATTGTAATGCACCAAATGGTGCCATATACAATAAAGAATTATTATTATTATTATTATTATTATACCCGTACTTAAATTATGAGCAATAAATATATGAGAATACTCTTGCTTGCTCAATTATCTTAAAAACAGCTACCAGGATTACCTTAAAAGTCTTGAAATATCTAATTTCTTACTTAAAAAAGTCTCATGTAGGTCACTCAGCTAGAGAAATTCTAATAAGTTAATGAATTTAATTTTAAAGTCAAAACACTTCACATTTGAAGTTGCCATGCTAGCACCAAATAAACAAAAAAATAAACAAATAACCTTACTGCACCGTAGTACCGTAGTATGGTACTATAGTATGGTATAGTATGGATAGTACAGTACTATGGTGAGAAATAGAACCCTTCCATATTCCTTATACGGATTTACAACTAATTTAATAGCAAAAGGGTTTTAATTTTATTTTTAGTTAGATTTTAATTAAATATATTTTTGTGCTTACTCAGCTTAAAACCTAGGTTTGGAAACAAAGCTAAAAAAGGATTGGAATATTTATTTTTTTCAAAAGTTTCAAAGTGTATAACACATACTCGGCATACAAGTTAAGTAATATTTTATTCTCTAAATCCAATTTAATTTCTTGAAGTGAATAAACTAGGTGTATACTGTTTATTAGTTGACTGCACAATACGGAACTTGGAGTGGCTGCTTAATTTTTAAAATATAATTAAGTTTGAAATTTTAGTAGGCCTAATAGTAAGTTCTGCAACATATTTATATTGTGAATTTAAAGGTGCTGCTATACATACACGTCACGTACGTCCACACGGGGCCATAGAAGACATATACGGTCCCATAATCAGGGCCAGCGACAGGGGGGGGGGGGACAGCTGGGTCAATTGCCCAGGGGCCCGGGCAGACAGGGGGCCCGGAAGGGTAAACGTATATAGGGGCCTGGGATCGTAGGGGACCCGGAGAAAAGGGTCCGAAATGGCTGTAAAGGGGCCGAAAAGACACGCAATAAGTAAAAAAAATACCCCCGTTGCAGCAGACCTGCATACTCAGCGAATTTCAGATGCAACACAACAAACGGTATTTCAATCCAACTTAGCGAGATTTTACATGTTTTGTAATCTCCATAAGAATAACATGGGGAATGATTATGCAGGTTTGCTGCAACAGGTATGTTAAAACTGGTTAGTTTTAATTCATTATTTAGTAGATCGTAACTAGAAGAAGCCATATACCAAGTTTTGTGAAGAAATGTTAAAAAATAAGTAAGATATAGACTTTTTTTTATTTCCCATAAGGATAACATGGGGAATGATTATGCAGGTTTGCTGCCACAAAAATTGAAATTTCGGGGATTTTAGACTAAAATACATTAGATCTCATCTAGATGAAGCCACAAACCAAGATTTATCCAGATATGTTGAGAAATAAGCGAGATATAGAATTTTACTTATTCCCCATAAGGTTAACATTGGGACAACGTACTGTGTTTACCACTTTCAATATCTCGGTAACCAATGGACATAGAGCAATGATTCAAAACACTAAATTGTTTGTTTTTTAGAGCTGAATTCAATGGTTCCAACAAAAATTCGATAAATTTTATTTTTATATGTAAAAAACTCAAAAAACCCATTTTTGGGGGTGCTTATCCCCCTTTACCCCCCCTTCCGGTGGTCTGATCGGGCTGGTTCACGAACTCGTCCATTCGATTACCACTTTACATGTCTGTTCCAAATTTCATTAAGATCGGACCAGTTTTACGGCCGCTATCGTGCTGACAGACACATATATATATATATATAGATAGATAGATAGATAGATATATAAAAATTCGAACGAATGGTGTTTTTTGCTTCTGGTGGCCCTAAAACGAAAAGTTATCATGGTCTCGGGCTTAGGTCTTACCATGAGACCTACGGTAATAGCTTCTTCCCTATAGGGCAAATTCGCTAAAATGGTTTCAGAATTTTCAGACTTTTCCGTAAGTCACCTCCTTCTCTTAAGACATGCCGCATAAAATATTTACTAAACTCAAGAGTTAACAAAAATGTTGCTTCTAAGTTAATTAAATGTTTTTTAACTACTCCATGTCTTTGGTAGATTTCAAATGCGGCCCGTTTAAACAGTTTTATAATTCATGGTAAAGAGTAAAAAAGAAGCAGGTAATTGATTGAGCAGGCGTTGATTAAAATGCCTTAGATCAAATTATCTGTGCTCAGTAAGCATATTTTTTTTAAACGATTGTGATCAAATACAGGGACAGTCAATTGTTTGACACAATAAAATGCCCTAAATATTACCCAGGAATATATTACAAAAACCTGTTATCTAACTTGGTCTTGGTAAACCGGATTACTGGCGGATCTAAAAATAGGCCTATATTAAATGACTCATTGCACGAACTCGATTAAAAAACTGCCACTTCATAAACAAGAAAAATCACGAGGTCGTTCACCACAGTTAAGAAAATATCGTGTAAACGTATCCAGCTGTTCTGTTTCAAATGTCCCTCGACGGAGAAGCGGGATTCTCATAAAACAACCAATAGAATTTGGGGGTGTGGTTTGAATACGGCGATGGGTGTGGCTAATATGGCGGAGAGTACAGTCAATGACATAAATCGGGATGTGGCCAAAAGTGCTTAGTTCCGTTTGTGCGCAAGGCGCCAAACCCAGACTGTTTTAAAAAAGTCCCGATTTGGCGGGAGCGTTAGGTGCCAAACCCGGACTGTTTCATTTTTGCACAGAAACGTCAAAGTCGGACGGCGCCAACTCAGGACTGTTTTGAAACAATCCCGATTTGGCGGGAGCGTCAGGTGCCAAACCCAGACTGTTTCATTTTTGCACAGAAACGTCAAAGTCGGACAGCGCCAACTCAGGACGGAAAAACAGTCCAGAGTTGGCACTGTCCGACTTTGGCACTGTCCGACTTTGGCGCGTTCCCGTACCAATATATCGATTCAAACAGTTGGACAATTTTTTTTACTTCTAAACTCTGACACTTTTCCGACGCTTTTCCGGCCGTAACTCCGTTTATGATTGATCAGATCTTAAAAATTCTTGCATTTTCTTGTTCCGCTCGCTCTCCCGGTTAATTCAAGTAGGTGCCCACATGACCAATTTTGGAAAAAAAATATTTTTTCCGTTTTCCGATTTTCCGGGGTTTTCCGGCTGTGACCGCCGGAAAAAACTATCATATCTGAAATCAGCATAAAATTTCCTGTAGGCCTATTTTGGAGAGAAAAATTGTTGTTTTTGGGACCAGTACTGGAAAATGCATATTATTTACCATTTCGGATCTCATCACTTAAGGGCAGTGAGTATTGATTGATCAAGTAGCCTACACTTTTGCCGGTTTAATGCAAGTCCGAATTGACCTCACTTTCTGCGAAAATTTTTCCAGTCAGGAACTTATGAAAGCAGCTTTAAACGAGTCCTGCCGAACGCACCGTGTTCTCTCTCGCAATCGCCTGAATTCGCACTGACCTGCCGAGAGCATACTTGAGAAATATTTTAGAAGAATTCATGACATGTTAACTACAGACGGCAGGGTTTAAGCTGCGGTCGCATTTGTCGCAAAATGCGAAATACACCACGAAAATGCGACAATATTCGGACAGGCTGTCACCTTTGTGCTACAAAGTAAAGAGAGGAAATTATTTAACTTTATTGCAGAAAATCTGGTTTTAACCAATACAAATCTCAATAAAAGTCCATTTACTTCCACAAATTACTTTGCACTTGGCCTAGGGTGAAGTGGGGTAAGTGTAACCACGTTTTGGCATAGTTCAGCTTTGACCTCATATAAAGCATTGAAAAAGAGACATGGGGCAAGTGGCCAGATTCCAAATCTTTTGCTGATTCCAAGACTTTTTGACTTATTAAAATATCCTAATGTTTACTCAAGTTACAAACTTTTTCGTGAACCTTATCTCGCGTTTTGTGAAAAACGCAAAACATGCAAAACGGAAAGATTACTGTTAAAACATAAAATACCCCCGTTGCAGCAGACCTGCATACTCAGCGAATTTCCAGTACAAAACAACATATTTCAATCCAACATAGCGAGATTTTAGAGGTTTTTGGAAGCTCCATAAGAATAACATGGGGAATGATTATGCAGGTTTGCTGCTTCGGGTATATTAAAACTGGGTGGTTTTAATTCAATATTAAGTAGATCTGAACTAGAAGAAGCCACTTACCAAGTTTTATCAAGATGTGTTGAGAAATAAGCGAGATATAGAATTTTACTTATTTCCGATAAGGTTAACATTGGGACAACGTACTGTGTTTACCACTTTCAATATCTCGGTAACCAATGGACATAGAGCAGTGATTCAAAATACTAAATTGTTTGTTTTTTTGAGCTGAATTCAGTGGTGCCAACAAAAATTGGATTATTTTTATTTTTCTATGTAAAAAACTCATAAAACCCATTTTTGGGGGAGTTTACCCCCCTTTACCCCCCCTTCCGGTAGTCGGATTGGGCTGAATTACGAACTCATCCGAATAATTACTACTTTACACATCCATGCCAAATTTAATTAAGACTGGACCATTTTTACGCGAGTTATCGTGCTTAAAGACATATATATATATATATATATATATATATATATATATAAATATATACTTTTTAAACCCCGGAACTTGTTGGTCCGACGTCTATTTCTCTGCAGAACAAAGCAGGTCCGATAGAACATGATGGTCCACGCTTAGAAGATGCTGGTCGGACCAGCTTGATGTGAACAAGTATATAAATCCGCCATCTTGGTTACTCAAGTGGACCAGCATGATGTGGACGTTTTTACACCAGCCGCCATGACAGTGGACCCACAAATGATGTATCAGCGTATATTATATATGCTGTGAAACCAGAAGATGTTGGTCTCTGATGAAAACTTCATTCAAAAAGAAGGGGAAGTGAATAACACGATCTTTAATACCCCCTCCAGTCTAAATAAACTAGAAAAACTGTGCAGGCTGTTCTTCCAAAAGTTGAATGGCCATTTTTATAATATGTAGCCTACTGTATTAAAAGCCAATTATCATCGATACTAGGTAATTATTTGAATATTTTTAGATTAAATTCATATAATCCAAACTCAACAATTATTTGTGATGAATGCATATGTCATGTTGCTCAAGACTTGTATTTCATATTACTGAGAGTTGTTTAAATATTAGGAAGTAATCTGTACGTTTTGTTTTTGAAAATTTTTGATTATGTATCATCTACAAAATAAATTAAAGTATACTGATAAAATCAAATAAAAAATACATTGGGCCATGAAATGTTCAAATTAAATTTTTTTCGTCAATATCAGCTAAAATATTAGATAAAAATAAATTTTAACTAAACATTCTTGTATGAAGATTTTGAAAATGGTATCGCCGATGCCGAAACTTAAGTAAGTCACTATGTTTACGGTTGAATTGACGACAGTTATCCAGGTATGTAACCTTTTTTCCAAAGAAATGCAGTTATAATTTACTTGTGGCACATGCATAACTAACAAAAACTGTAACTAATGTTACTATGTCCATGTGCAGACAACATATTATTAGAATTTTAGTCAAATTAAATACATACTTGTTTTGACTGCTCAAACTCACGTTAATGTGGCATGCTGACTTAATAGACACATTCTTATAAGCGCTCTTACAACCGTATTCCAGGTTGTAATACGTCAGGTTGCGAGCAAGGGAGTATATGCCTAAACTGTGTCATGTGTCCATCCATGTGTGGTCTGCGTCTGGAGGAGTGGAGAGAGGAAATGGAGAGGGGAGGCAATGTGAAACCATACTTTTGACCATTAAAATTATATTTAATTAATTATCAGCCCTCCATTACAGCAGGTCATTCAATGAAGATATTTGAAATGTGTGACAATTTAGGTTTTATAATTTTAAACGGGAGAACATTAGGAGATGCTGAGGGTTAATTTACATTTTTAAATTCGATGGGTACTTCTGTCATAGATTAGCTATAACATATATAAACTGTTTACAGCAAGTAGTTGATTTCAAGGTCGCGGATCAGATAGGATCAGATCACTTGTCGGTGGAGTTTGCGTTACAGATAAGCAGAGAGGGATGAGTGCGGGGAGGAGGCGATGTTTACCTCTGGCATGGTTTTTTAAATAATAATGTAGTACCGATAAGCAAAAAAATCATGTGTTATGCTGCTATAGTTCGAGCAATCTTGTGTTTTGGTTGTCATTGTCAGGTTTGGGGTTTGTGGGAGAACGACTTGGTTAATGGGGTTCTTTTTTACTTTATACTTAGTGTCTTTGGCTTACCAAATTACAACCCAAATTACGTATTATTGTTAGAGACAGGTTTAGAAAAGGAATATATTTACACTTTAAATTTGCATTTGGGGTATGTTTTGCACGTACTTGCGTTACAACCAAGCCGTCTGCCAAAGTTATTTGCTAAAGAAATAATAAAGAAAAATATATATTGGAGTAAGGATTGGAAATTATTAGGTAGAAAATACGGAATTGAAATTAATTTAGACAATTGACCGTTAGATGAGATTAGAAGGCAATTGCTATCGGTAGTTGAGGCGGTGCGGGGGGAGAATAGGGAGACATGTGTTCAGGTCCGCGCGCTACCACACACCTTACGGATCGCTGGAACGCGACCTTGGCGATAGCGCTTATCTTACTGATAATATGCCAGGTAAAATAATCCGTTGGGTCTTCAAAGCACGCACTGAATCTGTCAATCGTAATTACAAGTCCTGGATATTAAATATAAATTATAATTTCGCTTTCTGTAATTTAAATGAAAACTAACACTTGTATATAATTTTATTGCAATATGTCCGATTTTAGCTCACCTAAGAAAACGATTCTTTTTTAGAGGGACCTAACTCACCCAGACTTCATTGAATATTCAAACGGGAGGAATTGGCGTGGTTTGGCTAATTTTTTATCAGGGGCTTGGAAGTATAGATGGGAGCTTATACTAGAGTTTAATTTTTAATTTCTACTTAGTAAATTGTAATTATAACCATATCTTTGTTAACATGCTGTCTGTTTGAAATAGCAAATTTGAAGCTATCATCCTATCAGACGGTCTTATGTGACCATTGCTGATATAAGTGCAAAGACTAAACAAACAACAAAAACATGGAAGTGTAGATTTAGTAAAGTATTGATTTAAATATTTATTTTGTACAGCAGTTTTAGTTTGTGTATTAGGGTATGCAATGTTTATGTTGTTAAAATCATCAATAAAGCACGTTTTCACTCATTAATTCATTCATTAGTTAAAATTTACCATGATGAATACATGTGATGTGATAGCCCCGCCCCATACAACTAGTAAACAAACATATGTTTTTCGTTGTTACTCCTGTGGTTAGCCCATGGTTTTAAAGAGTCTAGTTCTTTCTCAATGCAAATCTAAACGGTCGGAAACTAACCAAATAAGATAAAAATGTGTAATAATGTACTACTGTACAAAAATTAATGGGCGAGCAATCTGTAACATTCTGTGATATGCAGTGATAAATAATGTACTGCCAGTGGTTGGCGCCAGCGAGCACAGTGCTCGCTGGTTGGCGCACAGCGGGACGAGCGACGACATGAACTTAGTAAAGTCTGATTTAAATGCTGTGACCAAGTCCACCCATAGTAAATATTTTAATTTTAGCATTACCATGGGGCTTACATACATCAGTTGTAGGGTTATCATTTGTCCTAGGTTGAAAAAGAGGACACTTTACACACACGAGGCCTAAACCCCCATCGAGCAGAAGCCCTTTTCTCCCCCCCCCCCCCCAGTTACGAAAGTAGTTGTGAAAAGGACCGGAAGAAATTATTACCTTACGTTAATTATTCACGATGCAACATGATGATTTTTGAATATGTTGAAAAAATAAGACGTTTTTAACTACATAATGAGGAACATGTTGAAGCTTGGATGTTTACAAACAAAAGCGGTTTGAACTGGTTATTTTGGTTTGAAAGAACAATAAAATGTCATAATTAAATCATTAAATGACATTTCCAATCATTTAAACTAGCAGCCCGAGTCACTTCGTGACTTAAAAACAATGGTAAAATAGGCTTTAGTTTCATGTTGATTATATGTATGGAGTTTTTCAGAGTAAAATATCTTTCAATGAGAAAGTGTGTGAATTTTAGTGTTTTTTCTAATTTTCTAGACTGCTTTAAAAGTGTCTATGTATAGCCTACCTTCTACACTTTTAAATTTTGACAGTACAACAAAATTCATTTTGCATAAAATGACGGTTAGTTTTCATTGCTTGGCGCATCTCCATGTCTCTGTTGTTTAAGAGTTTTCTTTCAAAAGTATTGACTATGTTAATTCTACATAATATCTACGCGTCAGTTCCTTGCATTCATCTTTGTTAGGCCTTAACAACAAACGATAAGAAGATTGTCAAACCTTTGATCTACTGAAGAACTAATTTATAAATGCATTTATAAAATAGCCATATTTCTTAAAATCTATCTATTCAATGCTCATAACGGCTGAAAAATTCAATTTTCAAATTTACCCGCATTTTTGTTTCTCATCTTGAATACACGTTTGGCACATTTTTACTCAAGCAAATATCGTAACTTTCTATGAAATGCCCTCATTAAATAGGCATATAGTTATTGGTACATTTCAAAATCGAGTAAAATAGGCAGGCTAACAGTTATCACCTTAATATCCATCGCATTCCAAGTACATTTAAAAAATACAGGTTTCAAATTTACATTGCATTTCAAAACTTGAATCCTTTTGTTAAATATTCATCTAATATTGATATTTTAGAACACTAAACGTTGAAACATGCATCAATGTGTTGAAACATGTATCAGTGTATATTCACTGTCAACAGTTTGTTAGAAAGTCCCTTCTCTAGAGCACTTCCTGATTTATTTATGTTCCTTTTTAAGTTTCCTTTTAAGTTAATACAGTTAATTAAGATGATAACAGACTCTTGGTCTTAGTTTCAATAGGTCAAATACTCTTCCTTATTGTTTGTTGTCTTAAAAAACGTCAATATTTAAGAAATTAAAATGATAATTAACTATTTATGTTAACTGACTTTAGCTAGCCCCGCATCTCTGGAACTATTTCAAATCTTAATCATCTGTTTTGTTACAAATAAATATGAATTAGAAAAAATTAACAGGTTCTCTCACAGATAGTAGCACTTTCACTGGAATTTGAAAAGCCTCCTGTGTGAAGGCTTTTCATAGGATATTTTCCAAACCCGCAAAAGGAACATCTAGAGATTAATAGCTTTAATTTGATACCAAATATGTGGAGAAAAGTTCATTTGTAGGGGTCGATTTGCTCTGTACAAAATCCCATAAATTCTTTTAATAATATAGATAGATAGATAGATTAAATGTCTTTGGTTTATCCCCTAACCAAAAAACCCGGTTCAAAACTGCTTTTGTTTGTAAATACTCTACCCAAGCTTCAACATGTTCCTTCGTCCAAGGCAAGAAGTGAGCCGATACAGTACAAGAATTAACAGCAATAGCAGTGACTGTACAAGACAGTATCACTACCACGCCTCCGAAGTCCGGCGCGCTACCGACTGTTCCACCGACTCACTGTCATATTCATCAATATCATACCGTATCATACATAATGCAATAATATTAACAAAGGAAAAATGTTTATTTTTGTAGGAGATATACATATTTATCTGTTAAAAAGAGAGACAATTTCTTACTCTTTCCTTCGCGTAGGCCTTACTCAGTGTGTTGACAAACTGACTAAAATAAGGCCTTAGAACTCAAATCAGCTCGAGCAGCATTGACCTTATCTTGCGAGTTCGCGGCCAGGGGCGGTCCGGCGGCCCTCGGCTAAAGTCAGTTCGGGAAAAATCAAAGATTGATTTCAGCATCCAAAAATGACGTGGTTTTTTTATAATAACCCCGCGTCAAGATTTAAGGAACTAAAACTAAATCTAGTTTTTGTTCTTTCGGTTTTTTTCATCTCAACTCAATCGTATCTAAGAGACTACTCTAATTGAAGGTGTAAGGTATGAATTCCTCCAAAAACTAATTTAATCATACTGTACTGTTGGCATACAAAATATATGAGTTAATCATTACTGAACAAAAATCTATCGTAAAGAACGAGAGTTCAGAAACACCTAGCCATGCTTGAAATGCCGGAACGGCATTCGGAACGGGAACTGTTAAAAGAATACGTTTCGAGGCCAGAACGGAACGGTCGGAACGGTTCTCGTTCCGGAACTGTTTGGCACACCTCCATGTACTGTCGCGGCCGCCGGCGACGTTTACTGCCAGTACCGATGCTACGCAAGGGTGGTCTCAAAATGTGGACGCCACATTCTGGAAAAATCGCTTACTGAGTGAATGGTGGCCACGACGTGACCCGTGGCAGCCACTCGTGGCGTGTGGCAGCCACGAGCCACAGTGTAGTATGAACTAACTCATTGATAACATGGGAAGCGATTTTCTGAAATGCGGCGTTCATCCTTTCAGTGGATGAATGGATGTGCGGTGTGGTATGGCCTCAGTGCTGTAAAGCCAGTGGAATACGTGAAGGTTAAAGGATCAACTTTGGGGTCTATTTTTAAAATTATGGAAAATAACATATAACAGCTTCAAACATTTGGAAAAATATTTTTATTAGCAGACGGTACTCTTATTTTTTTTTACCGGAAATAACTCGATGGAGGTGACAAACAAAGCTGAACACGATTTAATGGTACTAAAAATGGCTAGGTCATAATATTTTCTCTAAACATTTTAAAAACCTAATTCATACCTTTATCACTGCGTAAGTCTTTTAAGTCTGTGGTAATCACTCTAATAATGTTTGTTCGTGTGAAAGAATTGAAAGGCTAGATCATACGAATATTTGGGAATTGTTTTGTCTCGGACATAAAAATGGTAATGGCATGCTGAATTTTCGAAGTAAAAAACATGTGCATACGGTTGTGCCTTTAGTCAGCTTATGAACGATAGTGACATTAAAACGATTTATTACGCATAAGTAAAATCTTTATTATCATTTGGAATTATTGCGTTTGGATGTGCATACGTACATACATTAGATACATTATTTGAAATGATGACCTATACCCAGGCAGGTATTTTAAGCTAAACATGAATGACAGATGAGTGAAGGATGGATGATCGTGGTGCGATCTTGCAGTCTTGTTGTCTTGTTACTGACTAAGGCTGTCTTTTTCCTCAAAACTATTTTACAACCACTCTGTCATTAAAAAATAAATCATGAAAGTTCCCTTAAAGAATGAAAAAGGTACCCTACGGACTAACTTTTTTTCTGAAATGGAGTTTTTAGTCTGAAAACTACTTTTAAAATTTATTTTCTCCACATATATATAGCCATTCTGGCGTGTGTCTCTTTTGCTTCACGGTTAAGGGTCATTATGGAAACATCGCTTTTACTCCACGGGTCGGCAGGTAGATTTTAGAGCCGCCCAAAACATCGCTTTTGCTCCACGAGAGAGGGACCTGCGCTTCCTCTCACCAAAATTCTCTCTTTCTCTCACCTACAAGCTCCAAGTTCTTTCTTGAATACTGTCATCTAAACTCAATATGCAACTTTTGCTTTTTTGGCCTAAACGAAAATATTTATAACTGAAAGAATGTTAAACTACTTCAATTGTAACAGTAACGACAAGTAAACAATAATGTTTAAGAGCAATAGCTTACAAAATTAAATAGTATTACTATGTTTTATACATCTTTCATTTATTTTATACAATAAATCACGATTAGAAACATGGAAGCTTTCTAATACAACATCAAGCTGAACATGAGATTCTAGGTCACTACAATAGATTAATTGTAGATTTATTCAATTGTGTAGTTTTTGCAGACTGCTTCTTTTTTTAATAAGCCATGTAGCTTTAAAATAATGTGACCTTGAACCTTCAATTGATTTCAACTTTACTTTATATAGGTACCAATATTGGTCTCAAAACAGCTTTATTAATACAGAGTAGCAACAGATCGAGATGTAAGACTGGGTACTGTACTAGGGAGAAAGACTTAACTATTCTAAGCTTGAATTTTGTGAAATAAGGATATTTAAGTAGTGTTTAATGCCCGTCGAAAATATATTCTTTCGACTCAAACGTGGTTTTCTGCTCCATGCTCATGCCTAAAATTTCTATCTTTTGTCAGAAGGCTTCTCTGTTTCTAGTGAATTATTGTAAAAAATATATGAAATGTGGATAAGTATTAAATAGCAACACATTTTATTATGTAAGTTATTTCTTATACACAATATCGTTTATACTTACTCCTACTCTTACAATTTAAGTAGTTTAATATTCTTTCAAAAATCAATATTTTCGATTAGACAAAAAATAAACTTGTAGTATTACGTTAAAATGGCATTTTTCAAGTAAGAACCTGGAGGTGATCGAAAGAAAGAATGTGGGGGAGAGGGAGCGCAGGCCCCTTTCTCGTGGAGCGAAAGCGATGTTTTCAAAATGACCCTTAACCGTGGAGCAAAAGCGATGCAGTTTTGAAAGCATTCTGATATAGTTTTTGAAAGAATTTGGCATTATTATAATATCCGTTTTTCTAGGAGTGTAGGCATCGTAATCCTGCAATCAAATAAAAAAAACCTTTTCTAAGGAAACTACTTAAATATATCACACTTTTTTCTATCGAAGTATTGGTCAAACGTTTAATAACCCGCATTTTTTTATGTTACATCCTTTTCCAACTTTAAGAAACAAGTTGTGGAGTTACTTGTATCTTTATAAGCCCGAAGTAAAGTGAGGCCGATATCATTATGGGCCCGGCCTGACCCCTGTTCCCCGCAACAAGCGGAGGTACACAGGTTTTTGCTGCGACGGCATTCGCAGCGGCACCACGGCGGCAGTTATCTCAGTACGCACGAACGGCAACTTGCGGCGCGCTACGCAGCGACATCTAGCTGCGTGGAAATTTCTCAAAAACACATTTTTTCTTTGTCACATTTGTGCTGAAATCGGAGTCCATCTGAATACTAACTTCTTCCCACGCATTCCTCTTCTTAATCCTATCGTGATAATATTTCAATACAGTATTCCAAATGCATGGTCGCTTCTTAACTAGTTCTACAGGGTGAGTTTTAATTGTCCCCCCATACCTTTTTTACATTTCTAAAAATAACTATCCTAGACCCCACCCGAACATTATTGGGTAACAAGTACCTACCTCGTTTTGAGGGGGTACTCATTTTCGGCCGCCATCTTGGATCCAACATATTGGATACAACTATTTTTTTTTCAAATGTAAAGATAGGGTTGTGACCCCTTTCTTAACACTGTTTTTAATTTTAAATTCAATGCCGCAATACGTTTTTTGATATCTCTTTTGTTTTCAAGTTATGAAACTTTTTGCACAAGTTTTCAAACTTGATTTTCTGTTATACAGAGCTATTTTTTACAATTCTACCTCAGATATCAACAGCCTAATAAACACATAACATTGTTAAATTGTTGGTACTTAATTTTTAGAAAGTTAAAATTTTTGGCCGCCTTCTTGGATCCACCATATTTGACGAAAAAAATATTTTTAATATGAAGGTAGGGGTGTGACCCTTTTTTAGCACTGATTTGTATTATAAATTCAATGCTGCAGTCCGTTTTCCTAAATCTTTTTTAGTTTTCAATATATTAGAAATTAAAAAATAATAATATTAGTTACTAATCCCTTTTGATTGATTTGTTTATTTTTAATTGCTCCAGATATCGAAAACAGATTTCCACTCAAAACTATCGGTTAATTAAACATTTTCCGTTGTGTTACAATCATCGGACGCCATCTTGTATCCGCTATATTGGTCAATTTAATTCGTCGGACACACATCAGTGGACGACCTGTATACAAACTAGGTGAATTTAGACAGACCAGGCGAGTCGCCGTAGTCGAGCTGCAGCAACAACCGACGGCACGTGAGAATGCTCCCAAAACTGCCGCGGCGGCTGTCTGCCACTCCGCGCGGCACCGCTGCGCTGCTAGGCTGCTGCCACCAACCGCCCATTTGTACTCAATAATTTGTCTCTTTGGTGCACTACGACGCACTGGAGTTGCCGCCGAGGTGCCACCGTGGAAAAACCGCTCGTGTGTACCCTGGGAACCCAGAGCCTCTTACCCCGGTCCTGGCCCCGAACGACATTCCTCCACACCCCCCCCCCCCCCCATCCATGCACAACCCATGTACATTGCTCGTGCAATGCACTGACATCATTGTTAAAGATTTTGCTTTTTATTTCTTTCAACAGTACCTTTCATCGTTTGTCATAAAATTAATCAACATAAAATTCAATTTCAAATAAATTCAATATACATTTCAATTTATATTTTTTCAATTTAGTTTATATTTTATTTGCATCAAATTTATATATTTGTTTTAAAAATTCTACTTCATTTGACCCTGCTCTGCAACGCAGTGTATGCACAGGCTATTTGCCCATGCACGCTCTTCTATACATTCCTACACTCACCTCTCATTCATACTTGGCTTAAAATACCTACCTGGTTAGGTCGCCATTTCAATTAAAAGAATTAAAAAGTACAAAAGTTTGGTGTAATTGTAACAAAAATAAATTAATTTTGCTATACTCATGTAACGAAAGTTTTTTTTTAATTTTACACTCTATGTACAATTATGAACTCTAGGCCTAAAAATGAATACTTGAAGGTTTAATATAAATTGTATTTTCAGATTGCCTGAACACTTTTTAATAACAGGTTTTCTCACCTAACAATAAATTATATATTAGCATTGTTTATAAAGTCAATGATATTAGTTAATATACATTCCTTATTACAAAATTTAACTATACAATGATTAAACCCAACAATACATAAATAAGAACTCTGACACACTTTAAAGAAATAAGCAAGACTAGGAACCTTTTAATCTACATATTTAAGTCAATATTACGTGTTGGTTTAACAAAAACAGCAATCATACAGTTTATGTACAACCAAGATCACACACACCGTTTCAGTAAAAATGTGGATGAGTGACCATAGAAGTACTGCACAGAGATAAGATAAAGTTAGGAGACTGTTGAAATTATGTGTAAACACAAGTCGAAGTGAATTTTCCTTAGGCCCACGCGTGCTCAAAGCATATACGTGTCTAAAGTTTAATGTACTATATGATGTATGATCAAATACAAATTATTTAATTTAACTTCATTCATTTCTCCAACTTATTTTTAGCTCTCGAGTGGCTAATGTCTGATAGTGCAAAGGCTGCACTAAAAGATGCTGGTCGGACCAGCTTAATGTGATTAATTATACGAGCATAAACCGCCATATTTTTCTCATGAGGACCAGCATAATGAGACAATTTTTACAATTTGTCCGTTGACATTTCCCCTCATCCCCTCCACATTCTTGTCACGTGGTGGACCAGCAAGATGAGAACGATTATACATGGCATGTTATATAGGACCAACATCTTCTGAATTATATAAAAGGACCAACAAACTCTGTGTTTTTTTTAATAATGGAATATAAGCACTTTTCTGTGAATATAAAAGTTCAGAATCATTTATATTTCCACAAAAACATTATATACTCTGTGTAACATAATTAGAGCTCTTCAAAAAGGGTAGGTCCCATGGACCTGCATAATATAAAACATTACACAAGACCAACATCTTCCATAACTTTACAAATATATATATATATATATATATAGATATATATATATTTATGAAAATAAACAAATAGTGTTTTTTGCTTCTGGGGGCCCCAAAACACAAAGTTATCATGGTCTCGGGCTTAGGTCTTACCATGAGTACTACGGTAACAGCTTCTTCCCTATAGGGGAAATTCGCTAAAACACAACATTAAATGCTACTTATATGGTTTTTAATGTTGTTTAACATGTGTAGAATAAATCTCACAGTAATATTGTTTTTTTTAATTACATTTGGGCAAGAAAATCCTAAATTATAAAACGGGGTAAGTTTAACGTAAAAGTTATATAATCACTTAAGCAGTTCACTCACAAACAATTATGTTAGCGAATTTCCCCTATAGGGAAGAAGCTGTTACCGTAGTACTCATGGTAAGACCTAAGCCCGAGACCATGATAACTTTTCGTTTTGGGGCCCCTAGAAGCAAAAAACACTATTCTTTCATTTTTATATGTATATATATATATATATATCTATGTGTCTTTAAGCACGATAGCGGCCGTAAAAATGGTCCAATCTGAATGAAATTTGGCACAGACATGTAAAGTAGTTATTATTCGGACAAGTTCGAAAACCAGCCCGATCGGACTACCGGAAGGGGGGTAGAGGGGGGTAAAACCCCCCAAAAAAGGGTTTTTTGAGTTTTTTACATAGAAAAATAAAAATAATCGAATTTTTGTTGGCACCATTGAATTCAGCTCAAAAAAATAAACAATTTAGAATTTTGAATCACTGCTCTTTGTCCATTTGTTACCGAGATATTGAAAGTGGTAAACACAGTACGTTGTCCCAAATGTTAACCTTTATGGGGAATAAGTAAAATTCTATATCTCGCTTATTTCTCAACATATCTTGATAAATACTTGGTAAATGGCTTCTTCTAGTTCAGATCTAATAAATATTGAATTAAAACCACCCAGTTTTAATATACTCGAAGCAGCAAACCTGCATACTCATTTTCCATGTTATTCTTATGGAGCTTTCAAAAACATGTAAAATCTCGCTATTTTGGATTGAAATATGTTGTTTTGCATTTGAAATTCACTGAGTATGCAGGTCTGCTGCAACGGGGGTATTTTTCTTCTCAAACCAACTTAACTCAGTAACAATATGTGTCAAATTTTATCTTATCTTCTAAATTCCTAATTTTATATTTACAACAAAGTTTTTTTTTCTTTACTGGATATTATATGAGTCGAACCCTGGTTACACTTGCCCCGAATCCAAAAAGCCACTTGCCCCGACTGCAAAATTTCAGGGGTAAGTGTAACCACACTTTTAAAATCGAAACAATAGGAAATAGCACAGATCTGAAGTTATATTCAGATTCTACATGCAAAAATTAGTTTGTAAACCAAAAACTGTCAAATTTACATTAAAAATCTGAGTATGTCAAAGTTTGAGGTCGGCACTTGCCAATGGAGTGGAAATGTAAGCTTTTTTTAAACATTCTAAAACTATTACTTGCACATATTTTATATGCATTCTTAAGGCTAAATATAAGAAAGGAAGGTCCAAATAACAAGATATGATAGTATTTAGGTCCAAAATTATCTTATCAGTAGAGTGATAAGCCGTGGTTACACTAGCCCCCCCGGTTACTCTTACCCCACTTCACCCTACTTTAAAATAAAATAAGAGTTAATTATGGAATGTAGTCTGCAACGTAGCCTCGATCAGATGCCGCGTCATTAAGATCCACAGTCAAAAAGAAGACTACAGGTAGACACATACACACAGAGATCGTATAGATATACGTTCTCTGTGCTAAAGAGCAGTTGGCGCGCACTCTATAGTGGCCAAGTCGCTAGTCTAGCCGAGCGGTGGCGAATGCGAGAATAAATGTGGAGGGCTAGTTCGCCATCGCTGGGAATAATATGGAGTCGAATTATCAAAATAGTCATTTGATAATTCTAGTTTCAAGTCATGAATACCCTATTTAAGGGATAAGAAACGTTGCCGTGGATTATGCGGGGATTTTTAAAGATACTGCCGTGTAAAACCGGGGATTTTCGAAACTCACCGGGAGTAAAATCTCATGGCCAGTCTGGCAACACAGGCGAAAACAGACGTCTCGAAACCTCGGAAACGGTGATGCGAAATATAGTTTGAGGTTATGTTGTTCGATTAAGTTATTTTGGTTTGATGACATGAGTCAAAAATTAATGACATGCGATAAAAATGCTAAAAGGAAAATAATTTTGCTACAAGTTTCAAAGAGCTTGTAGCATTTTTGCTCTAAGACATTTTTTCCCAGCTTAAACCCTTACAGACGGCTCAAGTTCACCATAGCTAAGTAAGGGTGAATCCGACTTGCCCAAATGTTCAGCGAGCATTTTGCCGCATTAGGCAGGATGACGTAGAACGAGTTGTGGTGAATGCTTCGATACACGCTTCTTGCAATTAACTGGATTCACCTTCATTTAGCATTAGTGTGGAGCGGCCAAAACAAATAAAATAAACACTAGACATTGGAAAACTGTCAAGAGAACAGAAAGAACAACAATAAAATGATAAAATAAACAGTTTTCCCCGTTTCTAGTTACCATGAGTGTGTACCTTAGTGGAATAAATAACCTGTGCAGCCGACTACGTACTGACAGCAGCAGGGCCGGCTCTACCATACAGGCAAACTAGGCAACCGCCTAGGGCGCCAGGGCCTGAGGGGCGCCAAAGAGGGTGCTGGGTGGTCGCGTTTGTCAAAATAGCAGGGGAGAGGAATAATAAACATGAACGCCAATGACAGACTTAGATTCTAGGTTTAAATTATAATCTAAGTCTAGAAGAATTAGAACTGTAAAAGCCTGGATGGCTTTTACAGTTCTAACGTAGCGTTAAAAGATTAGGCCTAGGCCCAGTCTTTAGTAACCTTAACACATTCAGTGCTGATAATTATCATAATTGCGGATCTGAGAAGCTTAAAAAATATTTTGTGATTAATTACTCAGAAATGATGTCAGGATATCCCAAATGGTATTTCCAGTTGTCCAGGGTCCATTTTGGTTGAGTTACGTGACGTCATTCCCGTGACGGGCATGCCCGTCATCCGCTCCTGGCGCCCGTCCTTGCCGTCAGCACATCACAAAAATAGTCCCAGAAGGCCACAGTAACACAATATATTCAAATTCTGTAGTCGACAATTTGTATATAATCACAATTTTGAGAAAAAATATATTTACAACCCCTTTCTAAACCATTGTATCAAGTGTTTTAGTTCAGACACAAAATGTTTACAACAATTTAGGAAAACATGTAAAAAGAGATATTTTGTTTGAAAATAACAAAGTCTATAGCCTAACTAAAAAATTAATATTACTTTACACACTACTATATACATTATATACTATATATATATATATAGTATATACTATATACTATATACTACACACCCGAAAAAATGAAATGGCCGAAGCGAAAACTAAGCGCGCCAAAAACTGTGGAAGACTTCCCTAAAAGCGCGGGAAACAAACACAATCATCTGCCACCGCGGCTAAGCTCACACTGAACGAAGGTTGTTGCTATGCCAACATGACGGGCGCGCCCGCCAAACGCCTGGTGAGCCAACTGCGTATGACGGGCGCGCCCGTCACTCGCGCGAGATGTGTTAAACTTTATAGTTTTTGTAACCTAGGATACCTAGTTTAGATTTACTCACCACTGAATATCCAAATAAACAGACACTCCATTACTTCTTCTTTTGTCCTTATTTTTGACAGCAATAAAAACACAAACACATGAAACCTTTGGTCAAAACATGAAAATTTGAAATCTCTCCCCCAACTTTCCGAAAGTGTAAAATTTTGCGGAAATCAAAGGGCAAATAGTCTCTATTACACTAACTGGGAAAAGTTGACAAAATAATTTACTGTCTTAATTTTTTATCTTTATTTGAACTAAGATACTGTAATATGAAGTAAGTCAATAGAAAATTCTTAACTTAATTAGAAAATTAATGTCATTGAGGTCTACACCGAGGAACAGGAGCAGCGACCGACGATGAAACTGCCGTCTTTATCACTCAAAACATAAATCCTTGCACAACACTAATCCACTACACTAAACATTGAGTTACTGAGCATGAATGTGAGTAAATTTATTTTTAGCCTTCGGAACGGTAATACTCACTACTCAGTTTGAACGAGGCAACACGTTATTGGTTTAGGTTTAGGGCAAGTCGAAGCAGCATGGGAAGCAACAGGAAAACACGGACGAAAACTAAACAGCTGACGCACACGTCACACCAGCTGCTAGCAGTTAAAAAATATCGGTTTTGCCAACAGTATTAAAATATATTTCTCCTTAACATGGGCATGGAGGAACATTGGATTACAGTATAAAATTAGTAATAATAGTATTTAGACAATAGACAATTTCTTTGCTTACAAATCTTTGAGGATTGTAACGGTGCCAGTGCCAATTTTTTTTCAAAAATCTAAATTTTTACTTTTTTACTAAGTCATTTAATATGCTAGATAATTATATTTAAGTTACATTGAGCCTTATAGCTCATCTGTCACTTGTCCGATGTTGATGATTAATATCTCAAATGGAAGCCTTTATTTCACTGAATATTTTAAGACTAAAACGAACTACATCATCATCATCACCATGTATTTAATTTCGTAAGCGATTTCTTTGCGTCAAAATTGTGGGCGTCTGGCATGTCATAGAAAGATGGGAGGGGGCTCAAATTAAAGGTCTCTATTCCGTGATGGCGGGAAAAATACTTAAATTGCTTGAGATTCACCAGAAAATGAGAAATTAGTAAAATAACTGCCATTTAAAAATCATTGGGATCTACTAACGTCTGCTTTGTTTATATAAAACATGTGATGCTGGTATACAGAGTAATAATGAACTTCGTGCTGGTATTTGATTGAAAACCATGTGTTAGGCTAGATATCAATATAAGGTAGATTCAGTTTGCTATGAAGGTATTTTGTACTATAATAAATAAGGATTGTTTAAATTTTCCCTCATTAGGGGCTTTAAGCCCCTTAAAGCCACTAGTCATCATTTAATTTCGTAAGGCGATTCTTTGCGTCAAAATTGTGGGCATCTGGCAAATCATAGAAAGATGAGAGAAGACTCAAATTAAAGGTCTCTATTCCGTGATGGTGGGAAAAGTAATGAAACTGCGTCAAATTCACCTGAAAACGAGAAATAATGTAAAATATCTGCATTTAAAAATCATTGGGATTTAAAAACGTCTGCTTTGTTTACATAAAACATGTGATGCTGATATTTGATTGAAATCTATGTGGTAGGCTAGATACATCAGGGGCGGACTGACCATTTGGGCATTCGGGCAAATGCCAAAAGGGCCGGCCTCTTTAGGTCAGAAAAGGGCCGGTGGATTAAAAAAATTGGGCCTAAACAAAATTTAAATCAGCCTCTTTTGTTGCTGAGCTGAGGCGGCTGAGGCCCTTGTGGAACAACGGGCAAAGACTAATAATGAACTGAAAAACATAAAATTCAAGTCAATTTTTGACTTTGCTTTTTTTCCAATGAATTGTTCGATAAAAGTTACTGTGAAATAGAAGCCGCAGCACCAGGAATTACGGCCGCCGCGGCCCTAAGCCCAGATTATTGTGCGGCCCCCTTGAGCACTCCAACGGCCTAGTCAAAAAGTAGGCCTTTTTTAGCCCAAAGTTTTGCAGCCTAATTATGGCCTCGTATATTTACTAAAAATATCTCATTTCCAACCATTGTGGCCCCTGTCGACACACGGCCCTAAGCCCGGGCCCGGGCTTTGTGATCTGTCGTTTCTAGACTAACTGCTTTCAGGCATTTCTAGGTGTTCAGATAGCCTTAAAACACGATTTTGTGTTTCACATTTTGCAAATTTTCCCAGAGGTGGACAACCGGACCCCCCTCCGCCCTGGGAGGTATTCCATACCCCCAAGCCCCCCCCGTAAGGGGCCCCCTTCTTTCCTGTCTGGGGCCGGTTGCCAGAAGGATGCCAGGGCCGTTTTTTCTTCCTAGTCCGCCCCTGAGATACATAATGCTAGATATCTATAAGGTAGATTCAGTTCGCTATGAAGGTTTGTACTATAATAAATAAGGATTGTTTGAATTTTCCCTCATCTTTAGGGGCTTTTAGACCCTTCAAGTCACTAGTAATATTTTAATTACAATGATAGATATAAGAAAAATAGTCCAAAAAAATACTGAAAATATGAAATGTCCATAAGAAATGTACAGAAATTAGGGGTGTGCGAGTACTCGAGAATCGAGCTTTTTTCGAGCCGAGTATGCACTACTCGACTCGATTTATTGCAAAATACTCGAAAGTTCGAGTCGAGTAGTTACTCCCGCCGTTTACCCGAAATCGGTGTTCGAAAGAATATTACGGCCATTTATCACAATGTCAATCCATTTTTAACGAATATAACTGAAACCTCGTTTGTTATACTTGAAGTAGAGTTATTTTTAGTTATTAAAGACATATGCATTTTTATATCACTCTATCTTTTCTATAGTTTGAGGTTATTTATTATTACATCTCGTAAAAAAATATTTTCTTTATATTTTAGAAACGTTCCAAATAAAATAAATAAAAACTTAGTTTTTTTTGTTGACAGTTACATGAATAAAAATGTACCTGTGTGAATAACTCAAAGGAAATATTTTAATCATGAATTGAGACAGGTAATTGTCATGGCTTATAGTCTGTGTTTTCATTTCATTTCAAAACCCAGGTAAGCCTTAAACACAAGTTAGGCTTGAAAAATATATCAAATCAAGAATTATTGTGAGTTAATTAAGGTTTTCTTTCTTTTATTGGTATCATTTATTTGCATATCTGCTCTTAGTCCAGTAATTTAAGTTTTATTACCTCGAATTTGTAATTTATATGTGAGTAATGATAGTAATTTTTTACCATTATGTAGAAACATAATGACTATTATATTATAAACGTTAAAAAACTCGACTCGAAAAAAGCTCGAAACTCGCGGGTATATTTTTCAAAACTCGGCTCGACTCGACTCGACTTCAAAAATCACTACTCGCACACCCCTAACAGGAATAAATTTTTATTCGAGCATATCTTTTTAAGGAATGCATATTTTCCACAACTGATTTCAGTATTGTAATGAGCGTAAAAATACAGTTCATAATGATGTGCCACAACACCATCTCTCATGAAAATAAAAAAAGTTATGGCAGATCCATGATGGCGGTCGAAAATGATTATCCTGTAAAAGTAAAGGATTAGCCTCCTAACAATGATAGGCATTGTTCAGTGGAGCCTTGGTTTTTTTCCCGAGTCAATACCTCAAAAAACACATGTCAAAAATGCAATGAAGTAGCTTTTTCTCAAAAATGGTCCCATGTTAATTTTTTTCAACTATTAATCGATATTTTTTGTTTTTCTGGGTTATGCTGTAATTTAAAAGTGCCAAACAAGCAAAACCTTTAAGTACATGTCAGTAGCAACAAAAAAATATATGTCGAAAACTCCCACGGGAGGGAGGGGGTATATGTTGGCCCTTCCTCAAACACTGCTTCCCCTTTGGCAAAATGCTCTGGTGGACAAAAATAACTGCTTCTAACACACATATTATCGATATAACCGTCAAAATGGAGAGTTCAACCTGTTTTTATCTATGGTTCAACGAGCGATGGGTGACAACTCTTCTAGGCTAGAGGCCACACTGGAAAAACATTTTTAAGTGCAGCCTTGCTTGGCTGCAGTCCCGATAAAAAGCTCTGCCTTCTTCTGGATCACAATTTTACACACTATAGGTTGTTTGCTGCAGTCTCTCCTCAAACCGGGAGACCATATCAAAGGCGTGCTTCGAATAACGCAAAGTAGGCAATCTTGGCTTTGCTGTGTCGCAATGATGAGGACTCCGTCACTCCTAGATATTTAACCACCGTTGTGATCTCAATACCAGGAAGATAGTTACATGCTCCTTTTACCTGCCCATATCACGATCTACTCTGTCTTGGCCTCATTAATAACTGCCGTTACTTTGCTATATCCCATAGCCATATTTTAAATGCAAAATATATTTCTGAATCTCTAGATCTTGTGGGCATTTCTCCGCCAGGACCAGCCATCGGCAAACATCAGAGCATTGCCAAATTCTACATATTTTCGGAAATCATTGTTAAAGATTGTGAAAAGAACAAGCCCCAAGCACAGAGCCCTGTTCAACTCACCTCAACACTGGCATGGGTCTAGTGTGTTTGTCTTCATGGTTTTCATTTTCAACTAACTGTTGCCTGTTGGTTTAACAAACTTTCGAACCATTCTGCTGCCTCATTATGTATCCTCATGGAATACAATTAATAATTTGGGAGAAATTGCTCATGAACTTTTGCATATCAAATGCTTTATTAAAATCTAGTGTAGTAGAACCTTGATGACTCTCAAAGGCCGGGAATTTGGAAAAGTCATCTTATCAACGGACTCTTCTTACGAGGCAGTCTGGAATTGTGTCTCTACGCGAGTTTGATTAAATTTTCCTTGTTCGTAATTTAATCTAGTCAACAAAAAGGTATAGAGGGAAATTTGTGGAGCACAATTTTTGATTTTGCAGCTTTATTTAGACTTGTTAGGAGGTGAACATATGATAAGTTCCCGCCGTAGCCCTTGAGCGGGAGGGGAGGGGTGTCTGAAGGTACCATTTACAGGTTTTTCCAGTCCATATAGAAATAGTATGCTTAGGATCATATCAAATCCAACCAAATAAGTTCTTTAATTCTACAAAAATTTAAGAATTTTTGAAGAATTGTCTCGAATCTGGCAAATCTACAGTTTGCCAGATTTCTAACCACTGCCATTCCTTTAATATTTCCTAACTAGTGGATCCGAGCGCACGGAATCGTGCGCTACTCTAGCAGAGCGATAATTCAAATGGCGACAAATTTAAAACACAATCATGCTAACACGATCCGTCTTGAGGGTTATGTTTACACAAATTAAAAAATAACAACAATTAAATTATCCAACTGATCAAAATGTAAACAATTATGTTCTTCATAAGGATAACATGGGAACTTTAAAAGCCAATGGGGCAAAGCCCAAGGGACTTTTTCAAAAATGTAAGGCCAGTTTGCAAATCTACGCGACACGCTCTTTCCAATGAGCCGTCAATGATCAAAATCGGTTAAAAAATGACGGAGGAGTTCATAAGACAAATTTCGTATTGGCTTATTAATTATATAGATTACATCAACCCATTTTAACCCAACCTTGGCACTACCCGAACCTAAGCTGATCAGACATGGCCTACGGCTGCAAGTATTTTAAGATCAAGATCAAGAGCTAGTTTTAAGAATGAGAGGCCCTATGCCAATGAAGGTCTGCGGGGCTGACGACGTCGGCAAAGGTAGGAAAAGGCAAATTTATTTTCTACGTTCTCAAGGCCAATTACTAAAAAATAATGGGTTTTAAATTTTTTTTAATAACAAGTCACATAAGTATAAAATACAGCTTATATGATGCCGATTTTGTTGGCCACATCTAGAGCATCGTAGTCTCGTGCTAGCCTCACGTATGCCTTCTTCTTTCCATCGGGCCTGCAACAAATATTCTGTGTAAGCATAAAACACAACAGTTAACACTGAATCTATTACCCCACAAATTATGTGATTTAAAGTACTGACAATGTATTTATCGTAGGCGAGCATGATTTGCTTTCAAACATTTTTCTCTGCTCAGGTGCACAGCAGCAGGTGCATTGCAGAAAAACGTTTTAACAAGCCATTAGAAATGCATATTTTTGTATAGAGGTTTATAATCCCATCATAAATTATTTTCCTTTTTGAGAAACGTAGAAAAAATTGATTTGAAATTTGGAAAGAAACCATATGGGCCCTATGGGTTGCCTGTTGGTAATGGAATTAAACACAATGCAAACAAATCCAGTCACACATTTTATTCCAGCAAGAAGTGAAACAAAACGTAAATATTTTCTAGTTGAGTGTTAACCAGAAGACCAAATTATGGAGTTTTATTAAAGAGGAAGCAACTGCAGGTCAATATTTAAGACTAGTAATCTCCAACGTATACCTTCTTTGTACAATTTAATGATTTAATGGGCTATTTGTTATTGTAAGACTTTATTACTTACTGTGTAACCGTCAGGACAGCTCAAAATGATTTGAACATGAAGAATCTGTACGTGTTTAAATAATTTTGAGCTGTCCTGACGGTTACACAGTAAGTAATAAAGTCTTACAATATTTTAATTGTACAGCTCAGGGGCCAAAAAATGGATAGTAAGGCTATGTGTTGTTTGTCTGAATTTTTCAAGGTAAGCCTATCATCCCAAATTGCTTCTTATCAGGGAAAACTCCTGTCTCATAATAAACAACTTTCATTAAGAAAATGTCAATAGGAAATAAACATATTGTGGTCAAAATTTGTTTTACGCTGATTATTTAAAGGTCCATTCCTAGATGGAAAATTGATGAAGTAAAGTTCACACTTTTCCTCAAAAATAAAATTGCTCATTCTTGTAAACTCACGTCCAAATAAGTGGACTATAAGTTTTGAGTTAATTACTAGTTATGTTTTATCTCATAAACCAACTCATAGACTTAAAAAAAATATCAACTGCAAAAATGGGAATCCCCTTCGGTAGCCTCTCTTCAAAACTTTTTCCATTGGTTTTTTTTGGGGGTGAAAAGTCGTAAGCAGAGTAGGATTCTGTTTTGGAAAGGAACAGAATTCAGCTAGCTTCCCGGATGAATCATTTCAGTCACAGAAAAAGATTCATATACACAGTTTCCACTAATATTTCGTCCATCAAGGGCACTTGTTTAGAGAGGATATTCTGAATTCTGCCCCTTTCCAGAACAAAATCCAACTTTTTCCCTTGAGTGACAGTATCAGAGGGTTGAATTTTCAGAGGCGGATTTACAGGGTTACTTTTAACACTAGATGACAAATAGCTTCAAAATATTTAACCAAAGAACTTTTGATGGTTTTTTTCTCTGACTTTTACTGACCAATCCAAGATATTTTTCCTTTCAATTTGGAACAGCAGGTCATTGAATTGCTAAATTTACTAGACCCCTTTGCTAACTCAAAAACTAAAATTAAATCGAAATGCTCGATAATTGCTCAAAGCAAAGTTCATCAACAAAAAAAATTCACTCAACTCGTGTGCAGGGTGGCCACTCCAAATGAATTTTTCCATTCCCGGTTTTTTCCCGGTTTTCACGGGCATTTTCGGCCGTATTCCTGGTGGCAGGGACAAACCCAGGGGGGGATAAAGGGGATATATCCCCCCGAAATTTTGGAGAACAGAAATTTTGGACGAAAAGACAACCATTTTCGGCTATCACGACGCGAAGACGCTTTTCGTATGCCGTAACGCGGCGACGATTTTCGTTTCCCGCCACGCGAAGAATTTCGTTTACCGCGGCGCGAAGACGATTTTTGTCTACCGCAACTCGAAGACGAATTTCGTCTACTGCGACGTGACAACGATATATGTGTCTACCGCGACGCGATACTCGGCAACCGTGGCGTTTACCACAACGACAATATTCGTCTACCGCGACGACTAGATTCGTCTACCGCGACGACTAGATTCGCTAACCGTGACAACGATTTTGTCTACCGCGACGACGATATTCGTCTACCACGACGACCTTATTTGTCTATCATCACATTAGTACAGGTGTTTGTGAGTACCTAAATCCCCCCTTCCCCCTTCTTACAGGATGTCTCCCCCCCGAAATTGAATCCTGGGTTCGCCCCTGCCCGGTGGCATATTAACTCCATAATAGTCGTCCCAAATAATTGGTGACAACAGAGTAAACAATGTCTTGCAGTCATTCTATATTATTATTAAAATCCATCAACCATGTGGAAAAAACAGAATAGCCTGTTAATTAATAGAGTTTAAAAAGGTTTAAACGCAAGAGGCAAGATGAGTTTCCACCGGCCGCTTGTACAATCAGGGTGTTAACGAAATCAGGCTATAATTCCCGTACATTACACGCCGAAATCACATATTTTACACTGGGTAATAGATAATGCTTGAGTATGAAATAAACCACATTTTCGTAGTTTGCATTTTTAAATTTCAGTGACTCGCTGAGGAGTCACGGTTAACCCAATCACTGAACCAATAAGGCCGTAGCAACAACAACGGCCGGCAATATTTTAAAGCAGGCGGTATTCAACAATTCAACTAGAAATAGGCCTAAATCAAAATGAGTCAGAACACGCAAATACAAGGCAACAAAACGTGCAACAGACGGCAAATCAGCATTGATCCTCTACTCACGCGGCAGCAGACTGTTCGCCATAGAACGGTTAAAAAATACTTGAAAACAAATAGTCCTCAAAAGTTTTTGTCAAAACCAACTTTTCATTGTAAAATGTAATCCAAATGCATTTCGTAACGTACCGTACGTTGTATGACACCAAACAGATAATTATTAAATTACTTCCTTATCGTATTCGATACTTAAAGGTAGTAGAACTATGAACCATATAAATTAGACAAGTGGAGGAAGACGCAAAAATATGGATATTGTTCGAAAACTTGACAAAGTAAGGGTACGCACGCGCCGACTATCGGCCTGTCTTGCTTCACATTGCTGTCCGCCCGAATTAACGTTTCACAACGCAGTGGCAGTGGCAGTCGCTAATTGACCCGACGCAATGACACGTGGTTACCATGACAACCTGCTATGCGCACTATATTATGCGCCATCCGTGTGGTGGGGGTGGGGGAAGGAGAGAGGAAGGAGAAAGGATGAAAGGAAGTAAGACAAAAAACTTCGGTAACCAGAAAGACGACAAAACAAAATTCATATTAGACGTTGACTCTCGCACCCGATTTTGTACTGATTTCCCAATTCTAACCAAAGTTGCACCATTTAAAGTTGATATTGAAAGGATAAAACCCAATTCGTGACAATGAATAACTTCTGAAAATAACATTGGCTGGTCTATCAATTATTTAATTTTGATACACTAAATGTACTCATTTTTGCGAATCGGCAGGTGACAAGGTCACGTACAGATAAAAGTCAAAAGGCAAGCCAATTTTTTGTTTGAAATTTATTGAAGGTGACTGTGAGTTTGTTTTGATTTTGATTTTTGCGAACATTTATTAGCAAATACTGTTTTTACTAATAATAAGTGATGGCAAATTAAGGCAAAAATCACAATCAAAGCCTAACCAATGCTATGCCGGTTGAAAAATTATTTTACGAATCGGATGCCTTTAAATTATGCGTTTAACAAATCTTTTAGGGGCGGCCGAATAGTGGGTTTTCATTTCGAGTCGAGTAGTAAGCCAACTACCCGAGAATAAGTTTAATTAACTAATCATGCAGAAAAACAAACAGTAAAGAAAACATAAGGGGAGGTACTACTGCAAAATAATTCCAAACACAATTTAAAATCTCCGGTACAAAGATAATGGTTCAGCGTTATCAATAAATCACTTCAAAATTACGTTCTTCAGTTTAATATAACCCACGCTTTTATCGACATTCGTCGAACCGCTAGTCAATACGCATGAACACCTGACCACTTTTTGTCGCTTTCTTATCTTCGATTTTCCCTAAGCCGAATCTGGCCGACACAAAAAAACCAATTTCCTGAAACAGGCTGTAGTTATAATAATTACAAACTGAAAAATACAATACTTGTATATTTCGTACGTCAATGATCTCGCGGTTATTCCTTTCAGAAAGACAGAAATTTTTGCCGGTAAAATTGATCCGCAGTTTATAGAATCGAACTACTGGACCATACCAAACTCAAGTTCATTTGTATGTTTAGACTAGAAAATCGCCACAACTAAATAGAGGCATATTATAGGCCTACTTTTTGTTGAAATAGTGGCTGTTTTTCTTGCTTGCAAAACAGAATAATAAATTATAAGCTTATTTTTATCTTCGTCAGTTTTGCAACCGAGTTTGCGGTTATTCAAAGCACAACTAACCAAGAATCGATACCTAATAAAAACAAATGAAATCGTCTTTTAATGGAGAAGTACGTTATACGAATAAAAATTAACCCTTGGCGGTATAAGAGCGACTTTTTTTAAGGTAGGTACTCATCACTAATGATCCTTGAGTACGTTGAAATTCTTCTGCGTAGAAATTTGTTGTTCCATTATCTGCCTACCCCTCCCTCCCCTCGACTGCACTATTGCACCATCACTGTTGTCTGTCTGCTCCCCTGCAGGTGGACTGGGCAGAGACAACGTCATTCTCTATCCTGTCGACCAACAATCTTCACCACAGATGGGCATTTACGCTGAGGGTGGCGCTAGACACTAGACACTCTTTGCCGTCTTTCGCTTCTTACTGACCCGTATGTGATTCTGCTTCAAGCAGTTGCGCATTAGTAGTTCTATTTGGAAGTTGCTTAGCATAAAGATGACGAAATATTCTTGCATTTTTCGTCAACTATTATAATATTAATTTGTTTACGATGTTTATTATTGTTCTTTAAAAAATGGCGTTTTCCCGGATTTCGCTCGAGATTCACGGTTATTTCCCGGTTTGAAAAATTCCCGGCTAATTCCCGGTTTTCCCGAATTCCCGATGCAGTGGCCACCCTGGTGTGGCAAGAAAACAAATTAAATAAATACAGTTAATTTTGCTCTCTCACCTGATGAGTGTGTTGACTTTGGCGACGTCGATGTCGTAGAGTTTCTTGACCGCAGTGCGGATGTGGTGCTTGTTGGCCCCGAGGTGGACAATGAACACCAGCGTGTTGTTGTCCTCTATCTTCTTCATGGCAGCTTCCGTCGTCAGCGGGAACTTGATGATGTTGTAGGCGTCCATCCTGCCAAGAATCCAACAATCGTCATCAAAATACAGCAAAACCTTACTAATTTTAATTTCAAAAAATATAAACCTCAATTGCCCGTTGCCATAGGTCAATAAGCTCCGAAAAGTCCCTCGAAACCCCCAAAATCGACCCTTGTTAATTCAAAAAAACTCTGTAATTGGTATGGTTAGTCAGTTCTCCAAAAAATTCTTAATATATGAAAAACTATACACCGATAATTGAAAATTATCCAATGCATAATGTAGCCACTGAAATTCAAGCATACTAGACTCCATGTTATCCGGACCCCTCAGTGACCAAGGCCTGTCCGGATAACAATTTATACAGTTAAACCGATGTTTCCCAAAATTAATTCTAAAACAAAACAGTAAAAATTCAAAATTAGATATTTTACGGCGGTTTGTCTTATTAGGTATTTCCCTTAGAAATCATTAATATTGTTGTTCTTCAATCACTCAAGAACTAAATCATTCAACTTCAATTGAAGAGGGCACAGTATTTAGAGACGTCATTACTGGTCTCAAATATTTTCCTAAGAGAATCGTCTAAACAGAAGTGTCCATTTCCTGTGATCACATCCAGTAATCACATGTTATGAAAAAACTTTTCCAGTTAAAGTGTGTGATGTCCGCCTAGAGTAATCCGGTTAAACTGATGTCCAGTTACAAAGTGACCAGAGAAGAGGGCGTCTACTGCACTTGTCTACTCGTGCCTCTAGAATTTGAATTTTGTAGTTGTAATTTAAAACATTACCTCTGAAATTCAAAATCAACCTCTGCAGGTTGAAATAAGACCACCGTTAAGCCTATGTAATTCGAATTAAGCACAAAAAACAAAACCAGTTAAACATCAACTAGTGCATCCCTGTACTCTGAATCCATTAAGGATTTGTTTAACCGACGTTAAACGTTCTTGTAAACAGACACACCTCCATAATTCAAATTTCATTCTCGATAACCTCTATAATTCAAACCCTCAATACCTCAAACTTCCAATAATTTGAAATAATTGGCTGTCCCCTGAATTTAGAATAAGTGGGGTTCTACTGTAAATTTTTAAGCTAACACTTTGACAAACTTCACCCTATTTCTCTGCAGGTAAGAAATAAATGAAATGAAATACGTTTATTTATCCCATTTTCTGACAAAAATAAAATAGGTACACAAAAACACAGCATAAAGAGATAATAAATAAATTAACTAAGCCTGTAAAGGATTAGGCCTACATGGGCAGGTGCCTGTGCGTAAGCCTTGAGAAGCTATTTAACCTGTGAGTTAGGCTGAAAAAATAAAAATAGTCTAATCATAATAATAGTGAGAAATATTCACTTTATTTTAACGGGATGTAAAATTAATTATAATTATTTGCTTATAATTCATCAATTTAAATTGGCAGCAACTAACTGTCTGAGTGATGTAATAATGGTAAACAAAATTTAAAGAGGGGGGCAGGGGTTTGCAGTATGTCAAGGGTTGCGTCTAACGTAGTTCGGTCTGATAAGAGCCTCGGCCTCATCGATACTAATAGTGCTTAAAAGGTTTTTAGAACGATGCTTAAAAACACTAATTGATGGAGAGGTAAATAAATCGTTGGCTCTAGATCATTTAGACTTAAGTTTCAAAAAAGGTGTTGCGCTGCATAGAAAGATATTGTCAAAGAAAACGATCTGTTAAGCTGTAAAACTGTAATTCCAATATTTTGTGAAAATCTAATAAAATGTTCATGACAATGGGAAAAAAAAATGAACTGAAATTTTTAAATATATGAATTAACAAAAAATATATGTAAATGTGTCCGACTGTTAGTAAATTAGATTCTCGGAAAAGAGCTTCAGTGGGGTACCTTCGGGGCTTCCGGAAACCCACCTTTAAAATCGTTCGTTGAATTATATTGAGGGGTTCTAAAATTGTTGGATAGCAAGCTCCCCAACTCAAAATGCCAAAAGAAAGCAGAGATTGGACGTATGCAAAGTAAGCTAGTTTTACATCTTTATCATCTAAAATCTCACTTAACTGTCTAAAAGCATAAATATATTTATGAAACTATATTTATGAAAGAAGAAACTAAATGTTAACCCATTGACCTACCATTTTTTTAATATTTCTCAATTTTTATTTGTAATATGTTTATTTTGTCTATTTGGTCTAATATTTTAGTTATGGCCTGTCCATATGTATTGACAAATCAATAAAAATAAAAAAATCGTGTCCTCCTCCTCTATACAAGGGTAAAAATAAGCAAAACAGGTGTCCACTGCAATCCCTATTAAACCTACAATTGCCGTCAACTTCCACCCAAGCCGGTCACCGTTTATTTTAGGTGGGCCCTCCCACCAACTAAGCCACATAATTGCAAGCCTAATAGGGATTGCTCATGGTGCGGGAATTGAACCCGCGCCGCGGCGTATGTCCTAAACATTGGCTTGTCAGTCAATGATTTAGACCGTCAGACCAGTGCTCGTTTGATTCTTAAAGCCTACGGCTCTGACGGCGATTCACTGAACCACTTGAGCAACCGGCCTGGTGGCAAACCAGTGAACTACTAGGCCAAGCCGTCGGTAACAGCACCCGCGCGACCAGCGACGAGACCATTTCGTCAAAGTAGGCGAATGGGTTAAGCACCTTCTCTTGTTTTTTTAAAGTAAACATTACTTTTTTGAACTGTTTCATGAAGGCCTATCAATTTTCTTACATTTGTGGTGACTGACTAAAAACAGATCATTAAATTTAGATTACCAATTTCTCCACAACAGTCAGATATGAAAATTTTAAAAAAAGTACTACACAATGGGTGCGTTCAGCCGCAGTCACCGACCTGTAATAAGTGAACGGTGGTGGTGGAACTACCACCTACCAATCATTGTTGCGAATCCACCGGAAAATAGTTACGGTGGATTTGGTAAGTAACCGGACATTGCTGATTATAAAGATGCGGTGGATTTGCCTATTAAGGACTATGGTAACCGGTTAGCCACCGGTGACTGCAGCTGAACGCGCCCAATGTTCAAGTTAGCTCGTCCCTGAGATATATTTGTGTCAATCAGTCTACAGTACTTTTGTAACTTTTTTGGACTACTTCTAAATAACTTTTTTATTCAACATTATCAACATTACTTCAGAACCACTTTCAAGAAGGCCTCTCAAGTTTCTTCCATTTATGATAATACTGACTAATAATAGATCATATTTTAACTTCGATTATTAAGTTTATATCCAATTTATTAGCAAACAGGAATTTAAAAAAAAAGTTTGACATAACATATAAGATATCTTGTCCCAGAAATATATTTTCTATCTTTCAGCCTACGTAAGTAGGCCCTACCTTTTTTAAAATTAAATAAAACTATTTAACTTCTTGAGTTTTCAAATTCAAACTTCTTATATGTGCGGTCAGGAATGAAATCAGAGTTAAATTTCTATTGAGTACAACTTCAAAAAGTCTGCCACCTTTATTTATTTAGGTTACCTAGGGTGTTTACAAAATGAATCATATTTTAAAGAAAGTTATTAAGATGAAAAAAGAAAACATACTGTTTTCAAAACATGAATGAACCAATAATTTAGGCCATCATGATAATTGGCGCAAGAAACAATTAACATACTTTATTAGTGTTTTGTAGTACTATATTTATATAGTACTGTATAAATATGAATAGTGGTGCAGACTAAAGAAGACTTCTCAAAGTATCCCCTCCTAGGGTATAAGTTTTTTAACGGACTCCCATTGGAAGTTAGGAACCACAAGCCCCAAGTTAAAAGTCTTTAATAGCAGGCTGAATGTGTGGCTGCTAAAACAGTTTTTTTTCTACAAACAAATTTTTTGAGATCAGCCCACATGGTTTTGATATCTAAGCCGGCTGTCGTGTTGATTGAACAAAATATTGTATAATTTATATATAATTGTGACAAAGTCTATCCAGGTAACTCTAGCCAACGACGGCTGCATGGTAATTAGGTAATAAGTGGTTTTTTAAGAAGAAGTTTAATGTAATGAGATCTCCACAGTTTATTCACAAGAGGAAATAAACTCCAAAGGTCCCATGATTACTGTTGCACTTTTATCCCTCCGAGCCGCTAACGTACAGCGGCCTGGATCTACTAAGTGCTAAAATTTATATTAAGCTAACATTCTCCAACATTAATGTTACTCAATATAATAGTCATGTTGTCTTAAGCCTGAGAAGACAAAATTCATCAATGGTAAGTCTAAAAAAGTTTAGAGCTTAGTAGACTTGTCGACTAATAATTAATTTATGGGTTGATAATGAAAATGGTAATTCTATTAGGCCTATGGACTTCTTTCCTACAAAGTGACGTGACAGGGAAAATGGTTAGGCTTGGTGATTTCAAAAATTTCCAAGGCCATTAAATTTGTTCTCAAAAACCAAATTACAAAAATCAAAGGTGTGATACAACCTTAATAATCCTAAATTTTACACGAAGAAACAATCCGAAAAAAATACAAAGTAACAAATCAACAATAGCAGGCCATCAGATATTACATTTATTTCATGGAAAGTTCAAAGAGATTTCCTTTATTCTGTCATCACTTGGCCACACAAAAACGCCTTAAAAAAATTAAAAATATCACTGAGTAAAATTCCTAGAAAGAAATCAAATCAATACCTGTTTCTCCTGGGCACAGATTTCCTGGGGTACTTGGGATTCCTCGGAGGCTTGAATGTCTTAGGCCTCTTAAAGTGTACGGAGGTTCTGATTTTCCTCACTCTCTTCCCAAATGTACCCTTGATTACCTGTGAAACAATTAAGATACTTTATAGTTTGTAGTTAATAACAAGTTTTGTTGTTTGTAGTTTTATAAATTTAAAGTTACGGTATAAGGCTAAAAATCTTTTAATTCATAGCCTTTCACAGAAGGGATTTTTTTTCCTAAGCCTACTGAATTTCACCATAACAAACAAGCACTTATTTTTTACAGTTACAAACAACAAAATGTTTAACAAATTCTTAGGACAAACAATAAAGCCTAATTAATAATTTCTCTTTTAGGCCCCTTTTACACTTGGCCACTGTTTTCTGTGGCAGTTTCGCTTTTTGTGAAACACTGTTTGTTTAGACTAGACAGACAGTTTCCCGAAAGG